>JAKEPQ010001030.1:50535000-50957500 GCA_024500445.1 Entomyzon cyanotis
GCTAATTTTGTTATCCTTAGGCATCTTCCCCCGATTACTTTGAGGATTTGGGGGCTTTAATACCTCAAGGCAAAAATGTACATATGCATGCCTAACTCGCAGGGAAAAAAAATTAAGAAAAGCAGCCCTCCAAGTGGTTTCTCGTTTTAATTGCATGCAGGTGGCGTATTGCCTCGTCGTTAGTGCTCTTCGCTGAGGTGGTGTATTAAGTGGAGCGACAACAATCACAAAGGGAGTCCGAAGTCATGTTTTTAAACTTGCCTGAAAGCGGGGCGGACTGTCCTCTCATACAATTTAGGGACTCGCACATCTGCGTGTCACTAGTTAAAGTCTTCCCTCTAGGACAAAGCAGAAGAAGTACATTAAAAAGAGTGGAGCGACGCCGGGAAGGTGTGCGGGGCGGCGGGACGCGGCCCGGGGGGAGCGCAGCGGAGCGGAGCGGAGCGGGGCGGGCGGCACTGCGCGGGGCCTGAGCGGGCACCGGCGGTGGGGGATTGGGGGGGGCGGGGGGAATCCTCCGCCGGCTGCCCTGCGTGCTGGGACTGGGGCTCCATTTTTACCTCCGGGTATTTCTTCGAGTTTTTTTTTTTTCCCTTTCCGTGCAGCACTAGCAACTTTTTCTCCCCCAAACTCCCCGTCTTGTGATTAACTTCTTTTTTTGGTCTTTAGATCTTCCCCTTTTTCACTGTACTGTGACACACGCTGTCTACCTCGCCTCACTGCTTTAAAAAGTAAGAACAGGAGGGGGTGAGAACTGTTAAACAAAGCCTACAGAAAGCGAACAATGGCCTCCATTCTGCTCCTCTACCCAAACCCCGAGTGCAGAAACCCAGGCTCCTTAACCGGCCGCGCAGCTTCCCAACTCAACGGACCAACAACCCTCCAACTTACAAAGAGCAGAGAAACAAGCCCCTTCTCCCTTCATTAGTGCCTGCCTTGACCCAGCGCCTGGACAGTCCCCAGCGCCTTCCCCCACCCCCCCCCCGCTCGCTCACTCCCTCCTTCCTTCCTTCCACTACTCCCTCTCTCCTCCTCTCGCCACCTTCCTTCCCTCCCTCCCTCCTTCCCTGTCCCCCCCCCGCCACCCCCCGGCCCACTTATTTATTTATTTATGCGTCCCCATGTATTTATTTGAAATCGTCGCGGGTGAAAATGGAAAAGTAATTTCTCGTTATAAATATCTGGCGGTAATTGTGTTACTGGTGCGAGTTGTTAGGGGTTGTAAAAAGATACAACAGCTCAGTAGGGTGCTCAATTGGGGAGGGACAATTACAATAAAGAGCCCATTCAAGGGGGTTGCTAAAAAAAAAAGGAGGTAAAATAATGAAATAGTCGCAGCCTTCATTTTCTCTCCCTTTTTTTTCGCCTAAAAATACTCATTCTCTTTCTTTTGCGCCTATAATGAATATTAATTTTACTCTTCCTGCATATGATGGAGAAATCAAAGAGGCACGTTTCCCCATTCAGGACTAGCCGTGGTATAATTTATTAAGTAGCTTTTAGTAATCTTAAATCCATAAAAATAAACATCAAACAAGTACTTTCTCGCAGCATGAAGACTTTAACTGGTAAATATTTACTGCTCTTTGGAGAGCTACCTGATTAGCAGCAGAGCAAGATACACTGTACTTCAATGGAGACGTGGTGATATCTCCTTCAGCTGAACTGAACGTGAAGTCATCCCTTTAATACACCGAACACGTCTGCATAGACACACACCGAACGGGAAACCCACTTCTCCAGACACAATTTCCTCCCATATTTCATGCACAAATCATAAACACGGGGCCTACGGGGTGAAAGACACCCTCTAAAAAGGCACCAGCAAACTTCCAGCTCTCAGCTCTGCCCGCACGGACCTCAGAAATGACACTGAGTGAGTTTAAAAGAAAGGGAGGAGGAAAAAAAAAGAAAAAGAAAAAAAGCCAGGAAACAAAACAAACCCAAACACAGCCGAAAGCGATTTGCAATAGAAGGGGAGGGTAGCCAAGGTCTTCAGCAAGGTAAGGGGAGGCGTGGGGCAAGGAGCTGCGCGTCTGCTCAGCAACTCGCCACCGCCTCCAGCCAGCGGCCCGGCAGCCCCGGCCAGGCCCGCCGGCCCCGCAACACGAGCGCGAAATCGCCTTCTCCTGCCGTGCCCCGCACTCGCTGCCACCCCCAGGAACCCCCCGACACCACCGGGCCCGCGGGACGCGGCCGGCTCCCTCCGAGAACTGGGATGCAATTTGCCGTGTCCTAATAGGCCGGGCCTAATCTGCAACTCGGTTTTTAATCTCGAAATCTTCATATAATCTCAAGGCAGAGAGCATTTTTTCCCCCTCTCCCGGTGAAAGAGTAATTAGACATTAAGGGCAAAGTTTCAGGTTCCTGGGCCAATTGAGAAAAAGATAAAAACGAATCGGTTTGCGATGAGTTGGTGAAGGTCAGCAGCTATAAACATTTGTTATCAAGGGCCACTTTTATTATTTCATACCCTTAAGATGGAGAAGATGCAGTCACTTTTCCTCTCTGGTACGTTGGTGTCGTTTTCCAAAACAACCTCTGCCAGGTACATTGAATCATTCGAGAAAGTTTGTTTTTAAACTTTCCAGAAATTATTTCTGTTCTGCACGCCCACGTAGCCTCTCCGTGCAAAGCGTTACAAGGTTAAATTCAAACCCATAATATTTTTTACAATTGCACTTGCGAGGGTAAAAGGAATCAAGTTTACTGTTGCGCTTCGCTGGAGAAAATTTTTTTCTTGCATAGCGAAGAGTTTGCAAGTTCTTAAAAATTAAAAAAAAATTTAAAAAGCTTTGCTGTAATGGGGGATTGCAGAGGTGGATCAAAGGGGCTCTTGTAGAAATAAGAGATGTTAGGGGGGTTTAAATTAAATTAAAAAAAAAAAAAGAAAGAAAGAAAGAAAGCATATCAATTTTAAAAAGGAGTAAAAATTCCCCAAAGCGGGAGCACGGCGAGCCCCGGTGCCGAGCAGGGACGGGGCGGTGCGGAGAGCCCGGCGGGCCCCGCCGTACTCGGTGCGGGCTGCTCCGCGCCCCCGGCGCTTCTCCCGCGCCGGAGCTGGGAAAGTTGCCGGCACTAGGGACAAGTTGGGAAGATCCCCGGGTGGCTGATTAAAGCTGACAGCCCTTCAGCTCCGCTCAGCTCCCCGCCTGTACCGCGCCTGGGAGCTGACTCGGCCTAGGATATGGGTTATTTTTATTTATTTTTTTTTCCCCACGCAACTCTCCTGGCCGCTCGGTCTCTGTTTTCTCCACCATCAGGGGTGAGACTTCCCTAACCTAGAGCACAGAACACAAAGCAGAAGACGGGGACGGGGCCGCCCCGGGGGCAACCAGGCGCCGCTTCCCTCCCTCTCTCTCCCACGCGGCGTGGCGTGGGGCCGGAGCCCAGCGCGGGTCCCGCCGCCCCTCCGAGCCGGGTACCGGCAGCATCGGCACCACAGACACCGGCACTTGTGCTTTCCCTGACCAGCAAACGCTGCGTGGGAATTACTGCTGCTGGTGTTGGCATTGGTTTCCGAGTCAGATGCTTTAGCTTTTCCAGAGGACACGGGCTTATGTGAAAGGCAGAAAGTTTGTGAGCTCCTGGGCCGGAAAGTTCCCTGGGAAGCTCTCCGGAATGCAAATGGGAATATGAGAGAGAGAGAGAGAGAGAGAGAGAGAGAGAGGAAGAGAGGAGGGGTGAGAGAGAGAGCCCTGCCTAAATATTAAAATGCGAGGAGGGAGAAGTTGGGAGAATAAATGAACAGACTCACCTTTATGAGGCATCCTGTCTTGTTGTCAAAGCTCCTGTCAATAGTTTAAGAGCGCACTGATTTGAAATGATGGTGCTTTAAAAAGAGTTGCCAGCAAAATAGTTTTTCTCCACTGAAGCTGCTGGTTGTGTGATCTTGAATTCCTGGGAAGGAGACAGAGATTGACAATAAAATGGGCTGTCAGTGACTGGAGAGCGAGAGATAAAAGAGTGTGTGAGTGAAGTGGGGAGAGAGAGGCAGAGCACACCTATGCTGATTGGTGATGGTTCAAGTGTATTAATGTGTGTGTGCCTTGGTCTCTGCCTCGCCTCCACTGCTCTTCACTGGCCCATTAGTAAAGCCTGACCTCTGTCATCATCTTCCAGCAAAACACTTCCTCCCTGCGCCCGTACCCGAGCGGGAAATGCGGCGGAGCCGGGGCCGGCGGTTCAAACCCACTAATCACTCCGCAACGTGCAAACGCCGCCCGCTCCCACCCGAATATCGCCGTATGCAAAGCGCCGCCAGCGCCTCCCCGCCGCCCATTGGCCGCCGCCGCCCGCCCCGGCCCAATTGGCCCAGGCGTTTGAATATGAATGCGCAGGGCCCGGCGCCGCCGCCCGCAGCCCGCGCCGGCCCCGCTCCGCTCCGCTCCGTTCCGCCGGCCCCGCTTGGCCGGGCCGGGCCGCGCCGCCCGCCCCGCTCTGTTCCGCCAGCCCCGCTCCGCTCCGCACCGCACCGCGCCGCACCGCCGGCCCCGGGGACAGCAGCGTCCTCAGGTCGGGCTGGGGGAGGGGGCCGCGGTGGTGATGGCGGAGGAGGAAGGGGGGGGAGATCAATTTGCATTTAAACAGTTCGCTCCGGTCCGACAATGGAGATAAGGGGAAAATAACATTCAAATGGTAAAGACATAAATATTTGGGAGACAGGCGCTTTGTCAGCGGTGAATCGCCCGGAGCTCCCCGAGGCCGCAGCCCCCCTTCCCCGCTCCCGGCGCTGGGAGCGGGAGGCTCTGCCCGGCCAGGAAAGAGCAGAGCAAATACACCATTTACTTTGTGTATTGAGGGCTCTTGTGAAAGGCCCTGAAGAGTCCTTTACCAAACACTCACCAACTTCTCCCACGTGCCATTTGTTGACTAAGGGCTGCCGGGTTGATTTTTTTTTTTTTTTTTTTTAAAGAACCCACGAGGAGTTAGAGAAGGGCAGAGCCGGGCGCTGGGCAGTGCTGCCGCTTTGTGCCCGTCCGAAGCGGCTCTCCCCGCCTTCCCTCTCCTTTTGCAAGGGACCCCCTTCACTGGCTGCCAGAAACTCAAGGGGGAAAGTAAGTAAATGACTTTGCTGCTCTGACCACACACCACAAGTACATTTGTTGAATGCCGGACTATTAAGACACACCTCAGTAAACTCTAAAGCAACCCCTCAGCGCATGCATTTAAGGTTACACTGGGAGCACCAGTCCGAGCTCAGGGTGTCCCAATCGGTTATGGCGAGTGGTCCAGGGGGAGGGGGAAGGGGGGGTCTGCATCGGGAAAAACAATTTAAAAAAAAAAAAAAAAAGCCTTGGGGGAAGAAAGGGAAGAAGGAGAAGAGACAGGAAAAAAAATTCCAAGAGCCACCGCAGAAAGTGGAGAGTATGAACGCGCAAAGCATAAAATGAAGTCGTAGCCGCATACACTTGACTTCTCTTGACATGTGAAAAGTGCTAAAAGTCAAAGCTCATCAATAAAGTATCTTGAAATTGAATAAGAGCCCTGACAACCATTGCATTCTTAAATAAAGTACAATGAGGAGACAAACGACTCTGCCAAGGAGTTTGCATGTGAGTGAAAGGGCGCCTCAATGGGAGCGGGATAATGGGCTGCCCGGCCGTCATGCACTGTCATCCCCGGTCCCGCCGAGAAGCTGCCACAGCTCCCTAATAGCACAAAATGGGCTCTTAAGAGACTGCTGCCTGTCCTTCCGCCGCTCCCTTCCCTGCCCTTCCCCCGAGGCCGGGGTGCCGCGGTGACCACCCCTATCTGAGCCCGGTGAAGAGGCCCGGGAGGCAGGGGCTGAGGTGGGCACCCTGCCCCCGGCCCTTTCTCCAGCCCGGGAGCGGGCCGAGCAAAGCCTTTCCTCGGAGGATACGGGGAAGGGAGAGCGGCCGCGCTCCTGCCCCAGGACCCAGCCGGCCCCACCTGCAGCAGCGAGGGGCTCTGCCGCCTTGGTCAGGCCTAAGTCAGCCTGCGGTCTTCTTCTGTTTCGGGTTCTGTCCCGAGTCGTGCGTTTTTATAGAAATGGAGCCGAATACCGCGACAGACACACGGGAGCACTTGGGTGTGATGGGATCTCCCCTGAAGGTAAGGGTAGCCCGGCCGTGGGGCGTGCGGGGCACCCCAAGGGGGGCTCTGCCAACACCAGGGACCCGGGAAAGGACCTCCCTCACCCGGCAGCCCCCTGCTCCGCGCGCTCAGCTCAGCTCCTCTTACCCAAAACTTTCCAAAGTAACGCCTGCCACTAAGTTAACCTGCCCGTGGCCAAACATCATTCCAGGGGCGCCGAGGAAAAATTTCAGAGAGACAGAAGAGAAACAAAGTCCGAAATGAACTACGAACCTGTGTCCCGTGTGTCTGCCCTCCAGGGTGGGTGAGTCCCGGCGAGCCGTCCCGAGGAGCAGCCGGTGCCCTCCTAGTTGCCGCTGGCCGAGGCCGGGCGTCCCGCCGCACGCATCCTGCGGGCGAGAGAAAGAGGCTGCGATTTGTAAGCTCGCACCAGTCTCGGAGCCTCCGAAGGGATTTTGAAAACTGGGATCTAGTCCTTTTTCTGGAGTGAAGTCAGTCGTGTCCGTGGCTTTGGATTTTTTTTATCTTGCTCTTTTTGTTGTTGTTGTAGGGGTTTTTTTCCCTGTTGCACTCCCTCTCTAGCAAATGAGAGATTTTTTAAAAAACTCTCGTCCACAGGGCGTTAAAGGGGTAAAAGAGAAAAACCACTTTGTCCGAAATTGCAGGCAAATATCATTTTTACAAGCTCTCAATTAGCCATCCCTTGGATTAGCACCTTCTTACGCCTCCTCGTCAGAATAAAGCAGCCGTAATCTTGTTGCTATTTTCCCCTCGGGCGCAGCGGGCTTTGTGTTCCCTCCCCCAAAAAAACTTTTAACGCCCCCACCCAGCCAAAATAAAAAAAAAAAAAAAGCAAAAAAAAAAAAGCAAAAAATAAAAGAAGCCCTCCCTTTGCGGGGAGGGGAGGGCAGGGGTGAGGCGGTGACGTCATGGCGGGGTGCGGGGGGCGCCGGAGGAGCGGAGCGGAGCGGAGCGGGAGCCCCGAGCGAAAGTTGGGAGGAAGAAAGAGCAGCGGGGCGGGCCGGGCCGGGCCGCGCGTGGGAGCAGGACCGCGGGGCCTCCCCGTCGGGCCGGGGCTGTCCCGCCGCGGAGCCCCGCGGGGTCCGGCCCGGCTCCGCGCCGCCATTTTACCTCCGCCCGCAGCGGCGGGCGCGGAGGGGTCGTGCGGGAGCGGCCGTGCGGGAGAGGCTCCGCTCCGGCCCCGCCGCCCCCCCCGCCGCCCGTGTCCGCCCCCCGCGGGAGCGCCCGGCCCGCCCGGCCCCGGCAGCCGTGCCGTGCCCCGCCGCGGGCAGCAGGACCTGCCAGGACTGCCGTGCCTGGATACCTCCCAAGGAAACGCTTTGCTTTTTCTTTCTCCTTTTCCATCTAGCAGATTGCCTCTCGCAGCTCTCCCTCCCTGCCCAGCCGGCCTGGTTTTCCTCTTCCTTCTTTTTTTTTTTTTTTTTTTTTTTCCTTTTCTGTCTTCCTTCTCTTTCTTTCTTTCTTTTTTCTTTTTTTTTCTTTTTTTCCCTTTCTTTCTTTCTTTTTTTTTTTAAGTGAATTTGCCACTTTTAAAATTACTCCGCTCGCCTCTGTAAGTGGGGGACAGGAGCAGCAGTGTTGTGAGGTGCTCGGCGTCCCACTCTCCCCAAAGCCCTGCCCTCCTGCAGGCGCAGACCGCCCCCCTTTTCCCCTTGCCCGGGCGAGGGCTGCGCCGTGGGACCCCGCGGCCGTGGGACCCCTGCCTCTCGGCATGGACTTTGGCACCCTTTGAAGATTTCTACTTTAAAATCCGCACAGGATTAATGTAACTAGAATCTTTCTACATCTGGTTTTTTTCTTTTTCCTTTCTCCCCACACTTCTTTTTCTCTTAACTATTGTAAACAAAAAAAAAAAAAAAAAATGGGCGTAATATAAAAATGGTTTAAAAAACCAAAGGTAAGTAGCTATTATACTTGGCGAGGCGCGCTTTTTGTTTTCCTGATTAAAATAATTTTCACTTTTTTTTATATGATCTCGTGCCTGGGTACTGATTTGTATTAAACAGCAATGTTTGCTTCCCTTTCGTATTTTGTTAGGTGTTGAAAGCAGAAAGTGCTGAGGTAGAAACTCCAGTATCGTCTTGTTGTATTAATATCTGGGCTGCAAACTACCTTTTTTAATACCCAGAAAAATGCTTAAAGTCCTCTTGTCCAGTTCGGTCTAAAACTGAAGAGATACACAAATCCTGACGTCTTAGACTACAATGCTTTTGCCTTCAGGATACTTAATGCCTATTTGTATATGTAGAGACAGTGTTTGAAACCTATAATGCACAGGACACTGAGTTAAGTGGAGCTTTTCTAGTTTATAAACAATCTGCAAAAAGTTTGGAATCGATTTAACCTCTTTTATGTTGGCCTTTTGCATAAGGCACAGCTTCTTGTGGCAGGCTAAAAGAAGGCTTTCTGGACCTCACCGAAGTCGCTCTGAAACTGGAAGACGAACATGCATCTTTCTGTACGAGAAAGCCTTTGATTATAAATATGGGAAAAGTGTCATGCAACCAGACCCTCTCGAAAAGCCTTCAGAAAAGAACGGGGGAGTGAAAGCTTAGTGCATCCTGACGGGCTTTTTAACTGCTATTGATTGGGACAAGCTGTTCAAAACCCCAGTAACAGTTAATCTGCCTGTTAATCAAGCCACTAAGGAGCTCAATGCGAGTTTTATTAGCAACTGGAGAACACAGGCAGCAGAAAGGATCAAAAGCCTACACCCTTGATATTTGTAAAACCAGCCTTTCCCAAAAATATATTTTCAATTACACAGTAATTCGGAGCTTATCAGGGCTCGTTCGCAGCCCCACGCAGATGGTTCCGCAGGCGCTGCCAAAGCCACGAAATCAAATGAAGCAGCACCGCGCTGGCCCCGCCGAGGTGCGGGGATTAAAAATGCCGTGTTAAGGGGGTGTCCCGCTCTCGCCTCTCCCCCACCTAGGATTCTCCTGGCCTCACGAATTAGCAGCAAAACCTCGACTTGGCAAACCACGAGGAACCGATAGAGAAACTCCTCGTATTCACGTCAATTGTGTTAATAAGCTGAAGGGTCGAGCTCTTTTTCTTTTAGCTGGCGCATTTGATTTATCGCGGCAATTTTGCAGGGCATATTTCCCTCTGACCATCCTTTCCGTATAACCTCTCATTTAATTGCTAAAAAAAGAAAAAGAGTTTAAATAGCAAGATTCGTAATTTGGAGAGCCTAAAAGTTGGATTTTAAATAATTTAAATGGCCATTTAAATGACCAGAAATATTATTATATCGGCTTAAATCAACATTTGATCTTGTCATTTTTTTAATGCAATCCGATTCCTTTATATGTCAGCGAGATATGCATATAAAAGACTATCTGGTCAGAGGTAATTATGTCACAGCTTTTTCTCGGCATGACAGCTGGATAAACACCATCTCCAATAAACATCTCTAATTAGGGAGGAGGATCTGAGATAGATGGTGTTTGATTTATTACTGAAGGAGAATGTCCATTTACCGGTATATTACAGTGAAGCATCACAGGGACCGTTCCCGCTAACGCACCGTGAGGAGTATTTGGAGATGCTCGATGACAGGTAAGCGGTGTTTTAGATTTTACGCTATTATTTTGTTTAGCGTTATTTCGGAGGAAGAACGGCCTTTCTAGGATACCTCTCTTTCCCACTGATGCTCTGATTTAGCAGGGGCACCCAGGGCTGGGAAGGCAAGCCTGAGTTTGGGGGCCGAGTTGGTCGCCTCTCTGCGGCTAGACCTTTCCAACCAGACCAGGGCAACCGAGCCTCCTCGGCGACCTGCGAGCCGCCGGCGTTTGGTGGCGAAGGGCGGCTGAGAAGCGGTCCCCGACGGCAGCTCGCCCCGGCGCGCCCCCCGCAGCCCCTTCGCCAGCCCGCCTTTGCACGGCCCTTCGCGGGGCCGGGCGGGCCGGACCCTCCGTGCGCCGCTCCCGTCCCGTCCATTCGGCCCGGGGGAAGGAGCCCGAGCCCGAGCTCCAGGGTCCGAGGGACACCGAGAGGGGTCTTCGAGGGGCGCGGTAACCCTCGGCTGCCCCCGCCACCTGAGACGGGTCACGGCCAGAGAGCGGGGCCCGGGTCACGGGGCGGGGGGAAGGGGAGGGGGTCGCACCGCCCGCGCGGGGGAAGTTTGGGAAACGGCTCCGCGGCCGGCCGCCCCCTCCTCCCCGGGGCGCCCCCTCCGACGGGCGGGCAGCGGCCGGAGCCGCTCCCTCCCACCCCTCCTCCCACCCCCACCTGTTGTGCGGGGCTCCGGCCCGCTCCCCTGGCCTTCCCCCCGCGGGGTGGGGGTGCCGGGGGTCAGGGTGCCCGGCCCCTCCCGTCGGGCCGGCGGCCGGGAGCGGCCCGTGGCCGGGGCTGGCGGCCGGGAGCGCGGGGGCGTGCGGAGACGTTACCTGTCAGCGGGAGCGGAGGGTCCGGGAGCGGCGGTCCCGCGGCCGGGAGGAGGTACCTGGCGGCTCCGGTCGCCAATTTCCACGCAAGAACCTGCCACACAGTTTAAATGTCAATGACAGCAAAAGAGGGGTGCTGCCTTTGCACTAACTTTCCCTTAATATCCACGCCAGCGCCTCCCCCATTGGCTGGGCCGCCCCGGTGACGTCACGGCGGAGAGTAGTTAGCTAATGAGACATTTTAGGCGACACGAGCGCGAACGGCGCGAGCCCGGACACCGCCCGCCCCGTCGGCGGCACGGCCCGGCCCCGCCCCGCCCCACCCGGGGCTCGGCCGAGGAACGGGACTCCCTCTCGCCGGGGCACGCTCGGGCAGCGGCGGGTTCTTCCTGCACGGCGTCCTCCCGCTGCCTCCCGGCAAACCGGGGCTGCGGCCCGACGGCTCGCCCCAGCCCAGCACCGCCGGCAGCCGGGCTTGTCCCCGGCCTCCCAGACCGAGGTGTAGGCTGAGGTTTGGCTTCTTCCCCGCTGAAACGCGCTCCGAAGGAGGGACACTCCTGCATGGGAAAAAGAGGCCCCCAAAACCTGACCCAGCCTTGTGGCTCCTCGGAAACGCTGTGGCCCCCAAGCCCTCAGCTCTCCTGCGGGAGCGGGGTGCTGGCCCGTGCGAGACCTAATGGCAAACCTCGGAGAGCCCCACAGCCTGCGGGCGCAGTGGCACCTCTGCGGGCGATCCGGGCCCGGCGGGCCCTGGCCGGGCTCCCCGAGCGCAGCCTCTCCCATTAGAGCGGGAGGGAGAGGCCGTTATTTGCACACACTTGTCGGGGTAAATAATTCATCAGCAAAGAGGTCCCCCCTCCGCCGATAGTTTTATTGAACTGCACTTAAATGTTTCATGAACCTGCCGCCCGACCGGGACGAGGCGGGGGCTGCCGGATCCATTAGGAGGAGGCTCTAGCGGGGGTGCGGGGAGAGCGCTTTGCGGGACGCAGGGGTGCTGTCCGGGCCCTGATCCGGCTCTGCGGGTCAGGACCCACCCGGGGCAGGGATCCCCCTCGGATCCCGGGTGACCCTGTCCCTGCCGCGGCCGGGCCGCGCAAGTCCCGCGCGTTGGCAGGTAGCGACGGCCCCGGGGGCGCTGCCAGGAAGGGGTTTCGCGGCGCGTGTGGAGCCGCTGCCATTAAGGGGCTTGCGGCTCCCTGCAACCCTGCAGGGTCCTCCAGGGAAGCGTTGGAAACACCACGGCTCCCGCCTGCTTATCTGGCTGTCAATAAAAGGAGATGGCTCCTAAAGCAGGGCCAGGTGCTGCCTCCCCTGCTCTCCAGCGCGCCGCTCTCCAGAAACTGCTCAGGCGTGAAGCCAAGTCTGCTGGGCCAGGCCTCGGCGGAGGCAGGCAAACAGCCTCTCGCCAGCGCCAGAGCGCTCTGTTTGCCTTTTTATCTCCTAAAAAAAAAAAAAAAAAAGAAAAAGAGAGACAGAGAGAGGGAAGAGAGGCAGGAAGGTGGGGGAGCGTTGGGAACAGAGTCCGTATTTGGTCGAGAGGTAGCCTTAAAAAAGAAAAAAAAATTAAAATGGTAATAATAAAGGATAGAGGAAAAAAGCCTTGCAAAGGCTGCGCTCGGAGGCAGGCGGGACCCCGGGGGCGGCCTGGCCTGCTCTCTCTGCCGGGCTCTGCCTCGGGACGCTCCGCGGCGGGGAGGACCCGGATAGCCCCGGTGTCACCCCGAAGCAGGCGGGGATGTCCGGGGGCAGCGGCCGCCCTCCGCCCCCCGCCGCGCAGCCGTGCGGAGCCCCCGCGCCCCGCCGCGCCGGCGAGCCTCGGGCAGGGAGCGGGGCCGGGGAAACGGGGCGACAAAGTGTCTCCCCCCGCATCTGTGTGTGTCCCCGCTAATTTTGGCTCCTGTCGCGTTCGGGTCCGCAACCGTTACTGAGCCGCGGAGGAGGGAGGCGGCTCCGCGGTGCAGCGCGCAGCAGAGCCCCGTGGGCGCGGAGGAGAGAGGGCTCGGTGCGGGCGTCGGCGCGCCGGGCAAAGGATAGGAGCAGGGGCACTGCAACGTGTTACAAATTTATAAGCATTATACATATTTGATTTACACTACGTTCCGAAGTTGTGGGCTTTTTTCTTTTTTTCTTTTCTTCTACTTCTTTTTTTTTTTCCCGAGGATGCCCCAAACCCCCGTGTTCACATAGATTGAGCAATTCTCAACACACACTGTAATAATGAGCTTTAATTCTCTAACCAAGCAGAACTTGAGCAATAATAATAAGCACATCAGAACAATTTGTTTACTGTGGCATTGCACAGGCTGCAGGGTCCATGACTAGCTACAATAAACGGTAAAAAGCAAAGGAAAAGCCCTAGAACAGGAAAAATATTGCGATAGAAACGTGGTTTTGGCTTTCAAGGAAAGAGGCACTTGACTAGCATTGTAGCTGGGATGTTTTGCCCTTGTCCAAGGTATGTGTTTTTAAATACTTTCTTTTTATTTCCCCCACACGTTTCTTTGCTTGTCTAACGTTTCTCTTTTGCCCCCAGGATTGCGTTTAAACCTTGGTGCAGAAATGTAATTTTGCTCTTGTTTTGCATTGTTGGTTGGGTTTTTTTCTTTTTTTTTTTTTTATCCTCTCGTCCTGTCGGCTCAGCCCTCTCGTAGTTTGATAGAAACTGAATAGCTCCATCTCTTCGAATAAAAAATACCTGAGTTATTATTGAAATGGCTTTTTGTGCCCTGCCATGTAAAGTTGGGAGAGCTTTCCGGCTGTTGTGTGGCTGGCAGCCTGCGAGGCTCTCCTGCGACCTGGTAAACGATTGCACCTACTCTTCTTCGGAGCACTTGCCCAGAGCGGGCTGAGCCGGCTGACACGGGCACCCCGGTCTGGGAGCCCTGGCGAGCTGGAAACTTGTTGTAAGAAGCGGGATTAGCGTGGGGGAGTGTGTCTTTGGGGGCTTCAATTTAAGATGCTGCAAGAAACTTCTGTGAACTGAAGCGTCCTAAAGACAGAAATTTAGCAGAAACATAACGTTTCCCCTCGCGAAGAATCCCACTGTAGCAGACTGCATAATAAGACTATTATTTTCAATGCCGTAACCTTGTTTCTCATCCGAAAAGGGAAAAAAAAAATCAAGGTTAAAAAAATGCTTCTTGCTTAAAAAAAGGAAACGTATATCTATAATCATTTCTTTATACCTTAACTTTGTAGATGGGCTTTCTCTCTCCCTCACTCTCTCTCTCTCTCTTTTTTTTTCCCCCGAAGACTCCTAATGCTATTAATTTGTCGAAAACTTTATTCTGGGCTGTCTTGAATTATTTCCCTTCTCTATCCTTTAAAACATTTTCATAATAAGCGTGACTCCGGACAATGTTTGATTTGTTTTTCTCCCCTCATCCCGGTTTAGACTGAGACATTAGCTGAATTCCCTGGGGGTGATTGGATGCAATTCGCTGAAAGTCGACAGGCACGTCCTGGATGTTAGAAATTCACTTTTCCTCAACGTGACAAGGCTGAGTTCGATCTACAATTGTATTTGAAAGGGCAATGAGCGGAAAGATCTCCCATCATTAAAACCTCCCTCTTCTTTAGCAAAATAACAAGATACTTCATTTGCACACAAACACTCAGGGAAAAAAAGAATCCCCAAACCCCAACCGACCCGCTATAACTCTTTGATAAAACGCTATCTCTGCATAATTTGGGAGGGGGGAACGACATATCCAAAGGTATCGGAGGACCCCCAAAGCGCCCATGTGATCAAGTTGACTTTTTACTTTAAATCTTGAATAAGATGTGAGTTGTAACAAGGGGATTTGCACTTACTCCATGACCCTTGTAATTGGATTAAATATAGACTGAGACGTACAAAAACATACCAAGATTGACACCTGCCAACTGGACTTCCTTATGATTGATTGTGATGCTTCGTGCTGGCAACAATAATGAAATAAATTGTATGGATAAAACAGCACATTTGTCATTTCCGTGCCATAAGAGAAGAAGGCAGCGTGTTAGGCAAGCTGTTATCTGACAGGCACGAACAGCAGACACAACTAAAGAGCTAAACAAGGATTCCAGACATTGACAAGACAAATTATAACTTGTCACAACCTTTTTAAATTCAGAAGTTTTCAATTAACATATATATTGCTGTTACATATAAGATCGGGTGGACTTAAAACATAAACAGGCAGGGACGGAGGGCGGCAGAGGCTGCCGAGCCGGCGCTGCCCGGGCTGCCGGCGCTCAGCGGAGCCGCGGCCCCGGGAACAGCCCCGCCGCCCCTGCCCGCAGGCACGGCTCTGCTGGGGCAGGGGGCCAGCCGGGGCCGAGCCCGTGGGGCGCTCCCGCCGCCTTTGTCCGCGCCCGCCGCCCGGCCGGGGCGCAGAGGGCCGCAGGGGGTCCCCGGCGCAGGTTGCGCATCCCCTCGGGGCTCGCCGGGCTCTCCGGGGATGCACCACCGTCCGACCGGCCCGGCATGCGGAACGCGGGCGGCGGTGGCGTGTCCTGCAGGGAAGCGCGTGGGATTTCCGACTCCCGGAGGCGATACGCGGTGGGGCATGATGTGGAGCAGGAGGCTGCCGCTCCCCTCCGCGCCCGGCCGCACCCGCGCAGCGCGCCCAGCGCAGGGCTCCAGGGTGCGGGCCGCGTCGGGCAGTGCTCCCCGCCTCCGCAGGCCGTCGGGTCTGCAGGGATCCCTCCGGGAACCGGGAGGAGGCGACCCCCGCGGGACACCCCGGAGGGACGGGACCCGAGACCCGCACCCGGCACCAGCTCCGCTCCCCCGAGGGCCACCTCGTCCCTCGGCTCCCCATGGCCACCCGTGAGCGGGATCTCCCCAGCAGGCCCACTGTCCCAGCAGGAATTAAAGCTGAGGTCCTGCAGAAGTGGGAAAAGTCCCCCGCGGCATGAGGGTGGGTGAAGAGGCACAACACACAGGGCACATGGTGACACGAGGACTTGAGTTTGGGCTGAGTGTTCCAGGGTGCCCAAAGAGGTAGCGTGACCTGCTGGGGCTGGTGGGGCAGTGTTCGGGTTTGGGCCATCTGGTCGCCGCCAGGTCATTATTGGGTAAACTCTGCCCTTCCCGGGCAAAGGGAGGCTGGAAAGGGCTCACCGGAGCACGGCCACAAGCCCCCCGCTCTTGTCGCGATCCCCCAAAATACAAACGAAACTGCGGAGCGTTTTCCCCCAGGTCGTGGTGCGCTTTGTCCGAGGAGATGCTGACCTGGCCCGGCCCAGCGAGCATCCTGCGGGAGCAGAAAGACATCCCGGCTCTCGGTGAAAACTGTCGGGTCGCACTCGAGGGGCGACTCCAACTCTTACACAAATATTTTGCACCCCCGTTTCTTTAGCCTGAGAAGGATTATGCTGGGTCCGAGGTGACCAACACTAGAAGTGCAGGGGATGCAGCACCGCTGCTCTCCCGGCCATCATCGCGGGAGGAGAAAAGGGACTTACGCCTCAAAACCCCGAGTCCCAACTTGGGAAAAAATAACTAATATTCAGAGGCGACCTTTCCATTTGCTGTAATTACTGCCAAAGTCATTCCTCTAAATTAAATGCTGCAAGTGATTTGAATCCTTGTAACGCAAACCCCAAGTTCCGTCGAATTAGTTGTAGCCTGCCTGCTTTCCCCAGTGACTGACGCTATTAACATTATAATCTCAAACACCATTTTTTATGTAACACTATTGTTAGTAAATCAACTCCTCAGGTCCACAGAGACGCTGACCTCTGTCAATTCAGTGAAAGTGTAATTATCTCCCCGAATCTTGGACAGATTTAAGAGATTACATTTCAACTAAATCTATATCAATGCTAATTTTTTTCCAGACTCCAGGTGCTAGGCACTCCGAAATGGTGTTTCTGCCCAGCAGAATGGGTTACAAAGAGGAGAGGGCTTGCTGTGTAGAGGGCCAAAAGAAATGAAGCCCCACATAAAATTACACCTATTTTTTGCTACAAAACCTGGTTCTTGTATGGCAAAGTTAAACAAAGCAGCTATGCTAAATTAGCGTTAAATAAAGGCTAGTTTAATGCTCGGTTACAGTCAACTGGTGTATATTTGATGGCTAATTGTCTATCAAAATTAAAGAGAAAAGAACAAATGATTCGTTATAAGAAGGTGTTAAAAGCTTCGACAAAAGGACATTTCACAAATATAATATCTGTAGATGGCGAATTGTCCTTTTGAAGCTTTTTTAATGTACTCAAGGCCTGGGACTCCCTAGATATGAATAATGGGGAGAAACGTGCCCTTTTATTCCAAAAGAGCCGCTTTTAAGCCGGTCGCTCTAATAAACCGGCGAGGACAATATTCCGGGAGGAACGGGAACCGCGTTGCTGTGATTTCCGACGGCCACTTAAATAAATAATGCCCCGGCAGTAAAAAGGCATTTAAATGTTATTTGGTTTGCGCTTAAAGAGACCTAAGCGCCTTCCCGGCGGAGAGCAGCTCTCACTTGCAAATCAACCCGTATCAGCAGGGAGAAAACTGTATTTGTAGGGCTGCGGGGATGGGGACGGAGCAGCCTCGGGTGCCCCGCGGCCAGGCGAGGTGCCGGGCCGCCCGCCCCGCATTTATTGCTTTATTCAGAGTAATGGCAGAGAGCCGCGAAAATAAGAGGGGAAAAAGTGGTAAAGCCAACCAACCAAAACCTCCCGTGTGAAGTTAATTCGAGAGGATGGCGGCGAAGCGGGCGCTGGGGCAGGGTCAGCCCCGCCGGCTCCGCGGGCGCGGAGCCCTGCGCAGCCCCTCCGCGCAGGGAGCGAGCGGTCCGCGCCCCCGCGGAGGGCGTGCGGGAGAGCCGCAGTATGCAAAAAAGCCCCGACTAAATCATGCAGCAAGAACGACAAACCGTCTGGAAAATGGACCCATGGAGCAGCAAGAATGTACTTTTTTATCTTTGACAACTTGTGTCCTGAAGAAACTATCTTGAAGATAATTGAAATGATTACAATTCATTGCTGCCTTACTTTGAGTAGGAACAGTCAAATAATGAAATCTTAGTAATACGGCGAAAATTTAATTTACATTACACCACTGCTCGAAGTTTCCCTTTTTTCTTTTTCTCTCCCCCTTTATTTTTATGCCTAGCTTCCCCTAGAAATTTTGTGCTTACACATAATTCTGCACTTTGTTGCATTATTCATATTTTAGGGGTTATTTCCCATCTCCTCCTGCCCTTTCTCCTTTAGTAATGGTCTCTGGAACTTCCAGATGTAGGTGTGGGGAATCTTCTGGAAGGAGATATCTCAAGAGGCTGGGGAGGGATGCTCAAACTAAGTCCAGCCAGGCCGGGGTGGGTGCTGCAGCCTGAGAGGAGAATTCGGCTAACTATCCCCTCCCAAAACCACTCTCACCTGGGGCAGTGGTAATAATTCATTTTTGGAAACTGTTTCTGGGACTCAGTCCCTGTGGACTAAAATAATAATAATAATTATTATTATTATCACTACTACTACTATTATTATTATTATTACTATTATATTGTTGTTAATACAATTTTGATATCACTGTTATTATTATTTTTATTGCGATTTCTTGCTATTTTCGCCAGAAACACATTCCCCCGAAGCTGTAGGGTGTCCCTAGTGATGCTGGGGGTTTGACTGAGGTATTTTTTGTCAGAGCTTTGGGCTGAAGGATTGGACCAGGTCTCACCCACCCAGGGAAATGTGGTGGAGCCAGGGCGACTCTCTGCCCCAAGGCCCCCCCAGTACCCCCGGTTGTCCCCAGCCTCCCTGGCAGCTATTGGTTGCTCTGCTGCCCGGGATGCCTGAGCCCCTCTGCAGCTTCTCACCTCGCAGATTGTGCAGGAGGCAGCCTGCCTTTTAATCCAAGTCCAGAAATGGACCAGGATACATCCTCAATGCAACTAACTGTTTCTAAAAAAAAGACCATCTGGTAATTGTCTTCCTTTAGATCTTCCCTTAATTATGCTTTTAATTAAAGATGGTTCAAGGCATTGGACCACATGAAGGGCAGTAATTACAAATTACATTACAAACCCAACAGATGTAGCTCTATCTGCTGGGAAAAAGGTACCGGAATAAAATTTGACTAAACTTTAGGATAAATTAATCCTCTGCCTTGAGAACAGAAGCACATTTTTTATTATGCAGACTCTAGCCAGGATTTAAGTTCTCTGTCATGATTGTTTTCATATTTCTTTGACATCTATTGATTTGGAGGCAGCTGCAAGGCTTTGTCACAAGAGAGAAGAGCAGTCACAATATATTAGCTTGATGGCATAACTCGAATATGAGTAGGAAGGATAGAAACATGACAGGGAGCCACGTGACTGAGTGATGGGTCTCCAACAAAATAAAGAAATTAATTTTTAATAAAAAGCTTTAAAAATACCACTGCTAGTGCAACGGCAAGGGGAACGACAGAACTTGTTAATTATCGAGCTTTGGAGCCTCTGAAATTTACCCCTGAAGACTAAGAGGGAGCAGGCTTTGAATTCCCAGTCAGGACTTGTGCACTGAAGTCACAAGAAGCACAGCCCCCGTGCTCTGGGCTGGAGCCCACCCTGCCCTGGCAGCCAGGCCTGGCCTCGGGAAGTCAGGGCTCTGCAGCAGGGCTCCCCTTCCCTGACAGGCACTGGGAGTGAGCATCCCGGCCTGCCCAGGATCTGCTCGGGGGCAAAGCTCCCAAACCCCAAGTGGAGTTTATGCAAAGCCCCCTCGGTTAGTGGATGCAAAGCAATGCAGACCTGATAGCCTCTGTAATGAGGGAAGGCAGTGCAGGCTCAAAGATTTCCAGAGGGAATATCGCCCCGCTAATCTGTGGTCACTGATGGCTCTGGATAAGCTACTCAAAATGCATCTTGTGGGGCTGCAGGAATACAGGCGTAGGAACTCTTAAAATGACCTGGTTTGCAGGGGCTGGCTGGCACGTTGGGAGGAGATCAAGAGACTATGGGTGTAGGGTTTTACAAAACCCAGTTCTGGTTCAGTGGATAAAGATATCATTGATGATCAAGGGGCTGCTTTTAAGTCTACCTCCAGTTCAAAGAATGCGCCTCCTGCATTTTGCCAAAATCCTGTGCTAAACGTATAACTGGGAGCTCAAAGTATTTGAGCAGGTTTGGGCAAGGTAACAGAATTTCCCTGTCTGGGGGAGGCTGATCGTTAAAAGCAGTCATTGAAGTCAAGCTGGGGAGCAGGGACAGTGAGGATTCACATGTCAGACGCTCCATCAGACCATTAAAAAGAAGTTAAGTTGGGACGTTTCGTCTTCCCCTCTCCCAGCTCCACCTCTGTGGAAAAAGCACAGCAAAAATCCAGCCAGCGCCTGAAGGTGGGGGGTTGTCTCCCCCTTCCAGCCACAGCACAGTCTGTGACTCCTTCAGTGTCTCTTGAAGGTGAGATTGGACACCTTGGAGGTCCAAAAGGAGGCCTTGGGGGTGAGGCTGCTCGGAGTTCCCCCTGCAATTGCTGGCACAGCACCCCAAAACCTCACTGAGTGTGGGAGCAGCAGCCAGGCAGCCCCAGTGCTCAGCACAAGGGTGTAGCGTGTCTCTGCCTTCCCTCTCACTCACAGGCACAGGCAGGGATGCTCTTCCCGCCCTATCTCGTCCTTGATTTCCAGTGTGCCTCTGCTTAGCTGGCCATGACAGGACCTGGCCCAGCTGCTTGCAGCCCCTGAAGATGCCACGGCACAGAGCAAGGGCAGACTAATGCACAAGCACATCCCTTGCACCCGACCTCAGCTGCACGTTCTCTTTTCTCACACCCTCTGTTAATAGTGTCACATTTTTTTCCTTCTGTGGAGTGCTAGCCCCGTGAATGCCTAACCCATTTCCTTACCAGTTTCTGGATTTCCTCCTGCGTGTGGTGGAGGAACAGGGGCAGATCCTCTTGGCTTCTTGTGCTCCTCGTGTCAGGAAGGTAATTATTTGGACAGACCTCTCTGAATGCCTCTCAATCAGCTGACTCAGGGCTCCCAGGAATGCTGTGATTTATGGTTGCCCAGTGTCAGTAGGTATGGCACACGAACCAGCGTGCAACACACAATGAGAGTTCCTGGGCTCTCATTTCATTTCAAAATGAACCAACATAACGCTCCTCTATTGGTTCAAATTTTAGCATTGTGTTTTGCTATCGTTTCCCACTTTCTGAAAATGACCCCCATGGCAAAATTCCATTATCAGAAAAGGAGAATAATTTCAGGTTTAAATATAATGTTACTGTAAAAATTGCACATGTTGTCCAGGAAAACCTGTGTACGTAATGTAATTAGTCAATGTAAGATTACAGATACTCCTGAAAAGCTCATACTTCTTATTTATATTGATCTTCTAGAATATAATTGCATAAGAGCAAACAAAACCTTCTGCCCCAAATTGCAATAGTACTTTTAGATCAGATGCAATGTAGAATATAGATTTATTTAAATATATTAATATCACATATTTATATCTATATTTGTATTTACATTCTATAGTTACATCATACATAGAATGTAAATAGATTTAAATAAATCCATATCCAGAATATATTTATATACTATTTAGACTGTATAAAAACAGAACCCAGATTTTTATAATAATTTCTTTGTGATTTAATTGCTCTGTCTATGGCCCCATGTGTCGCCATTCAGAAAGGATGCAACATGTTACCAAACAAATGTTTCTTTGTGAAATATGTGAAAGACTACAGATGTTTCACTGATCTGCTGGGTAAATCTCAGAGCCTTTTTGGTGACGTGGTCTGCGCTTGTTTACATAGCAAGTAAGCAAGTGAGGCGTGCTTTTCTCTGAGCTGCAAGGCTTGCCAGATATAAAGCTAAAGCCATACATACAGCCCTGGCTTTCACAGGTCTGATCCAACCCTCGCTGATGGGATGGACAAATTCCCAGGTCCACGTGATGTGGTCACTAGGCTGAAATCACAGCTCATACAGGGCATGATAATGTTTATGTCAATAACTGAATACCACAGGTTTTGTTTCTATTCTTCTTTTGTGATCTATATTGAGCATATTTTTTCCTGCTATGGTCTAAAATGGAGCCGTTTCCTGAAAAATGGGAGTTCCTATAGCTATTTAGTGTGGAGAAGGTACAGTCTCCTGAATTAATTATACATTTCTGGGTTTCTGCCTGGCACATTGGGTAGGGACTGAAAGCAGGGAGCAGCTGAAGTGTGTGGAGGAGGCTGCGTCTTTAACGGCGCCTCTCACAGCGCTGTCACTATTCACATGTGAATCGTATCTCATGCAGTAATGATGGAGCATAAACTCGCAGTTTCAGAGGTGCAGAGTGAACGCAATCATGTTTTTGGTGCAGGAGAGCCTATTCCTCGGAGTTTCCCTGAGCTGGTGCTGTCTGCGGAGCGTCACGAGTTGGGAATGTCCGCGTGATTCACGGCAGCCAAGCCTAGCCCTGCAGGTCAGCCTAAGTGACCAGAAAATCCTCCTGTGAGGCTACCATGCACTTTGGGAAGCCATGCTTTTAAAATGTGTCTAGATGGAATACTGTATTTTTTCCTTCCAGTTTTAGAGACAGATTGTCTCGATTACTTATTGTCATAGCAAACAAAGGGTGAGAAAATACTCTCTCCAAGCAGAACAGAAGCAAATTTAACACTTCCAAAAAGCACTGACAATTACTTTCCTGGGCATGGCAATGTCAGTTTTTAAAGTGTAATATTCTGTAGTTCAGTCCCTGTTAGATATTTGTGTGTCATTGTATTTAGGGTATAACTTGCTCAGTGTAAGCAAATTCACCCGTGGCAGGTCAGACACTGCAGGCTTTATTTGGAGACTGGAAAACTGCCCATTCTGCATCTCTACCAGAAGGTTATTTCCACTTAGGTGTGGTGTGGGAACACATGAAAATCTGGGTGAAAGAAGAAGGTATACAGATATATTCGTCTTACAATAAGTAGGGAAGGCTTGAAGGTGCTGTGTCATTTAGAATGACAGAAATAGCCCCTGATGAAAATATTCAGGGGTTTTATGGGAATTGCCAGAGATTCCAGGTTATATCTATTTTCCATGTAATACCCAAATACCTCCCTCATTTGTATGTGCATTAAATCTTACAGACTACCTGAAATCTGAACATTTCTTCATACTTTAAATTTTTTTTCTTGATTGGTTTAAAACTGAGACGTTGGACTTATTGTTAGGAATTTCTCCCTATTTTCTTTAGCAAATTACTCAGCTGTACTTAGCCAGGGAGCTGAAAATCTTTGCTTTTAAACATTGGCAGTGCATTGAAGCTGAGTTACCTAAAACATGGTGTGAGTGTGTAATTTGAAGGAGCCTGAGTGTGTGCATTCACACACCTACAGACATGGCCCCTCAAATTTCTGGGTCTCTCAGAACAAGAATCCCTCTTTGCTACAAGGACACATTCATCTGTTTAGAACCTGCTTTGGGGCAAGCATGTCAAAGGGATAAGACACACAGGCAAATTCCAGATAAAGATACCTCAGGACAGGAATTTTTCTGTATGCCCATTCTTGCAAACAAGATTTACTGATAGGCACTGAGAGCCAAACACTTCCTTCACATCCTCCAGTCACCAAACCCCACCAGGAACAGTAACTAAGTTTTTACAATACAGGTCGATTCCAAAACAAGGCAAATTTGGAGCAAAGAAGGAAAGCTGGCAAATATTGAAACCATTCCCCTTTTCTTGTCTTAGAAAAAAATAAAATGTTGGTGTGTCTGCAATTGTCTGGCTGTTAATTAGTGGTGTGCACCACAGTTGGGTTTGGAAGGACCCACACATGGAGCTGAGCCTGCCCAGCTGGGCGGCAGCAGAGCTCTCTCTGCTTGCATTCACATTTACAGGGATTCCCCAACGAAATCAGAAATCCAAAAGCACAGCCCGTCACTCAGGGACAATGTATAGATTTGTCACAGTCCTTCGAGGACTGAGAATCCTAAAATCAATGGCTGGATTACACTGATCCTTATCTGCAGATGTCTCATCTGCAATAGATAAAGTATTGATAGGTTGCTTCATTTACTGAAGCATTTCAGATCACCATGTGGGAAGGCACAGTGGAGCAGTAATTGCATTTTCTGGTGTGAGAAATGCTTCTTAAGGAAGCCAAAGCCAAGGCATTTGATGGGCTGTGAATTGCTGCTGCCTCCTGCCACATGTCTGAGCATACATTTGATTATGATATTGCCGCTCTGCACATTTTTTGTACTAGCAACAATATATTGCTGATCCAAGCCCAGGGATGCAAAGACGTGCATGTATGTGAGGGAGTGTGTGTGTGTGTGTGTGTAGACAGGGAGATGGTCTTTCCTGGAGATGTACATATCAAGTGTTTGGTGCTGCTATCTCCCCACTCAACTCTCCAGGTGCATATACCCAGTTAATACTAAACTGTGTGATGTGAAAAATCCCCTGAAGAGTCACATTAGTGGGACTATATGGATATGCAAAAAATCAGAACTCTAATATTTTATGTTATATTTTATGTTATATTTTATGTTATCTTTATGTTATATTTTATGTTATCTTTTATGTTATATTTTATGTTATCTTTTATGTTATATTTTATGTTATATTTTATGAGCTCTAGGACTTTACCAGTAATAGTAAGGGTTTGGGGAAGAAAGGGGTTGTGGCCTGGGTATAAATTTCTTTTAGATCAGATATTAAATATTGTTAATTATAGAGAGTTAAAGGATGCAGACCAGTGAGCAAGTGCTACACGCATCAAACACAGATTTGTATTGATTTAATAATATGTGATTAATACTAACCATGTCTGGCAGAAGTGTGCATCACAGCCTGAAGCCAGATTTACACCTAGATGTGAAAATCAGAGATTAAAGATGTGCAGGAGAAAGCTTAGTCTCTCTGAGGCCAATGGAACTTTACCCATCGCCCTTCCCTTTCCTGTCTGCCGCTCGGTGTTTTACTGCAGATGTCACTTATTTGACCTAAAATTTGCAGGTAACAGTGAAGAGATATGACTCAGATATTGCAGATTCTGCACTTGCCTGTCCAGGTTTTCCAGACAATAGTGTGTTTTTCTAAGGTTTTTTTTCATGAAGTCCCCATATCCCGCGTGATTTCTCTATGAGTCACATTCCGAATCCCCCTATTCAAACAAAAATCTCCCTTTTACTGTCTGATTTTGACTAACAGCCATAACATCCTCAGATGGTTGTTTCAGAATCTGCTGCACTGTTTGTGCACGCACACAGAGCTTGCATCCATGAATGAGTCCCAGGCTCTTAAATCCATGAGGGTGCAATCGAAGACCAGATATATCAGTAGGTGATAGAATAGAATAGAATAGAATAGAATAGAATAGAAAGAATAGAATTATCTATTCTTTAGATAATAAAGAATTTACAGCAGCTTTATTGATATTTTTTCCCTGGTCTTCAGCCATGCTCTTTACAATGTTTATTGCACACTACTATATTCTTTGCATATACGGAGGAGTAAATTAAGCATCTATGTTACATGCACATCTCTTGGAGCCTATGCCTGAAGCTAGATAAAAAAAGGATATAAAATAGGGAATGTTGCATTTTTGTTAAAAATACCCAAAAAATGAAGCTGATACAAATAATGTGCTGTACAGTAAATAGAGAGAACCAAATTCACTACTTTTAAATACCACTCTGGGCATTTCAGTTTAAGTCAAACCAAAGCACTGGAAAAGGCTGTGGTATAAGGAGGAACCATCAGTGAAGAAGAATAGAATTTAAGAGAGAGTAAAGTGTAATGACAAGAAACCCAATATTGACAGATTATGTAGAGCAGAAGGAGATGGGGTAGAAAAACGCAGTCAAACACAGACAGAAATATGCTGCTTAGCAGGAGGGAGCAGCTACAGAAGCCAGCTCCAGCCTGAGCAATTTGCCCTTCCCTACAACGCATGGAAAGCTCTCTGTAATGCAGGAAACTTTACAGAGCCCCAAACCCTCGAGGGGGGAGGACACAAAGGGAACAAATACAGAGCCACCTGTAGGCTCTAAGCCACATACAGCCCTCCAGACTGGCACTTTCAGGGGTCCCACAGGTCAAACTTGGTGTGTTTTGGACATGAGATGCCACCTGAGAGCATGGCACCAAAACTGCAGCTGCCTCTGACAGCTCAAGGATAGCCTAGCCAAGCTTTTAGGCAATTTCTTTGTAATTTGTCCCTGATGCAGCCAGTGTTTGCTGGAGTGTGGTGATGGTCATTGAGGGGGCCTTCTACAGACTCTGCTCCTAAAAGTATTCCTCATGGGCTTTTGCAAGGCATCTCGCTGGGGTTCTGCATGTCCCTACAACACGCAGCGCTAAGGGTCCACCTGAATCTTTGCAAGCTCAGGGGTCTGTGCTTAATTTTAAAGCAACATTCAGGAATGGAACTGATTTTTGGTTAAGAAAGACCTAACAAATATGTGGTTATGTCAACAACAGAGCAAAGCAACCCTTGCATTACAGAGCTCAGAAATAAATTTGACACGGTAAAGTTTGATATCCTGTTTTGCAAATGACTTTTGTCTTGTGTTGCACAGAACAATTTTATTTTACTGGTATGAGATACTCCAAAGTCATAAAGATTCTCTGAGTATCCAGCATTTGCTTAATACTAGTAATTTATGATGATTGTGTGCACTCTGTGTTTTACCACTATTCAGCCATCTATAAATCAATCACCTGAGGAAATTCATTGAAAAAACTGCAGAAATGCATTTCTGAGCGTAAATGTCTCACTCAGTAGAACACTGAAGTTTTACTAAGTGGATTTTACCTCCAGGAATAAAACATTGCATGCACTCATTTTGCACATTTTTAATTATATTTTATTGCCCAGCAAAGCATAGCCACAGATATCCTCACGTATACTGAGAGCTGGTGCATGGTGCAGCAGGTCTGTGCCTATGTCTGGGGGTCACTGGAAACTGGACATGCAATTCCCACACGGCAGCAGAAGCTGGATAATAAGAGCAGTCTGTATAGGCTGCTTCAGCACAGCTCAGATGTAGCAAAAAAACCCTTTCCCAGCTTGTGCATAAAAGGTAAAAATACAGCAAAATATTACACTGGCAGCAGCTGCTTTCTGACCATTAATGCCACGGTCACAGTCATTCTGAAAGGCTCTTTGGCAGTGGGTTCGTGATATGGATTAAAAGCTAGAAAAATGCAGTGTTAAATAGCACAGTTGTACTCTCCCAAGCACAAGCCAAGGCATCAAAACCAGCAAAACACAATTTTACACTCCAAGAATTTTTTTTTTTTGTCGAGGCAAGAAGGTGTTTGTAAATGTTCAGTGTCCAGGACCTGCCTGAAACACTCTTGCGTGATTGTCAGAGGCTCTGTGCCCCTGCCCTGGGATGGAAAGAGGCTCTGAAGCAGGCTCTGCTCGCTCCTGCAAGCTAGTAAGCCCTGGCAATTTTCACTTGCTGTGAAAGCTCGACATATGTGTATGTATACGTATATATTTATATGCAATATTTTATATATTATATACAAGTGTAATGGAGAAAATGAAGAGCCCAGATGCTATCTCAAAATTACAAGTGATCTCCTATTTTCAGTTGTATCTGCAGAATATTATCAAAATATGAGTTGCACGGTGCAATAGGAGGGAATCAGTCTTTGAGATCTTAGATTCATGAATGATTTCCTCTGACAACAAGAAAATTTACCCACACCTCCAACTTTAGGAATAATCAATATAAGCACAAAAATCCCCACCAGTCTCTGCCCTGAAATGAAGTTCTTAACTTTAGGATCACTTTTATCTGAGTTTCTTACACTTCAGCAAAATGCAGCAGAGCTTGACAAATTCATTTTGCAAGAGAAAGTCTGCTACAACTTGTTTGCTTTCTGGGTTTGAAATGGGGATGCAGTGGAAAGCACTCCAAAAAAAAAAAAAAGAAAAAGAAAAACATGATTTTTTTTCACTGCAGTTAAACTAAATTTTACAGAGACTGGCACACCATGGTACACACAGGCAGATATTAGCTTTGGTTAATAAACAGTGTTGTTAAAAATCCTTGTGCACATTTCAGGTGTAATTCAGTTATTTGAGCTTGCAGATTTTGCCTTCTCAGGCAAACAAAATGATTTTATTTTGCAAATAAGATTTTTTTGAATGCAAATTTACAATTAATGTTTGAATAGCAAGAAATTATTATTAGAAATTAATGTATTCTGTCAGGACCCTGAAATTACAAGTATGCATTGAAGTGGACCGTTCAGCTTGATCTCTAGTATCTTTGACTTCACTAAGTAGGTCAGACCAGCAGTGAATGCAGATGTCATAAGATAAGGTTAAAAATCTAAGCAAAAATGCAGAAAATGAGCTATCCCCAAACTCGGAAATTCAAAGAATATTAAAACCCCCTCAAACCTATTCTCAGGTGAGAAATTATATTTGCAGAAGGTTCGTATACAATTTTCTTTAAAAAAACCAAACTACTCAGAGACAGCTGCTGGTGGCAGAGGCCATTTAAGGAAAAATGAGATTATATATGAGTTCATTAGGACTCTCTACTTATTTTGCACAGGGGGTTGTCTGCAGACAGTGGGACAGCTTGGACAGGACACACACATGTCCTTGGAAATCCCAGAATTGGATTTGCTGGTCTGCTCTTGAACAGCAGGAGCCACCTCAGCCATCCCGGGAAAAGGCGCTTGGGACTCGTGTCTGATTCAGGCTACCAAAAGCTATGAGGAGCTTCACACAAAATTACTTTACTGTGTTGGTGCTGCACAAAAATATCCCAAAAATACCTCTTGCCTGCTGTCAGGGCTTTGGGTTGTTGTAACCGAGGAGGGCTCTGGGATGGAAGGCGGCTCTGGGGATGTGCCCAGCCTGGGAGGGGACAGAATTCACACCCAGCCTGGCGGGGGCAGGGTGTGACCGGGGTGGGCGTGTTCCGAGATGTGCCTCGGGCTGGCATGTGCCAGGATGTGACCAGGGATGGCAGGTGCCAAGATGTGACCAAGGGTGGCAGGTCCCATGACGTGGTTGAGACCAGCAACTGCCCAGGGGCAGGGCTGGGGCTGGGAGGGGGAAAGAGCCATACAAAAGTCACGGAATTGTCCCCAGGTCGCCTCGGTCTGCCAGCCCCCGCGGGCACAGGGGTGCAGTCTGGGCACTGCCCTTTCCATGGGAGTTCCTGAGTGCTGCAGGGCGCCTGTGCAAGGTGACATCTGGGCAGGTGTCACCTTGGCTGCTTGGAGGTGTCACCGGAGGGGGAGCAAGAGGGTGGCGCCAGGAATTAATATGCACAAATATTCTCCCCTGGGCAGGGAGAAATGGGCTTAGGTGAGCCCTGGCCTGGGAACGCGAGGCAGTCAGAACTGGCCATGGAGGCTGCTGGCCCTGCTGCCCCCTCTTGCCTTCTGAAATGGTTCACCAGTGCTTTTCATAAACTGTGGAAAGACAACAAAAATAGCATATTTAGGGGCTCCCTCTGTCTCCTACTTTTGGGGATTTCCTTTCCAGTCAGATGACTGGAAATGTGTATCTGAAGGAAAACTGAGGTGCCCACAGAAGAGCCTGACCCTGGAAGCCAAACAACAGCAAACATTCCCTGCCTCTTGGAAACCTGTCAGAGCCAGGGGCGCTGGCAGTTTGGGAAGAGGTTGGCATATGTGCTGGGGCGCCATCTGGTTCCGGAAGTGTCCTGGTGCTTCACACGGGGTTCCCTCAAACTTTCAGCTTCTTGTGCTAGAGGCTGAGGAGGTGTGGGAGCTGCTGACACGGGACGCTGATATGGGATGTTGATGCGCAGTGAGGGAGATGGGATGCATCCTGTTCATGTGGTGCCACAAACTGATGCTGGGGGAGACCTTTGGGCAGGATGTCCCAAGCTGGGAGTGACCCCGCAGTGTCACAGTGGGTGCTGGCAGCTTCCTGGGGCCTGGCTGTGCCCGATGCTCTGCCCTGAGCCCAGGACGGTGTCACTGCGGCGGGAGCGCAGGCTGTCACCCTGGCTCCCTCCCGCTGCCGCCTGCCAAGCCAGCGGCACAGGGGAGCCAGAGGATAATGCGCCGCATTGTGCTCTCCCAGCACCTTTTCCCCTTCCACAATCTCACCATTGTGCGCCTTTTATCGCTGTTAAACTCCAGATGAACATCAAAGGGAAAAGTTCATCAAAACAGGGGCGAAACAAAAGGCTTTTAAAGCGCGGTTATGGTGCACCAAGCAATGCAGAGGCGGAAGAGCTCGCGTTCAATACAGACAACCTCGGTGGGGCTGCTCCGATGGGAGAGCATCCTCTGCCATCCCGCAGCCGGACTTGTTGCGGGAGATGCTGGAGCACATCCCTGTCCTGTCCCTGGAGCAGCCAGCAAGGGCCTGCCTGGGACAGCACATGCTTTATTAATACGAGTGAGTGGCACTTTCTGCTCAAAATATAAATACTGAATGTTGTTTGTTAATGAAGTGCTCTCTAATGACAGCTGGGAGGCTTTGGTTTTCCCCAGGAATAAACGCTGGGAACTCAAATAACCAGGAATAGTTTTGCGACTCACAATCATGTTAATAAGCTATAAACACTGCAAAATGTACTGGCCGCTGGAGAATTGTAAAAATCTGGTTGCAGCTCATGCACAAGCTTTTTTTGACTAAAAAGCAAAAAAAAGACCAAGTGGGAGATGGGGTGAGGGAAGGGCTGGTTATGAGATTAGCACTTCTTGCCAGGGGAAGGGAGAATGGGTCTCCTTAGGAAGATGTCCATTAACTGAGGTCGTGTTCGAAGAATGAGCCTGAAGTCTGCTCTAAAGTCCCTGAGATCTGGGACAAAAACCAGTTGGTGATGTCAATAGGATTTAGATATCAGAAATAAATATTTATTATTTGCTTCATTATTTACCTTTTTCCCTTAAATACAATTTTTTCTTAAGGTAAGTTCACATCTTCCCATTTTCCATTCAGTAGCTGCTCCAGTGAGAGAAAGCACAACAAAGTGGAGCAGAAAGTGAGAAATATTTCAGCCTGTAGCAAAGGGGTTGAAAAGAACTCATAGTCTTGGGGAAAATAAAGCATAATTTTTTTCAGATATCTATGGAGAAATACAGTGATTGTGGATTTGAAGAACTAAATCATGGGAAAGAAAGAGAGTATTTCCTCTTTTCCAGTCTTGCAATCACAGAGCATAGCAAAGTCCAGTTGAGGAGAAGCTCATTTTGTGCCAGAGAGACAGCATATGGCATGAAGGAATTTTCATTCCCAGCTCTAGGTAAAAAGTTTGTTACCATGGGCTTACAAAGGGGTTGATTTATTCAACCCAAAAGTGGAAGCCTGGTGATGATGGGGCTGTTTTGGTGTATTTTCTCTGTTAAATGCATAAAGGGAAAGGCTTTGTAGGCAGAATTATTCTTTTACCTAAAAAACACCCCTGTTATTTGTAGCCAGAAAAACTGAAAGTAGGAAATATAAATAAATATCAGAGAAGGGGGAAAAAAAATCCTCTTAAAGTCTTGTAATATCAAGGCAAGCCATGCCCTCTCCACGATCTTATTTTTAAAAGTGACCCATTCAGGGAATATAGGTGCCAAAGAAATTAATGGGCTGAGGTATTAGGTGGCGTGATCCAGACAAAGGATATTTTTTAAAGTCCATATAAAGCCAAACACAAAGATAATCCACAGCTACAGAAAGCCTGCAGGTTGCTACAAAACCCCCAAGAAAGCCTCTGCAAGAAGGGGTAAACAATTAACACAAATTCTAAATCAATGCGCTGTCACCTTAATAGCCAGTGAAGTCAGCTAAGATGGGTGTAATATGATGAGACAGTTTAATTCTTGTTATGACATTAGCTGCAGACTTTTACAACAGCTGAAAATGCTGGAGTGAGAAGAGTTTCCAATTACCGCTGAGCTCCAATACACAACTCTGGATTAGACTGAGGCATGAACAAGGCCTCTTCAGCCTGGGAAGCAACACGGAGCAGAGGCTGTGGAAGTTTCTGAAATCCAGTGAAGATATTTTTCCTCCTCCCCTCTTGCTGATGTGCTCCTGAAAAGGTTTATTTCAGCTAAAATAAGCCCATTTTTAAGAGCCTTGCAGTGAAACCAGCTCCTAAGCTGTGTGTGCTACAGTATTATATACCAAAAATCCCCTACATCCAGGAGGTGAAGCGAACCAATCTGAAATGATTCTGTTTTCCCAGAATTAAGCTTCAAAAAATTAAAAGTCACCCAGGCTTGAAGGCAGATAGACAGGTAATAAGCCATGACAGCACTTCACGGGAATCCACAGGAATAGGCAAGTAGGTCTGGGTGTCAGCCATATAAATATGATCACCAGACCCAGAGCTCCGAATAATGCCGCCAAGTGCGAGCATGTCTGTGTTAAAGGCAAGCGGGCTGTGAACAGGAGCCCGAGGCAGTGGCGAGTTTAGCTGAGGGCCTGCCGGCTGGGGAGGCTGCACCCCTTCCCCAGAGAAGGGCTAAGAGCCTGGAAATGCAAATCCCTGAGCTGGGAAAGGGCTGCAATTCCCACACCAGAAAGAAGGCTCTCCTTCGGTGTAACATGGCTGCACTCACTGGCAGAGGATTTTAGTTTTCATGGTTTGGGATGGTTCTATGGTTTTTTTGCCCCAGTTTTATTTCATAGCTTGTTTTTGATCTTTTTTTCTTTTTTTTTTTTTTTTTTTTTTTAAACCCTACAAGAACAACACTACTTCTGGACCTTACTTACACAGGAAAATTTGTCACAACAAACCATTCACCTCTTCCATAGCTTTTATCCAACTGTTGGGGGCAATTGCAAACATGGGAAGTAGCTGGGTGGTTTGCAATAGTGACTCTTTAACCCGAAGATGTCCTGGTTTGTATTGCTTGTGTCACATTGCTCTGCCTTTTTTAATACTGCTTTTGGAAAAATTGGGTCACTGTTTGCTTTCCAGATCATAATGAGAGAAATCATTTTGTCAGGCTTCTTGTACAATCTTACTGGTTTTCCTCCATGTTATTTCCCATAGCGGGGAATACAGGCTCTGGAAAGGAGAAAAGTAGACTGGTAAGAGGATAACTGGGAAAAATCCTACCCCGAGCTAGGAAAGGTCTTTGCTGAAAAATAAGTTATAATTCACTAAAAGGCCTTTTCCACTCTGATGAAAGCCCCATGAGTGCTCCACATTGACTGATTACATCCTCCCACAAGTCCCCCTGCTTCCAGGTTGGGTAAGGCCTTTGCTGAAAAATAAGTAATCTCTCTCTAAAATGCCTTTCCCATTCTTTTAAAAGCCCCGTGAGTGTCTGCAGAAGTCACCTCGGGTAGCCTGGACTGCAGGGAGCAGCAAGGGTGCCGCAGCCTGGGGCACTGTCTGGCAGCAGGCAAGGAAAGAGAGGATGTCACAGAGGGAGAAAAGCTGACATCCCACTCAAACCCCCCAAATCCTAGTGGGAGAGACCTGTCTGAAGTCAGTCCTTGTCTTTTTCCTGTTCAACACTCTTTATTTGGCAACTCATTTTTAAAAAGGTTGACCTGAAAAGTTGCTGTGTCATGCAGTACCTTATTTTGCATGGTAAGGTGAGATAATTCCTCATTAAAATGGTTGGCTTCCAACCTCCTCCCCTCCCTGGTGAATGAATAAATAAATAAACACTTAGATATGTCCTGGATATGCTTTCTCTGCTATTTCCAAAGCAGAGAGGGAAGCTCTGGGTCTGGCATGCATCACCCTCTCCCAGCTGCTCCAGGGGCTAAAGGGCAGCTGAGAACTGGCTTTGGTGTGCTCAAGAGGCACTGACTGGCATCCTGGGGACACCTGGACCCCTTGCAGGTGACCTGTGTCCTACAGACACTCCTTACCTGCTTGGATCTGCACTCAGCCCCTTCAGATGCCATTTCCCTCCCCTGGTGCCACCTGCAGAACTCTCATTTCAGGATGTCACTTGCTGTCTGCTCCTCTTCCAGAAATTCACCTCCAGCTTTTTTATTTCATGATGCCGAATCCCTGGAGTGAAAAGGGGATTTCATGCCTGTATATGGAATTGCAAACCCGTATTAAGCCTCCAAAGATGTTTTTATCAAAAAATCTCGGCGGCTGCCAACTTCCCTAAATTCCAAACTATCATTACACATTTAGTCTTAGACAGGGGATTTTTCTGGATCTTCCCTCCTGACCCAATGATAAAGCCAAGTTGGTTTGAGGTTGAAGATTCATTTATCTCTCCTTGGCAATTATCTCTATTACTGCCCACAATCCTTCCCAATCTTTTTAAACAACATCCTGCTATTAAAGCCACTTGGCAAGCATTTAAAGCCCTGGGATAAGTTAACCATGCACAAAATATCCCACTTGGGGAAGGATCCAGCTATAAAAATAAATGGTTTACGTTCCGAAGGCCATGGTTCAGGATGGGTATTCTTCATTTGTGAAGAGAGGTCATCATTGCTGACAATAAAATTATGTAGGACCTGATCCTCCCCCACTGAGCTCAATAGCAAAATCCCTCCTGATTTCAATGGTGTTTTCCGGGGTCAGTCGCCAGGAAAGCCGACATTCCACAAAGTTGCTGAAAATCTATAATTGGCTATATTAAGAGGGCTTTCAAAGAGATGTCAGATTTGGAGGCTTAGTGTAAACTGTGCTGCAAAGGGGATCATTTCGTACAACCGAATCAATAAAGCTTTTTTTTTTAGTGTTACTTTTCTGCTTGATCCCCAGTGACGGAAAAGCTAAGCTCTGGAGACTCACCATCGGCACAGAGGAAGTGCTGGGAGCCTGGTCAGAGTGTGAGCCACCGCCTGGTGGGAAAGATCCTGCCAAGTTACCTGGTGGGAGCTGTGAGGGGTGTAATCCTGCAAGTGTTTGATCCAGTGGCTTTGCTTACACTACGGAGGTAACTCGTGCGTGCAAGTACTGGAATACCGAGCCCTTATTTTCATGGTGTTGCTGGTTTCCTGTCACAACGCATCTCTTTGGGAGATATGATTGAGAGTTTTGATGAATTTTGCTGTGCCTTACATGTCTATATTTAGTAAAACACAGCTTAGTTTGTTTCTTTGGAACAAGATATGGATTTATCCCCCAAATGCATTTTTTTTTTAAACTCATGGGCTGTACTTCAAAGTGTTCTTTAATGCCACTTTGGAAATGTTCACTGGTAGCTCTTTAGGAACTGGAAATCTTCCATTTCTACTTACATGGTGCTTTTCTGGCTGACGAGCATCGTTTTCCCTTTGGTTCTCACACAGAGAAAGGGTCACTTGGCACGTGGCAGCTGTCCCAGGCAGGGCAGGCACAGGGACTGCAGCCTGGGGAGATGGACATCGATGTGCCTGAGGAGTTCTGCTGTTGTGGGACCTCAGGGAAGGGACACCAGGATGGGGTTTGCTCCAGATTGCTAGACCCTTGCAGCAGCCTCATTTGTAAAGTTGTGTGGATCATCTCCCCTCCAGTGTTCCCTGCCATTTGCCCTGGGTGTGCAGGTGAGGATGGAGAGACAGTCACAGCTCCCACAGGTTATGCTGCCATTGGGACCATCTGCAGGTCCCCTCTGTGGTTCAGTCACACTTCCCCATTGTCCTCTTTCCCTACTGTGTCAGTGGAGCAGTCCTGCATGGGGCCACAGTCACAAAGCTTGCTCCTCGTTCGTGGAGAGCTTGATTGTTTTTTCCACTTTTCTTTTCAGTAAAAGCTGAGACTCAGTAGAAGCTGATGAGACCACCATGGAGAAATGCTGGTTCACCACACTGGCTAGTACCAGCTTGATCTGGCTCCAGCTCCGGGATGTGCAGCCTACAGACACAGTAATGAAAAGAAATATTCTGAAAAGGATGAGTCAGCTGGAGGCCAGTGGGGAGAGCATGCGGGATCTGACTGGAATTTAAAAAGTTATGAGGCTACATGTTGTTTAGAGCCCTGCCAGCGGAGAAACTCAAACATGCGAAATGCTTTGTCATCTGGCATAATTATGTTACGTTGCTGATTAGCTGGTAAACTCTTTTCAAAATGCTTTTAGACAATAGCAAGTTCATGAAATATAAAAACTTCCTGCTGACACCACTGTCAAGGGCCTGCTTTACATGTTATTGCCAACTGTCTTCCTCAAAACCCCACCAGACTGTTGAACACCCATGAAGTTGTTTTTTACTATGTACTAGACGACTTACCCATTAAAACAGTTGAGGTATCTTCACACCTTCACTCCTGTGCTGTAAGCCCATCTATGCTGATGTGAGCTGTGAATACACACACACTGCTAGTGCAATCTGGATTTCTCTGCTTGATTTTCTCCATGTTTGCACTGACTGGGACACCAGCAGTTTTGTGTGAAGCTTCTTCACTCACTCCTCCAGCCAGGTACCAACATATCCTTCCCAGCTACTTTGGGAAGCAGTGCCTGGTATTTGTATAATTTGCAAAGCAGATAACTTTCAAAGATTTGGAGATTTTGCTGTAAGGTTCTTTGAATAAATGACATCAGAATTCCTTCTATTTGTTGTGTGGAAATCTATACATTCCATTCCCCCTTATAAAGAGCTGATCCACCCAGTCCTACTTCCCAGCCTGGTCAGAGTAGTGGGAAGAGTTCATGCTCATTTCTGGAGCACCTCCAAGCAGGAGGGACGTTGAGAAGAGGATGCTGCTGACACGGGCTGCGACTGGCCATCTTTACAATTGCATTATGTCTGCCTTTCCTGCATTCCTTCATCTTTCCTTCCAAAGAACCTGGTCATTCACAGGGATGCTGGCATGAGCTGTGTAACTGGGCACGAGGAAGATGGGTGTGCACCGGTGAGCACAAGGCAGAGCTGATTGCTGCCTCCTCTTGAAGGACCAGATCCCTCTCCCTGTGGTTAAACAAGCCACCAGCTCAATCAGACTAAACCAGGACAGGTAATTTCCCTATCTCCTGTAACCTTTAGTGGGAAGAAGGGAATTATTAGCAGTGTTTCATTGCTCTCACTGACATGGTGTGAGAGGTTATTCCCCAGCTGCCTGGGATGGTTACCAAAGGGTCTAAAGTGGGCTCAGAGCCATTAGCAGCTTTCACCAAAGGCTTGTAGAGGACCTTTATGCTGGGAAAAGAGGCACCGGTGAATTTTAGACAAGGCAACCCACTTTCCACCCCAGGAAAGTGCTGGAACAAATAATCTCACAAATATTTGTAGACACCTGAGGGTTACCAATGGGGATTTGTCAAGAACAAACTATGATAAACCACTCCAGTTATTTTCTATGACAGGGGAAGTCCTGCCCTGTGGAGAGAAGTGGTGGATGTACCCCTGCCTCCAGTTTTCTCTCACTTCAGGAAGGTAGTGCTTCTCAGGATGTGTTCTTGAACAAGGTAGGGCAATGTGGTTTGGATGAAGAGATCCTGCACAACCCCAGTGACCTCAGGACAGTCACAGATTCAGTGCCAGTTTGAACTAACTATGGGCTGGGCTTGGGATGGTCAGCCTTGCAACCAGCCCCTGCTAAATTGTCATTCCTGCCCTGGATAGTGGAACTGGTATTACCCAATTCCAGTCTCAGGTGACCCAAAGCAAAGAGGACCAGTGGCATGCAGGAAGGCAAGATGGCATTCAGGATGACCATTTTGGGCTGGAAAGAGCAAAGTACAATGCAGGAGGGACAAGCATGAGGCAACCAGGGAGGGGGTGAAGCACAGCCAGGTGGGTGCCATGCTCCCATTTGGACAATTTGCTTCATGAGCCACAGAGAGGCTTGAAGAGCCTTCAGAGATGAGCACTGAAAATTATGAAAGACCTGGAAAACAGGATTTATGAGGAACTGATGAATGACCTAAATTTGCAGAGCTTAGAAGAGGAGAAAGTGCTAAGGAAGAAGGGATTATAACAACCTCCAAGTACATTAAGGATGGTGGCAAAGGGGAAGACTTGCTGTCCGTGTTCCTCCTGGGTAGGACTGGAGCAAATGGGCTCAGTGTGTCGCAAAGGGATTCGGTTCAAACCAAAGGCGCGTCTTCCCTGACAGCAAGGCTAATGAGATGCCAGGACAGCCTGCGGGGATATGCCACGGGAGTCTCAGCCACCCCGGTGCAGAGGGATGGTCCAGATGATCCACTGATATTTCTGGCACTTTTAAAATCTCTATAACGCTGTGAAACCATCCTATGGATTTCATTCGGATACCTCCTGGAATAAAAATTCCTCCCCGGGTTTGTTCCTTTGCCGCAGCTCACCTGTGCGATCCCGCGCTCCGGTGCGAAGTGGGTGTGAAACGCTGCTGCTGGGATGTGTGGCTGTCGTACACCTCCTCTCCAAAGTGCAAATAACTCCCCGGGCTGCGAGCCGGGGGCCGGGCCCGTGGTAAGCCAGGGACTCTGATTGATGAATTTTCACAGCAGGTGAGAGCAGCAGGAGACACACACATTACATATTTCACGTACAGATAGTAGCACTCAGGAAGACAAATTGAGTGAATACCTCAGGATGCGGCTGCTGGGTCAGCCTCCAGCATTACCCGGTGGCAGACAAATCCCTGCCCTCAGCCCTGGCATGAGGCACCTACCGATTTGGAGGGGGTGACACCGCTCCGGTGTCCAGCTCCCAGTTTTCCTCATTACCTGCTCTGAGATTCTCTCAAAGATAAGTGGGTCTTGTGCAAAGCCGCTAATTTAGTCCCAGCAAACAAGAAAATAAGTCTGGATGAGAAAGGCTGGTGGGATTTTGACAAGATGCATGTAGAGGTTGGGCGACTAGTCTTAATTAGGCCATCTTTGCTTACATTTGATGTTTATCAGCTAATTGGCATGGCAAGGTGTGAGTCACACAGCTTCCCTCTGGCATGAAATCAATTCGCAGGAGAAAAACTGGGAGAACAAATGATCCCAATTATAAGAAAACCCACTGTGCTAATTACCATCCCACGGACTACGGAGCCTCCCACCCGCGTCCCTGCCCAGCCTCCCCGGCATCTCCCAAGCAGGGCCCGGCTCTGCACACCCCTCCCGCCCGTGTGCCCAGCCCGGCTCTGCCGGGGACCCTCTGGCACTGCAGGAGCAAAGGTGATGCTTCACCAGCTGCTCATTTCATGCCCCACAGCATTTCTCGGGGACTAAGCCTGCTGCCTACACTGCTGCCCCTTTTATTTCCCCCTCCACGCTTTTTTTTTGTTTGGATTGGTGGAGACCACGTTACAATAGCAGCTCATGGGGAATGTCTCATGCTCCCAACATTTTGAGACCCATCAAGTCTGGATGTTTGTTGGAGCTGCACTGGAACCTCACTGCTTATGCTAATTAAAACAAACAGTCAGACCGTGCCTTGACTCTTCCCTCCATCCCTTCCCCCTTATAAAAATATCTTTACACCATCTGTAGGTTGACCAGTTTCACGCTCTACCCTCCTTCTACTGCCGCAACACTTTGTTACACGTGCTCAAGTATATTTTAGGTATGCATGTACATAAGTACTTACTGTAAATCTCCACCTTTCTTGCTCTGTCTCCCCCTCTCTCCATCCTTCAGGGAGATGTGTTGCCCCCATACCCTTGCAGGCCTTTCCCCTATACACTGAGGGTCCGGTGTGCAGGAATGTTTCTTGGCTGCCCTTGAGTTGAATGATGATCCTGGAAGCTTGGAAAAGCCACAAAGCTCAATGCTCTCTGTCTCCCTGTGTCTCTCTTGTCTTCCCTTCTTAGTAGGGATAACAGATGGCTGAGGCTTTCACCAACAGTCCCGAACACATTGTCACTCCCAACTGAAAGTGAAATATTCAGTGGCATTTAAATTAAATAGACTCTAATGTTTCAGTAATATTAATTACGGTTTCATTCATCCCTGGCCTAATAAATCAACACATAAAGATAGGATGATCCTGTGGCTGGCAGCAAAGCAGGGCTATTCTGCCCTTTGTAAGGTTATGCACACAAAGCCCCCATTCTTATAGGGACATGATGGCCCCTGCAAACATCTGTGCTCAGCACCACTTGAGGAGAAGCCAAAGTGGTAACATTTAAACTTTTCTTGTCCAATTTGTCCACGCAACGGGGCTCAATTCAACAAGAACTTGCAAGTTAAAATTATAAACCCCATGTTAAGTGGGTGAAAACTTCTCAGCGTTTCATCCAGGGGGTCCAGATTTATTCTGGCAGCTCCAGGAAGCCAAGGGCAGGGCATCCATTCTCACTGCTGAATTTGTTACCCCAGCTTCAACCTTTAAAAGAGGGCAATGGGGGTGGAGAAGGCTGGAAGGGTTTGAAAACCTCACGGTGCTAAGCTAAATTTCAAGATTTGGGGAGGCACTGGGCAACAATTTTTCACACAATTTTTTTTTTGTGTGTGAATACCACAGGGGAAATAGGGTCTGTACTTCACCAACAACAGGTTTTCCCCCCTCACTGCTATACATATGTAAAAGGAGGCTAATAAAACAGTTGAAGAAAAGATCGCTGCTAGTAAATCTTCGGGAGACAAAAACCTCCACTTGTGATGCTTCAAAGCTGCCCAGAGCTACCAGTTTACCCCAAAAGTCCCAACTCAGGGCTGCTGATTGGAAAATAAAAAGCCCTGTGCATAAAAGCTTCACTGCAATTGTTATGCAGTGAATGTGACGTTTACACACAGCAGCTTTACTTGACCAAATGACTCCCAAGTATACAAATGAAGAGCTTGTCATCTATAGTTTGGCTCCTTTGGAAAGGTCCAGCTAGAGTAGGTTTATAATGAAAATAAGTATATTATAATGACAAACCAATGGCATATCTTGTAAGTGCGCCACAGAAAGCTGGAGCTGCTGAAAAAAGGAAATGAGACGGGAATTAAAAAAAGCTGCAGAGGGAAGGTATAAGTGAGCAGCAGCCCTTCTGGGAGGCAGCACAGCCCCTTCGCAGTGCTGTCTGCAGGGCTGCAGCCTCACCCGGGGCTCCAGCCGGCAGTGATGCTGAGGCAGCCTGAAAGCCTGGATGCGGAGCTTGCTCCTGCAGGTAGCACACACCGGAGCGCCCCGGCTCCGCTCCTCCGCCGAGCCATCGCCTTTGGGGATGAGATACCGGAATGAGGCTGTGCCAAAGAGCCGACCAGCACTTCAGCGCTTAACAAAGGGATTTTCAGAGCCCATTCCTTAAGCACAAAACTATTTAAACTACCCCGGGACTAAATGTTGAGGAGCTTACCCTAAATTCTCCCAGGTGGAGGTTTGCACTAATCCTACTGGGCTGCATCATGCCTCTTGTGGTTCGTGCTGAGCCAATAACACCAGTGCTGTATAGTGCAGGTATTTCTGTCCAGGTGTCTGACCGATGCTATCTGCCACTGTCAGCCTGGGGTTATCCCACTTAAACCCCATTAGCTGCTTGGATAATCCCTCCCTGTCATTAATGTCTATCAGTTTGAGATTTTTTTGTGTGCTTTCTCTAGGTGTCCCAAAAAGGACAGTATTTTATGAAGGCACTTTCTGACAACACTACTTTTCTGTAGCCAGTGTGCTGCCCAGCGGCTGGGGGACCTGCAAGGTCAGGCTTCTCCAGTTTTGGAGATGTGCTTCAGGTTGTTGGGCAGCTGACACCAGGCTGCCCACTGACTGGGGTGTGCTTGAAGAGCTTTATCTGCCCTGGTTGCAATTTTGACATGCCAGTGAACTTTCACCTGAAAGTTCAGAACATTGATGTGTTTGCTTCAGGAATGTTTTCTCCCTATCATGGCAAAAAAACCCCCAGCATCTCTGGGCTGGCTCACAGAGCTGGCACTGTCTCCTTGCTGCACTTTATTTGTGTTATGTGAAGCACATTAGAGAGAGATTGATATGTAGTAGTCTCTTGTGGGTGGCTCCCAGCAGAAGCTATCCATGAAATGCTGCAGGACTTGGAAGGGCTGAAGGTGGTGATGGGATGTGCCAACCACCTCACATTCACCTTTCCATACCAGCACCCACAGAGTCTGTCCTGGCTGCACGAGAGGGGATGAGCTCTCAGCAGTGAACATCCTCCCCGCACAAGAGCAAATGCAGTCCTCTGGAAAGACTTCTTGAAATAGGAAGGATAGGAAGGGGAGCTCAGCCTTCCTCCCCCACTGCTTTGCTGTCCCTCAATTTTTAGCCTTTTCATCTAAGGCAGCACAGTCAGGTATTCCCTATGCTCAAAGCACAGGTCTGGGGATGCTTCTTGGGAGGCAGAAGTGTCTTTTCCATGAGGAGGAAGCCTGACACCAAAGATGGGTGCCCGTGGGCCACTGGTGGCCCCTGCCTTGACTGCAAGGCAGAGCATAAGACAAGGTCCTGGTGGCAAGGCCAGCTCTGAGCGAGAGGCAGAGCAAGGGCAGGGCTGCAGGCAAACAGCCAGAGCCCCCACAACTGGAAAGAATGATGGCAATGGGCTGTGCCACAGGGAGTGGGGGGCCTGGGGAAGCCTGTCAGGGAGCAGCAGCTGCTGCTGCACCCCAGGGCACGGCTCGTCCTCTCCCGGCTGCGCTGTCGCTGCCTCCACCAGCCTGCCTCTCCAGGCAACTGCCTAAAGCTGGCCCCGGGAGCCGGGCTGGCAGGGAGCTGCTGGGCTCCTTAATGCTCCAGCTGGCTCCAAGGCCGTTGCAGCAGCTGAATGAGGAGGACGCACTCCCTGGCATGTCCTAGTTCCCATCAGCTGGCCGGGGCAGACCGGCCGCCCGTTACAAACAGACAAGGGGAGAACGTGTTGCTCCAGCCCATCCTTACCCAAGCCAGGCTCATTCAGCATCACGAGAAAAAAAAAACCAAAAACTGGGGCAGGAGCTGCCTGAGACCCGTGGTGTGCTGCTGGGCTGGAGGTGGCAGAGCAGAGGAGCTGGCAGCAGCCCCGGGCAGGGAACGTGTGTGGCAGGGGCTGCCGTGCTGGCAAACCAAAGGCAGAGGACACTGCAGAGGGCTTGGAAAGCAAATATGTGTCCAAAGGTAACTTGTTTTGGTTTATCCATTCAAAATTTTTGGTAGGAACCTCAAACGAGTCTCTTTTCACTTCTAGTTTGGAAAAAATCATTTAAAGTATTAGGACTCAAAAATTTGTGTGTCCTCATGCAAATCAACATTTTGTCCTACCTGCACTGGAACAAGGTTTGAGGTGCTTGAAACAGCTCTTTACCAGCTGTGCTACTGTCCCAGTGAAGGGTCTTCAAAGCCCACCTGCTTCCTGGTGCTGGCAGCCACATCAGTAACCAGGGGAGGGGTTTGCTGTCTAGGCCACGTGTAAATACATTACCAACCCATAATTCCTTCATTTAGGCTACATTTCATTCTGAAATACTTTTTCAAGGCCTGGTCTGCAGTCAAGGAGTTAGTCTTTGAAGGGACTGGCCTGGATGACGCCTCCTCCTCTCATATTTATGAACCACAGGAAACATCTGAATGAATAGTGTTGCTAAATCCCTGGCAAAAGTTGCTGAAGTCCCCTAGTTTTAATCAAGTAAGCGTTGTTCACTGCTCGTAGATGAGATGGAAGACACAAAGTTCACCATCCTCTCCCCAAGTGGAGGTCAGCAGACGCTTTTCAGTAATCCAGCAAGTATTACATGTGATGTAATCCAGCGTGTTGGGGACATTGGTGACTCTTACCTAAAGTACAACTCTTACCTAAAGTCAGGTTAAACCTTGACTGTTTCAGTGCTCAGATGTGAACCTTATGCACATTAACCTTATGCAAACTGTTATGAGCTAACAGAAGAGTAAGTTGAAAACAAATTTTTATATGGCAGAGATTAGCAGGGAACATTTCAATGAATTTATCTCAAGGAATAATTTGCTAACATCTTTTTCTCCCTTGCTCAGAACATTCCCTGGTAGTTATTTTTAGTAATGGCATATATGTTTCCTAGTAAGGCACTTTGCATTTAATAGTAATAAGAAATAACATTATCTACCTTTTATGACTGAAGATTAAGGAGTCTATTCTAATAGCTTCAGTTGTCAACACAAGGTCCTCTGGTACTACATTTCTTAGCTTCCCTGTTGTAAAAGAACATGTCTATGTAGATATTATTAATTTATCATTGCACAAAACAAAGTTTATGAACACTTAATATTTAATGTGCTGTGAATTTAATAATAAAAAATTAAGACTCTACCTTACATCATTTTTTAACTACCTGATTTTCATTCTTCTCATTAGCTCTTTATGGCTCTATTCTGAGATTTTAAACCCCTGACTTGGGTTTAAAAGCGTTTAGTTGTGTACACTGAAATGTAAATACTTAATCTCTAGCCTAGTTGAATACAATACAACACCATGATGGTATTAAGCACCATGACATTTCAACCATATGTGGAACACAGGGATATATATATAAAGCTGTACAGAAGTCAGCCTGAGCTGCCCCAAATTACATGATCTGAAGCCCTGGGTCCTCTTGCCTAGTCACTGCAACACATAGGCTGCTCTTTCCAAAAGCTCTGATGCTTTGGAATTGACAGTTTGCCTGGCAAAAGGGGAGGCACCTGTTGCAGCTTCTCCAAGGGCCTACACTACTTCTGTCTGTCTGAGTAGCTTCTTGCATAAGCATTACCAAAAAAAAAAAGGTTTCTATTGCAAAAGATTTACAGATCTTAGTCCTTCTTTTGGCTTCATCTTTCCTCAGCACAACCTGAGAGATCTTGTCATTATCTGGAAATGCTCTCTAGGTGCTCAGAAAAAATAAAACTGCTTGAGATTTTAAGCTGGGGAAAGCATCTTTTGATGCATCAAAACTACATTTTCCAGCCCCAACTGAGAGTCTGGCTCTGCTATGTCTCAACACACATATGCATACGGTATTTGATTTTGTTCCTACAGCATGGTGCATTCTAGATTTCAAGTACTGAACATCATTCATCCTCATTTCTTTTTTTTTACGTTTGTATTATCTAGTCTAGCTGTTGAGGGCTTAGTTGGAAGAATAATTAATGTTTGGTTGGTAAGCTGAATCCCAACAGCTCATCCCAGACAATGTTTCTTGACAGCAAATCCTGCACCACAGAGATTAAGGAACACATTTTCAAATGTCAGAAGATGAGGACTGCATGCAGAAATGCAGCCACATTCACTAGCATACACTGTCCTCTCTGCCCTGTGTCCCTAACATTCCCATCACACCATTACTGAGCCACAGCCCTGGCTTGACGTGATAGCATCCAGTGTTCATGTATTTAGGAATGCATATCACCAGACATGCATTTAACTTGGGGTTGCACGTTCTGCAGTCCAAAGCAGCCAAGATTTTATGTGCCTGCAACAAAAATAGAGAAGAAACCTTCATTATTTCAAAAAATCTGGCACCCGTTTAATGTGCCAGACAGAAAGCAAATGTTTTCCAATGAAAGATAAATGACAATCAAAGCTGGAACATTAATATGCCTGATTATGGGAAAAATGTAGGATGAGCCAGAAAGGAAGCAAACATTGGAGCTTGAGCCTTGCTGGGTGATAATCCCAAGTGGAGAGCCAACTGTCAGGGCTGCCCCTTCAGAAAGAAGGATGCGTAAGGAGAAGAGAGAAGGGGCACTGTCCATCAAGAAGTAATTTAGAAAACGACTAGGAAAGGATTTGGAGTAGGAAAAACAGTTTGGAATGGAGGGAAAAAAAAAGGAAACCAGGGACTGATGATAATTGCATGTTACCAGGCTCCCTTCAGAAGGACAGACAGAAGGGAGGCTCACAATTGCCATTGACAGCTTGATTTGATACCCAGAGAGCATCAGCAGGTGAGGTTCAGGGCCCTCTTTGCCTTGGCTGCCTTTGCTGGTGGGACAGCATCCCCTGGGCCACTGCACTGCCTCTGCCTGTGGGGAAGAGGAGACTTACCTGAGCTTGACCTTAGAGGAACCTGCACAGTACCTGCAGATATTTTACTCAGGAGGAGGTGAAGAATTCATATTTTATGAAATAAGGCTTCACAGAGAGCAGTGGTACTTCCCTGAACTCCAAAAAATGATCATCAATGTAATGACTATTGGAAGACAAGACAGTGCTCATCAGGGCATTAGTGGCCAAAGTCTCACAATAGGTTGTTTCATAAAAATGTGAAAGAAGGCCAGCTCCTTACTATTCACAGTAATTTCTAGCTACTTCCCTGGAAATGCCAGGTGTGAATATCCTCCAGACACCACACCAAATACTGTGGGTGGGATGGGACTGTGGTGCTGGGAGTGGGCAGGGTGGGCATCCGTTTGCCTGCTCCCTCCTGACAGTCCCAGGGGTACCTCACTCTTCCCAAGATTCAGCACCTACCAGAGGAAGATGATTTCAGGGAATGAACAAACACAGTGGGAAGGGAGGACTGTAATCACCTGGTGTATCACAAGTCATCTGTCACCACATCACACTACAGGTCCCCTCTTCCAATCCTCACAGTTACTCTGAGAAGCTCATGTTCAGTCTCTCCAAGAAAGTGTCCTCACAGGTCAGAGCTGGTGTGAAAAGGGGTTTTCCTCTCGCAGTCTGCCTGCCACAAAAGAAAATGACTCAGTTCCTCCCTTCTTTCAGGACAATCTTTCACACGGCTTGTCACTGACCTGGTTGTAACAGGTGACTTTCAGCGCAACACCCAGGGGACAGAGCTGTAAAATGCCACCAAATACAAACCTCTAAGAGCGTAAACAGCCCCCACCAAATATGAATGATGGCACCTTGACTCTTTTAGGAGTATCACTTCCTCGAATAAATGAAAGTAACAGGATTCTCTTTTTATTTTCACACTCCTGCAGCCCTTGGAGTCTATTTCTGTTGCAGTCATGACTGTTCTGCTTGCAACATGGAGTGACACTTGGCTCCAGAGCCTTCTACAGCCACCAAGGCTTGGGCTATGCTTTATCAGCCAGGCTCATCGGCTCTGGCTGTGGCCAACTATGCCTCAAACCCAGGCTTGTCTCACTTGATGCTTTATTGTTTCATAATTCTGTGCAAACAAATTACTATCTAATCCTACTCCCAGGCAATAAGCATTTTACAGACACAAAAACTCACACAAAAGTGTATTATAGGGACTAAGGGACTAAGGACTGTTGGATGTCCTAAACAATGGACTGCTCCTTGAAGATCTCATGATCCAAATGCTGCCTCATGAAATTTGGGAATACACATGTGTAACTTCTCTACAAGTGTCTTTTGGAACTCAAGCTGGATCCTTTAATTGCAAGGCTGGTGAGGGCTGCTTTGTAATTTGCAGAGGTTTTGTATAATGAATGTACATATTTAGTGAGAGGTGATGCACCACTCCTCACCTCCCATCCAATGAAGCATTAGCACCACCAGTTGGTCATCAGCCCTGAATAACACCCAGTCCCAGCTGCAATAATAGCATAAGAGCTTTGTTCAGGTTCTCAAGAGCAACATGTTGTGTCATCCAGACACATTGTTTAGTTGGCCTGAAGCTGAGGTAAGTCATGTTAAAATTGCAGCAGTGCATTATTTTTCTGAGTTTGTTGATTGTACCTGATCTGTTCCAGCTTGAAATTTAAACCTCACTAATGAGGGAATCAGAAAACTATAATGAGGAGCTCAGCTAAATCCCAGATCACTCAGCATAGTCATATTTTTCAGTTCACTGGTGAAAGGCTCAGGAGGATCCAGAGAAAACACTATTAATGTTTTGGATTCCTTGAACATCCCTATCCAAAGATGTTCTAATCTGCAGAGGGATGTGGGGCTGGTTTTCAGTTCTCAGGTCAGCAAACTGGCTTGCCAAGCTGTTTCTGCAAGGCATACAGCTAGACTGCCATGGGCATGCATAAAGTCTTGGTTCATACACACATCTGCAATGATGGTCATGCCTTCCAAGAGAGGTGTACCCCTGGTTACTTGAAGGGTGTATCCACTCTTCTTTACTATTAGAGTTTGCATAAACTGCAAACGTTTTCCCTTTTCATGGTTCTCTGCCTTCCTCTTCCCTGTGTCATCTTGTAAAGAGGTGTGCAGGCATTTCACAGCACTGTCAGAGATTTCAAGTTTCATTCCTATATCTACTAAGGCCCCTGGCATCACCCAAGGATTCGGCAGGAACATGGACTACCTTTGTACCCACTTTACAGGTCTTTTCTGTGGAGAGAGTGATCTAAAAAAGCCTCAGTGTAAAAGGGAATTACTATGTCTGGACTGCTTCAACCATCACTTTTGGAGTATCTGAGGTGGAGAAAGGGTTCTATCCAAGCCCATACTCTGCAGGGAATAACACCTCCTGAGAGAGGAAGCAGTTTGTCAGTCACGTGGAGGAGACAAACTATATGCCCTGCTCCTTTACAGAAACATTAGCCATTACAGCTAACAAAGTGATTACAGACACCCTCCCCAAATTCCAACAGTAATATCTGGCCCATGGCACTGGTTTTATTAGTACATGTTGGTGCTTTACATGTACTCATCCCACTCCACTCACATCACATCCTTGTTGTCCTCCCTGCTTGGAATGGCATCTGACAGAGGCACCTGAGGCTGTAAAAGATAATTCATTATGGCAGGATTGTCATTTTCAGAACCAGCATGTCCAACAAAAGGCAATGACCTAGACATTTTGAGTTTGTTAGTATTTTTTAATTAATCTTGCTTAAAGGTGGGTGCAAGAGTCTCAGTGATGACTGTGGCCTCCATAGCTGGTCTTATACAAGCACAGAGCAAGGGGCAGACCTTGCCAAGTGGTTTTGCCCTCCAGGGCCTGCTATCATGAGTCACTGGTGAGACACAGACACCAAGCCCAGCCCTTCACCATCCCTCTTGAAGCCTAAGGGACCAAGACCTTGATCGGGGAAACAGGTAAAAGAAGGAAAAAAATGACTTGGACCTCACTTTTTCCCACTGGGAAAGTTTTGATATTCTTTGTGGCACTCTTTCAGTGTGGTTTATGAAATACTCTCCTGGTTTACTCTTAAAAGACTTGCAAAAATAAACATAATAAATTTTTTTTTGCTTCCTGTTTACTTCCATGTTGCCCTCTTCTTTCATCACAAGGAACTTCAGTTTGAGGATATTCCCACAAAAATATATGTAAGAGTTAAATAGAGTATAATCTATGATGTTGATTAAGACACTGTCAGGGGTTAAAAATGTAGAGCAGAACATGGCAGATCTCAGCATGATTTTGTCCTGCTGCTGGCACATGATGCTTACAGAGTAAGGAGCTTGGCTCCTTTGAGTAACAGCAGAACTCTCCTCAGCAAGCATTTGTGATGTCCAAGCCCTGTCTTCACAGGGTTGGAGTGGTTTTGTATGATTTTTTTCCTTTCAAGGGCTTAATAAAAAATTCTGAAAAATTCTGCAGCCCATTTCTTGGTTTTTCTCACAGGCTCTGTGGTGCTCAGAGCATGTATCCTCTCTGTACCCTGGTTCTCAGCCACACAGGCTCTCTGAAGAGGCTGGGCAATCTTCACTGCCACATAGCACTCAGAAGTGGCACTTAGACTGTAAATATTATATGCTGCTGTAAGAGCATTTGAATGGTAATACTCAAGCAATTACTTTCCTTTCAAGATCATTAAACACAAATCTGACTTGTATTTTAATAGGACTGCCAATGTATTTAATGGGGGGCAGTAAAGGGTAGTTTTTTTCTAATGGATGAATGTTTATATTATTATCCACTCTGAGAGACCACATTAGGAGGAGCCTGTATAACGCCCGTGTGTTTTGCCTCAGCCCTTTCCTCGCCGTATTCAATTTTTCCTCAGTTCTACATCTTACAGCATGATGGCACAGCATAATGGCAAAACTGCACCTACAATAAATTCCACCACCATATCCTGAATCTGAGACAAAAACAGAACAAACACAGTCATGACAAAAAGAACTTGCAATTTGCATTTCCATCATGTTTGTTAAAGCTGCAGAGAAAGCCAGTGCTTGGCAGGTTGACAGTTTTGGCCAGTGACACCTGCTCTGCAGCCACAGGACAGGCATTGTAGGACTGAGCAACACCAACTTCTACATGGCACCTTGCAAACACATCTGGGGACTGCTTGGGAACATCTTTCAGCAGGGCCAGGAGGTGTTTCTGTCTCTACAACCATTCCCATCTCTGCCTGGGCTGCCAAGAAGAGTGGACATCAGTGTGGGACACACCATGAGTGGCTGGGTCTGCCCTGAAGCCAGGAACTACACTGCCACCACACAGACACACTCACCATCACTGCCTTCACCACAGGGATCTGCTGGCTGGGAAGCAAACTAGTTCCCTGATGTCTTATCAACTTTGTGAGCAACTTGGAACTTCCTGACTACTTCTTCCATAGTATCACAACATCTGCATCATCTTGCCGTGGGGAAGGTACCTCGCATATTTTTACTAAATATGGAGTATGGCGTGGGCAGGAAATCAAAGCCAGGCTCAGCAGGTCCTCACCAGAATGTGCATTTTGGGAGCTCTGGAAACAGCAAATACTACACTCTGTTTCCATACTCCACTCACTCCTTGAAAGCAAAGGCTAGGAATGACTGTGCTATGTGACTGGCTAGCAGTTGGTAGCCTCTGGACAGTAGTTAAGAAATTCTGACTATTTTTTGGCTCCCACTTGCACACATAGCACAAAAACACCTCCTTCCCTGCTGTGTGTAGTGAAGGATCTGCGGATAGTTCAGAGCAAATGTAGTGCTACAGATTGTATGGGGTTATTGCGTGTTGCCAAATTCTGGGGCTCAGAAACACATTTCTCTATGGTCAGTGTTTCCTATCAGTCCTAATTTAACCATGGAAGTTGGTTGTTTGAAACAGCACCCAGGTCAATAGCTGAGACTCCGTACATGAACCACCTGGATCCTCACTAAAATCTGTCAGGTACAAATCTGGATGTTGCCTTTCAGGTAGTTTTGCACAGCAGTTATTACCAGCCTAACAAGTAGAATTTAGTAGATGCTCATAGGTCTGCATTGTAAACATTGCAATAAAAAACATCAGGAAGGTGGCTTTAAATCCAGAGCTCATGCAAAAACGGCCAAGAGCTAATGCAAAGATGGCTAAGAGCTAATGAAAAGACGGCCAAGAGCTAATGAATACCAGAAAGTGGGAGGTTTTCTGTTACTTTGCATTTTAGTGGGCAAAAGCAAAAGCTATCCAGGAATTGCTACAGGACCAAAGTTAAAACCAGAATATATTGTGCTAATAAATCAGAACATGTTCAGTGGTTAGTCTGTTCCTAGAAATATACAGCTCTCCCACTCCTAAAGGGGAGCATTTCAACCACAACAGCTGCCATGTTTGGGACTATTATTACAGAAAACTGTTGACGTTTTCTGGGTTAAGGATGGTTATCTGGAATTCATGGATAATTTAGTCCTTTTGCTTGCAGAAATAGTTTGGTATGCTCTTTAAATAAGCATATAAAGAGATTGATGTGTGATGTTTGTGGGTTCAGATGTTCTGAAAAGTGATGTTCCTCTATGGAAGAGAATAAAGCTTAAAAGGGGATATTATTTATAAAAGCACCACCATGCACAGGCAGTGTTTATTTACCATTTAAATGCCTCATTTCTGTTCTGGCTGTCTGTGCTATAATTTGCACAGGCACTTAAACTTGAGTATAAATAAATGCAAAGAAGTGGTGTTTATGCAGTGTTAAGATGAGGAAATTAAGCGCTAAAAGATGGAGGCCACCCCTGCCTCCTTGGATCAGCCGTCTTACCACCTTTGGCTCCTGTGAGGGACCTTTCAGTGATGAGCAAGGAGCCATCCATGCTGGAATTGGAAGAGCTTGATCAGAATATCAGTGCTGAAGACATGGCTGAGATTTAATGAGCAGGTGGGCAGTGTGAGACAAGCACCATGGCATCTCATCATGAGTGAAACACAGGGAATGTGATGAGGTGCCTCAAGTATCTTGCCAAGATCCTTGGGATGGGAAGTATTTTCCTCTGGGCAAAGTGAGGCACTGACTCTGTTCCAGGATGAAGGCAGCAGATGCCAGAGATGCCAGAGATGCCAGAGAACATCCCCAGGATTGCTGGCTACAGTGGGAACATTTGTCACTGTCCCCGGTGAATGGTGGAGAGAGGGAAACCAAACTCCTTCAGCTCTGTGCATCCCCTACCACTCCCAAATCTGTAAACAACTGCTTTGTTTCCGTATGTTTGACCCTCTGCCCTGTGCCTATGGACAGGTTTATGGTGCACAGCCACGTTTCAGGTGCACGGCCTCGTGGGGATGAGGTGCAAGGACTGCTCACGTGTGGGGGCATCGGGCAGGGCAGGCATGGATGCTTGTGGGGTGATAGGAACCTTGAGGTTCAAGTGCTGAACTCGGCAGGAACGGATTCACACCAGTTTTATGGTTGTGTTTGAGGAAAAAGATCTGGGGTAGGGTTTGATTAAAATATTGGGAGTATAAATCCATCATCTGGTTGCCTTTATTTGTCTAGACAGAACTGAGTTGTTTTGGCAAAGGAAAGGAAGGCACCTATTGCTTACTAGGTCTCTTAAAAGGGTGAAAAAATCACATCTTTTTCATAATGTTACAGCAAACTCCTGTCTTGAGCTCCTGAGAACAGGCAGCAGGCAGACAGATGGCTGTAAGGAAAGGTTATGGCACTTACTTACCATGTCTGCTCTGTTGCAGTCCATGGGGAAGGTGTCCTCACTGAGTTCTCTTCTCCCAGAGCATCGGCCATGATGACTTTTACAGCACAGCTGTGCCATCCCCTGCCTTTGACAAATTGTCAGGGGGTGAACAACCTCTCCAAGTCCCTGAGAAGCCTCTCCACAGTTAGTGAGCAAATGTGGGGTAGGAGGAGCAATCTGGGGAGCAGGGGTGGACCAAACTCCGGAATGGCTGCTTCAGAGTCAAAGTCTCAGGAGATGTTTCTCTACTTGCAACAAGCCTTTTTTGGAAAGTCAAATCTTCCTTTGCTTCTGTTTTAACTGCATCAAAGAGACAAGGCTGTGACCAGTGAGGTATTCAATGCCAACTTTATTGGAGATCAGAGTGGAGATGCTGTTTGGAACCTGCTGTGGCTTTGAGAGGGGATCAGTGGCAGTGCTATACAGCTGTTTGTGACTAATTTTCTGAAGAGTTGGAGTTACGTCCTAGACTCACATCCTTATCTTCCTTAAACCACTGTTTTCTGCTGATACCACTGCAGCTTTATCCAACACACACGTTGCCACTGCCAAAGCATTTTCTTGTGTCCTGCCTTTACTGTACGGAAATCAAACAACTGAGAGATGATTGTTTTGTGGAGACAAGACCACCCTTCTTGCTGAGGTGAAGGGGCACGAGGCAGCCCAGAGACAGCCTGCAGGACTGATGGATGGGAGGGATCAGGCCAGCAGGCAGGGCTGTGCTCAGCTCACCAGCAATGCACTGGGGACCTTCCACAGCATGGGAAGCACCAGAGCTGCAAGGTGCTCACGCCCTGCTCTTGTGGATCCAGTTCTGGCTGTGCAACAGGGAAAACTGAACTTGTTGCTCCCTGGAAAGTCCCATCAAGCTGTCACATTTACAAGGTACTTGAAGGGGTAAGACAGGTTGCCCTTAATGAGCAAGAGGGACTATTGAGGTTGTTCCTCTCATGCTCCCCTAGCAGCTCTCTAGCTTTGCCCTCAACAGCATATTTGTTCTCAGTCACACTCAGATGCAGCAGCATTGGGCTCTGGGAGCAATCCTATCATTGCTGCCAGCAGTGGTGCACAGCCTATTGACTTGGATCAGAGGGAAATGTCACCTTCAGTGCTCATGTGTGTCCATGAGTGTGTCTTGAAGAGCACCAGGCACACATTAACACTAATAACTGAGACCACTACTCCTTTGCCTCTGCCTGATAGTTAAGATCAATTAAGTGAAAAATAAATAATAGGAGGAAAGTAATATCTTTAACAGTGCATTCACTGGCACATACATATTTATTAGACAGCAAATAAAATGCTGCTCATATCATGTTTATGTGCATCATGAAGCCCTAAAGTAATTTGTGGTGTCATGGTTTAAATGATCGAAGTCAGATGCAGTAGCATTGCCATATTCCTCAAAGCAGCCTGACTGATAAAGCTCTGCTTTTTAGTTTTTTTTTCTTTCTTTCATACCCTTGTTTCAGTGTTGCTGTGCACAGGATACCAGGCTTTGCCAACCTAAGGGAATAAAATTAATTTCTAGACATTTTTCTTTCTGCAAGTTTTATTGCAACTTTATCATAGTCATTCCATCTTCAAAGACAAACCAAGGAGAGGCAGAGGGAGCAGGGCTTATTCAATGAAGTTGCAGTATGTGGGTGAGGTGAGTGAGGAAATACAGCAAAAACACGTGTGGTTTGCTGGATGTATGAGTAGCAAGGGGACTGTTTCCTGAAACATGGTTAAATATGTAAACTCTGTCTGGGGAAAATATTTATTTACCTAGATTGACAGCAATCAGGGTAAAAAGCACTCAACATAAGTGGCTCTTTAGCCAACTTTAATTTGTTGATGGATGGATTGATGGGAGGACGGTCAAAGAAATGACAACATTACTCTCTGTAATGGAGATACCTTGTCTGCTGGAGTTTGCAGTACCATTCAGTCTAATTATTCCTGATCCATCTATGAGCAAACTTTTCTTTCAGTGAGACAAGTTGTCATTCCTTTTCTTTAAATAAAAAGATAAGAAGATACAATCAAGAACAATTAGAGCAAAGGATGATGGTATCTTCTGCAGTCAAAAATCTATACAGAATGGTCTGTATTGCTTAAAGATGGTGTACTCTATTAATTGAATTATTTGTGTATTCTATTATGCAGTTTGTATGGGAACAGATGGCCCATTTCACAAATTAAGCCTTGTCTTTTTACATTGCTTCAGCAAAATAATAGTGAATGAACATGGCTATTGTAAATGATCCCAAGTTCAAACCTTGTAGCAACACAAGAGGCTACACTTTTCTGGTGGAAGTTAGTGGAAAAGCAAGGAAATAGATCATTGAATTGATTCACCAAGTGTGTTTCACCAAGGCTGTGGCAAAGACAAAGAGCAACTCACAATGCTTCAGTCTTGTTCACACTTTTCCTGGAACACAACACAGACCAGGCTACTGGTCCTGCAGCACAGGATAAACTGGGAAATGGGCTGTGGGTTGGGATAGCACATGAATTTTGTGGACTGTAGTGAGAACAGCTTCTCAGGCTTACAGCAGCAGTGACATGGTTGAGAGTCGCGTGTGAGACTGTGGTCTGTTCTGCTGAGCACTCAGAGGTGACTGCTTGCAAAGCATCCTGAGAAATAAATATCCTGCACTTACTGCAGAAGCAAAAGTTGCCAATCAGCAGGACAAACTGATGTCTCAGATTTTTTAATCTGGCTGAAATATGCTTGCTCCAGGACTAGCAATAAAAGAACCAGTAGCTGCTTCCCTAGTCAGAGAAGGCTGTTGCCCCCAGCATAACTGAGGGAAATCCATGGTAACACTTGTTTTCCAGGGGTGGATAGCCTGCAGTTTCTGAAGGATCAGTTGTGTTTTAGCTTGGATTCCCCAAATTTGGGTTAACTCATATTAATGTCACCACTGGAAATTGCATCTGCACTTTTATTTTCTGTGGGCTGGCACGAGGGTGGGCAGCAGGAAGGAGGGCTGAGTTCAGAGCAGCTGCATGTGAAGCGGGTGCTGGTGTCAGCTCACATCTTTGCAGAGACCATCACCACAAACAACCTGAGCGTGAGCTCTGCACGGGTCTCTCAGAGGAAAATCCATCATGGTGTGTGTGGGGGACTGGGGACTAAATTACTCTGGCACCAAATTCCCTTAGCCTGGACCAATTGAATGTGTGGGTCTGCCCACCAATGTTTGATTTGCTGAATGGGGGTCTGCCAGTCCCAGCTTTGCAGTGACATTGGGGTGTCGCAGTACAGCCAGGGCTGTCCCCACTGGTGTCTGCCAACAGTGCAGTGCCACTGGCAGCAGTCAGTCACCACTCTGAGACCTAGTGGTGATTGAAAACCCCTCTTGGCTCCAGGATGAACTGGGCTGAAGCGCTGGGTACATCCTGTGGGGAGCAGGGGACCTCTGGGACACCACAGGGCTTCTCTGTGCTGTCCCTGACGGGGCAGCTGGCAGTGGTGGGGATAACCAGGAGCCCTTGGGCAGCTCTCCTCGTGAGCGCAGCGCTGCAGAGGAACTCGGGCACAATCCCATCCAACGTGCTTCTGCATGCCTTGGATCGGCCCCAGCTACACGACAAGCACATATGCTGCTGCTGGAAATTTTATGTGGGAAAAAAAACTAGCCTAGATTGTAGTTTATAGTTCTTTTCAGCAGGGCTGCATGAAGCTAATGACACAGAAAGCCATTTGGGTTAAATTGTGAAACAGAAAGATGCAGCACCTGCTTTTATGCTTCATGTGTTACTAAAAATACTTCCTCCTTTCTAAAATGCAACACAAATGACAATACAAAAGAAAACTCTACACAGACATTATTAAGAGGGGTTTCATCAGTGTCCCTGTGCACAGAAAGATGAAAACAAAGATAGCAGAAACAGCAGACATTATGCCATTGCTCAAACCCTTGGTTCACCCATACCTGAGGTATTTCATTGCCCTCCTGACCTCTTACTGTAAAAAAGGGAGAGTGATAAGTTTGAGACAAGAGATGTGAGAATGTTCCAAAGCACGGAAGAGTCCCATACGAAGAGAAACTAAATAGCATCTATTTATCCTGAAAAAGAGACTCCTGAGGGAGAGAAACATGGCAAAAAGGTGTGGAGGAGGCAAATCAACCCGTGAAGTGCTTCGACAGACAGATGTGAGAGAGGGCTTTAGAAACAAAAGTGCTGAAATTTAGCTTTTCAGGGAAGGTGTGGAAGTCAGATGAGGTTCACACAGGAGGTTATGCTGACCCCTTTGGGGACAGCAGCCCTGGAGCTGCCAGGGACCATGCAGTGCAAAGGCCACCCAGCCTGGCTGCAGGCAGTGACCCCACTAGCGCTGGGGCAAAGTGAGCCTTTTTTTTTTGCCCATGCAGCTCACAAGATACAAATACCACATTTACTGCTAAACATTTTCCTCTCCACTCTTCAAAACAGAGAGAAAAGCCCTGACTCAAGAAAAAAATTTTACCAGTGAGAAGGGAGCATTGCCAGAGAGTATGAACCCCTGTAGAGATTTTACTTTTGCTATTGATTTTATGTGTGAGATGCCTAGGTACTCTGATAGTGTCTGACAGTATAAGAAGTCAGAGAGAGAACAGAAAGGCTAATACAGTAACAATGTCACCAGAATAACTCATAAATTTTTTGGAAAGTGTTGGTTTAAATCTGACTGAAATACCTCACTGTTTATCAAACAGAGAAGTGTTTTGACAAAAACAAAACAAAACAAAACAAAAACCCCAACAACCAACCAACAATAACAACAACAAAAATTCCTTCCCTTGAGGAATTTTAATTTTTTTATTGTTATTTTTGAGAGAAGAACATGGAAGGGAAAATGGGGTGTTTTAGAGAGCTATAAAAGCCTTAGAAAGGAGAAAATGTAAATGGCAGAAATGAAGGTGGTGAGCTGAGGCATTCACAAAGTAGGAACACACCTTCCCTCCCTTGCTACATAACTTATGTCACATTGGTACCATGGCACTTACTTGAGTGTTAAAAACCCTCATTGAAAACATCAGTCTTAAATAAAGGGATCTCTGAATAACCGCACTGCTCCTCTGGGACACCACAGACTAGGAGGCATAGGGAGGGGGACACTGTGTCCTCAGCTCCTCTGGAGCCCCAGAAGACATGCAGCCAGACCTGCCCTTTCAACAAAATGCTGCTCTACCAGACAAGGCTGCTCTCTAAAGACATCTACCCACCCTAAACAAATCCGGGAGCCAAATTTCCTAGAAGAACGGTCTTTTCAAGGGTAAATTGCTTTTAAAAATAAATAGAAATTTAGCTGGAAGGCTGGCTGTAGTTTGGGTGCTCCCTGGGTTCAGTTGTTCTCTTGAGAGGTAAGAGTTTGGATCTTTTAAGACTGAGGAGGGACTTGAATATGTCAGTCACTTCTGGGGCAAGCATCCTCATGTCAAGGTTCTTTAACACAAAGCATAAGCCAGTGTTGGAAGTGCAGGTCTGGGCAGCTGAGCTCTGGAGAACAGTGGGCAGAGACTGAAGCACAATCCCACCCTTCAGGTTCCCAGCTGTTTAACGCCTCAAGAGGGGCAAGGTGTTATGGATTGCCCTTCTGGGCAGTCCATTCCTTCCTGTGCATCATCCAGAGAGCTTGGTCCTCACGCTGGCCTTCACACCAGTGGCCCAGACGTAAAAAAGAAAGGACGTGCAGTTTCCAATATGTCTGGACTGTCTCTGCATTGAATCTGTCCCCAGATGTGCCTAATTTTGGGCATTTGAATTATGTGTCAGAAATACTCATTCATGAAAAATATGAGTGCTTTCCATACAGTTACTGGATGACTGTAGGTCGACAGACTAAAATATCTTTAATTTCAGTTCATTTAGTCCAGCAAGTCTCCCCACTGTAACTGTAACCCACCCTGCTGTCAGGGAATGCACCAGAGCTACTGCAGAGCTAGAGAACCAAAAAATCTACATTTGAAGTGACAGCATGTAAAAAGTGAATGGGGGTGAAATATAATTAGCTGAGGCAAGGACAAGTAGGTAAGTCTCCACAGTCATAATTTATAGGGGATATTGTTATAGTTATTACCATGCAATTTAACAGGAATACACCAGAGCAATTTTCATATCTTGAAACATGCAGATGCACTCATATATATGAGAAAAGTCTCAGAACTCAAATCATCCAAAATAATCAAGAAAGTTGTTATCATAAACAGCCATAATTAACACAGGGATCGCAAGGGATGAGTCTCAATTTCTGATAATGTTAAGAGAAAATGAAAGCATTATTAAAACTTTAGTGTGGAAATGGTAGCTCTGTGCACACACCAGCACTCTGCAGTCTCCACCAGTCACTCCTCTGCTGCTCCTTTGCCAGTCTCAGAACCAACAAAGTGTGTGGATTTGAGATTTCCAGAACCATTGGAGGACACCTGTGGTAATCAAAAATATTGGGACTGACCTTGCTAGTTTAAATAGATTTTTTTTTAACAAAAGAGTGGTGGTGTTCAATCACTAAAGAGAAGAAGGAGGTATGGACACTATCAGTACAAGCTTCTGGGGATTTAAAGTTGCAAAGTGCTTTATGACAGCCTGTGCTGCCATCCATAATTTACAGGCTTCCTTCTAATGTTGCTGTCAATACAGTATTGCTCTTATCAGATGCATAAATTATTTCTGCCAGTGATATAGAATCAAAGAATGGTGTGGGTAGGAAGGGACATTTAAGGCCATCTAGTCCAAGCCCCTGGCATTGGAAGGAATACCTTCAACTAGATCAGGCTGCTCAGAGCCCCATCCAACCTGGCCTTGAATGTTCCCAGGGATGGGGCAACTATCACCTCTCTGGGTAGTCTGTACCAGTGTTTCATCACCCTCATTATAAAAACCTTCTTCCTGCTAGCTAGCTAATCTATCCTCTTTTGGTTTAAACCATTACCCCTTGTCCTATCCCAAGAGGCCTGGCTTAAAAAATATGTTCCCATTTTTCTTATAAGCACTGAAATGCCACAATAAGGTGTCCCCAGGGCCTTCTCTTCTCCAAATCCATCTCTCAATTTAGCAAGAAGGATTTTGGGAGACCATGTCAAAGGTCTTACGGAAGTCCAGATAGGTGACATTTGTAGCTTTTCCCTTGCCCATGGATGCAGTGACTCCACCAGAGAAGGACACCAGGTTGGTTAGGCAGGACCTGCCATGCTGGCTGTCTTGAATCACCTCTGTTGTCCATGTGCCTTAGCAGAGCTTCTGGGAGGGTCTGTTCCATGAGCTTCCCAGACACAGAGGTGAGGCTGGAAGGTCAGTAGTTCCCATGGTCCTCCTTTCTTCCCTTTTAAAAAATGGATGCAAAGTTTCCCTTTTTCAGCCACCAGGGACCTCACCTGACTGTGCCACCATTCCAACAAAAGGAGACATTCGACATATTAATTCACACTTTTTTGCTGAAGATTATCCACTGTCCATTAGATTTCAACAATACCCAAACGTAAGCTGTTCTAATCATATGCTAAAATACAATAACCACCAACTCTCACAACCATCAGAAAAAATCAATCACTCCCACACTGATCAAGTTTCTGCCTGTCTCAGAAGTCTTTTTTCTCTTCTTTTCCTGTACTTATGTGCGCCCAGTGTGATTTCAACTTAATATGCAGCTATGAGCCCTTCAGTCCTCACAGCTGCCTACTTGAGGTGACTAGCTTGTGTATATACCTGTTTCAGTCCAGTAGATATGGTTTAGAAACAGTTGGTCTTCTCTTGGGGCACGAGGGTAGGCTGAAAGAGCTCCTGAGGTTTACTGTTGTCTTTAAATATCTGTTCCTCAAGCTTAAAAAATGTTGTCCCAGATTTGGAAAGGGAGCCCTTACTTAAGAAGGAGGGGTGAAGTACTGCAGCTGTCAGCACCATTTCAGGCATTTCTGGATCACAAAATCATTCTCTGTCTATTTTCCATGTCCTTAAATGAGAACAAAATGCATCTCCAGATAATGCAATTTAGTGGTTTTATCTTTTTCGTTTTGAGGCTCGAGGTGAGCTGGGAACTCCTCTGAACCAGAACAGTGAGCCCCATTAGACCAAGACTGCATTCCCAGCAAATGACTCTGCAGTTAAAGCAAGAGACCCACGAAACTCCTATAAAATAAGGCTTATGCAAAATTGTTAAGATCCAAATTTTAGATGTATCAAAAAAAGCCCATTATGTTATGCCAGGGTTGTTTATTGCATAGTTTTTTCCAATACTGCCAGTCCATGTTTGTAAAAATCTTCTTCCTTCTGTTTGCTGAATCATGCCTGGAATCCATATTAGAAGTCAAGTGTAAAAAAAAAAAAAAGGAGGGGAAGCTGTGCTACAGGCAGCTGTTGTTGTCAATGCCCTTTCTTTCCCTGCAATAAAAGTCACACAAAAACTTAAAACCTTGCTGGGCCTCTACTCCTTACTGTCAACATTACCTCACTTCAGATCTGTAAAAGGGCAAATCTTTTCCTAGCAACAGCATTAACCCATTTGCAGGGATTTGAAAACAGGCTTTCTTTCTTTCCCATAGCTGGCAACACCTTGTGCTGTTCCTGCCTGCCTGTGGTTCAGAGTGTTATCATCTCTCTTTAGCACTAGGAGCTACTCCACAGCAACTCCAAAAGGAGCAGAGAAACAGGAAAGCTCAATACTCACCAGAGCATGTATTCTGCTCTAATCAAGGCAATGAATAACACAGCAATGGCAGGGCTATGGATAGTACTTACAGGGGAGTGTTAATAAATATACAGCTACAGCAGAAAGTTTTATACTCCAGTATTGATTTGAATACGTGGGATTTTTCTGATACAATCTCAATGCAATAATTAGGCTGTCAATTGACAAGACACCCTTGTCTCAATGAATCAAATGAATGTGCTCCTCAGTTATTGGGGAATGCTTCTCGCACAAGAAGGAAGATAGATAAGTACAACCACATAAGAAAGGTTGACAGTTCATTTCACATATATAAAAATAGATACAGAGATAGATATATTTTCTAGCAGCACCTAAAATATTTTATGTATTTTTCTAGCTTCTGGACCAAACTGAACCTTATTCCTTTTTCACAGACCACCAACTCAATAATCTCATTTCCTGTCATCACTCTGAGGCACCAACACAATTGTCTGCATCTCCTAACACAGTTTGGCTAAGGAGCTAAAGGACCTTTTGGTCTAAAGTGCTTGGGAGTCACAGGGCTACTCATTTATGCATCCTTAACCACGTTAAGAGTGGTCTGTTGAAATCATGTCTATATCTGGGGAAGGACCTATATAAAATAGAAAAAATACAATGGACCATAACAACCATGGACAGGTGGAAGTTTAGCTCCAAATCTGAACTTTGTGTTGAGTCCCTCACAACACAGACAACACAGAACACTGATAGGCTACACTAAAAACCCCCAAGGAATTCAGATTACAGAACTCAAACAGTGATTTCTTTTTTTTTGTATACTTGTGAAAATGTGGTATCTGTGCACACAAACGGCAGGCAGTTCCAAAAGGGACAGGATGGAGGTCATTTAGAACACACAGCTCTGGACCAGGTGGTAATCTGAGTTTTATCATAATGCTACTAACATTTCATGAGCTACTAACATGCCTGGTATCCACTGATATTTCTCACACAAGACAAGGGTAAAACCTAAAGATACATATACGGTGATATGTCTGCTGAAATGAAATAAGGAACAGATAATTTTTTGCAATATTTCCTATAATTTAAGAGACATTTTATCAAAATTGTTTAAAAGAATTCCTCCTTCAGATATTACCAAAAAAAGTCTCAAGATAGCTGACCACAGTGGGTCTCCAGAAGTGTTTTTATTTTTTTCCAAAAGGAAGCAAGATGCAGGACCTTGCTTGTAATCTGCCCCTCAACCTATGATCTCCTTGCCAGCAGTTGATGTGGATTTGGAAAGGGGAGACTGGACAAGCACTTGAAAGAGATTTACTGAGGGCACTAAAACAGACAAATTGCATTAGGCTCAGGCAGGCTCTTGAATCAAACTCAGTCTGAGACTAGGAGAGTATGTAAATATCATAGACGCATGCCTTGTTCCCACTCTGCCCCAGGCTCTTGCTGTGGCCGCTGCTGGAGACAAGGTGCTGGGATATGCCTTCCTCTGAGCCCTTATGGCTGTTCTTATGTTCCAGCAAAGTCACAGGAAAAGTCCTGTTGGCAGGAAAGCCATGTTGGCTTCATGTTGGCCTCGTGTTGGCTTCATGTTGGCATGAAACATGTGCTTAACTCTCCATGTCTTTCTTTAATATATTTTCTGGTCTTTAGTGCTTCAGTTATCTCTGAAATCTATACCTACACACCAATTAATTCTTAGCAATACATAAATGGTTTTTCTGCTGGATTTTAGATGGATTACATTTCAGGCGTTTTAGAGAACCTCAGGATGACATGACTTTCCTTATACTTCTGTAAAACACCTGAGAAAGTGATGACACATCTAGAGCAATTCCTTTGCCTTGCAGTTCCTTCCACATATGCATCATCATCCCTTTTTTTTTATTACTTATTATATTTTTGTGTGTCACTACTATGAAGTTACATAAGGTGATTAATGCTCTATGACTGTGTAATGACTTCATTTGATTTGTGAAAAAATAATTAGAGAAGAAAGAAACCGCCCTTAGAAAAAACCATGAGAGCAGATGGAACAGTATGTCTTGGGCGTGGGAATGGTTACACTGTAGTCTTTGGGAAACAATCATTGGGGGATTTTGCTCTACTGCTCTGCTTGCTCAATCATGACCTCAGTCACCAGTGCCTCTTCTAAATTACCAGAAAAGTTTAGGAGAGAAACTCTTTAGGGAATTTTGCCCTTCTTGGCCAATAGATTAATCTGAGTTAAGCTTCTCTAAAGCTTTTGACTGGCCAGGGAAGTCCTTCCCCATATCTTGAGTATTTATCAAAGGGTTTGGTTGAGTTTCAGAGGACAGATCATCATGCTGGCATGTCCACACCCAGGTGGGAGTGAATACAGACCAACTTCTGCCAAAATAATAACAATAATAACGAGAGATGTGTTGAATAAGTGCTTATGCTCAGCCACTTCCTCTGCTAATGAAGGAGGAAGCAAAGGGGAGATTTTCAGAAAACAAAAGCCACCCAATGCCATCTATTAGCACTTACTGCTGTCCCCTTGCAGTAGGGGCTTCACACTTCAGTGCTATAGATTCAGGACTATACACCTTGCAACAGACCTCAAAATCCTTGTAACCTTTCCTGTAGGATTTGGAGCAGCAGTAGTGAGTGTATTAAGGCCGTTAGGCTGTGCAGCTCTCACTGTCCAAAAGGCTGTTAACCTGAGCTTAAACATAAGGAATGACTTGATTCAACATATTGTTGCATTAGCCATACAGAACTGGAAACAGACCTATAGAGTCCCGAAAAATGTCATTAAAGTATTTATGTCTAACCTGGGAACTTCAGGAGCAACTGAAACAGGTTTGAAAGGGAAAGATTCAGCCAGTATGGTGGGGCTATAATTATAAAGTTTCTCCTTCACTCCTGTGTTTCAGTACTGAAGCCTAATTTTGGTACAACATCAAGTTGGTTCCATTAAAAACAATCCCCCCATTGAAAACCAAATCCACAAAATGTGAAGAAACATTAGGAGCTATACTTTCAGTCTAATTCCACTCTCTAGGAAAGCCAGTGTGTGCAGAAGATGATTCCTTTCAGTCTTAGAAGCACCTGTTCACAATCCAAATGAGCTATACTGGCTTGTTTAATTAGAAATGCTGAGAGTTTTAAGTCTTGGGGAAAAAAGAAATCTCCAGATTTTCAAGTCTGAGCTTTCTCTCTTTACCTTCCTTAAAGTTCTCTACCTTCTTGCAACATTAAAATCTACACATATATATTTGTGACATCAAGAAAAATGTGAGATTTCAGCATTTGCTGGTAGAGAGAAACCAGCCGGGACATAAACCTAGCATTGATTAACTGTCATTTTAACATACTATTTATATTTAAAATGTCTACTTAATTAAGTGGCTAGTTGGGGTAGAGATCACAGGGAGATCATATATTTATTTCTTTATTATGAATAAAGCACGTCCTCAAAATCTTGTTTAATTCTGAGAAATGAATTGGGGCAGAGTAACGAGTGCCAGGGATGAGTAATCAGTGCCAGGTTAGACATGCTTCACTGGCTTGCAAGGGATGGGAAGCTCCCTGCCATAGCAGCTCATCAGCCCAGACCTACCCTCTGCCTGGCACCATGTCTGGTCACTGTGCATTCCCACTGTGCTGCTTTTCACCACCTCAGATGGCCACTTCAGTCAAGTTTAAATCAGCTATTTTTGGTTTTCTGAGGTAGGTGTCTCCTTGCTCATCTTACAAAAGAGCTTTGGTTGTGCCTGTGACAACCAGCCATAACTCAGACTGGCAAATGCTATTCAGTTCCATCAGGCGTACTGATGAGTTCTCACAACGATGGCTTAGGCAAAATTCCTAACTATACATTTCTTCTTGCTGGGAGATCATTGGCCAAGAGTTCACGAGTGAACAGTGCACTCTTTCCAGGAGAAAAGGAGGTCTGTGCATTGCCCAGGTAGAAATTCAGACGTTGTAGGGGTGTTTGAATCGGGGCTGGCGATGCAGACACAATTAGCGGACGTTGCACCTGCCAGACCTGCAGGAGATATTAATGTTGCTCAGAAAAAAAGGGTCATGAACAGAGATGTCAGACTCTGAAACTCCTAAGGAAATTACGCTGTCAGCAAAAGGCCAGGCAGACCCCCGAGACGGGAGAGCGCGCCAGGAGGTTCCTTTTGCTGGGAATGCAGAGTATTCCCTGTGGGGAAGGGGGGTTGGCAGCTGCACACCTGCCTCCTCTGCAGCTTCCCAAGTGCCTCCCCAGATGGGAGCGTTTGCTGGAGATGGCCCACGCTGCTCCAAGCAGTTTCCTGAGCCCTGTGGCTGCTGTCAGGGGAAGAAACAGTATGTGAAACATGGCATCGTTTCATTTCACTGAAAGGAAGCAGATAACACAATGGATAAAATAATGTTACAGTCCCCATGTGTGGCTCAATACTGGTGCTTAAAAGCATTGTGCAAATACTGTGTACCCACAATAAGCACACAGAGAGGAGTTCCTAAATGCTTCTAAATTACACTGCAACAAATTCCCTGTGTTTGCTCCCAGTTTTCCCAGTTTCCATCACCATGACAAAGAAGTAGTGCCTTGCTCAACATTCCTTCTTGTTCTTGAATCAGTTGGGCTGTTCTGCACTTTGGGCATTCTCCTTCCACCTGGACACTGAAGGACATGTGCTAAAGAGCAAAAGAGCTTTGTTGAAACTTCACCCATGAAAGGCCATGCAGGACAGGCAGGACAGGAATGGAGCCACAAGCTTTGCTGTGGCTGCTTTCAAGAGATCTAGCCCCAGCAAATGCCCTCAGTAGCCTCCATCTGCAGTGCTCAGTGAGAACAAAGGACCTTGGAAGGGGATCCAGCTCTCCCTGCTCCCTGCGCTGTGGCTGGGTGTGGCACAGCCCATGTGTGGAGGCAGACCCTGAGGAAGGGGCTTTCCTCTCCTGCCTGCCACTCTCACTGGGCAGCTGAGCTGTTTGAGGCAAAACATTTCTGAGATCCAGTGCCAGGAGACTTCTCCTTCACATAGGAGCCATAAGGGAGGTCAGGGAGAACTCTTTCAAAAATGATAGGAGGAGGTGATGGAGCTGTGCCAGTTATTCAGTCACTAGCCAGTTAGAGCACTCAACAGAATGCGAGGACCTGGGATCCCCTTAGCAGACTAAGTGTCTTTGAAGTTAAATCCTGAAAAAAATCCACTGCAAATCAGATAAGTCATCCCAGGAAGAAGACCAATGCCCAGATCTCCTCCATGACTTCAGTGAGCACTGTAGATGGTAAGTGCCACAAATGCTTTCTTCTCTTCCAGCTTTCCAGAATATGACTCTGGGCTAAATCCAGTATAAACATCACCTGATCTGCAAGATGGGAATGAACTAGAATAATTGGCAAAATATGAAATAAGGAGTTCATTCCTTCCTCCTGCTTCCACCACCTCTCCTCTCACCTTGTTTCCTAGAACTACTCATTTGCATTCTGCCATTGAGGGTCACTGCTGCAGCCGCACTGGGAGTTTGCTGGGAGCGCTCGCTGAAACACCTCTGCTGCCCAAACTTCAGCAAGCTTCTTGCAGCAGCATAAAAACATCAATAGTTGTGCACCAGTGAGAGAGAGAGAAAAAAAAATCTGCCATACATGAGAAAAAATCTTACTGCTCTCCAGTGGACCTAAGGTGCTCAATGAGATACCTGGAAGTCTGTCCTGCAGTGAGAAAGGGAGCTGCACATTGACAGGATGCCTTAATACAGTTACAAAATTAAGTGAAGGGCACCGAAAGAGGGATATTCTGTCACCTATTCACTTCTCCTTTCAGGAAGCCACACATAACAAAAAGTTAATTAAAGCCTCTATTCTGAGAAAAAGGAATGTTCCATTTGGTAAATTTAGAAACAGCTGGTTAGTTTTATCCATTACTTTTGTGCTAACATCAGTTGAGCTCATTCAACTCTCTCTTTTTATGAAGCTGTCCTTCCTATGCTACCTGATAGCTACTAATTGCTGCAACTACATTTCTGAATTGCAAATTTTCTGCACTGATAAAAACTTTGATTGCCTGTCAGCTACACATAAGGAAAAGATCACCAGTGCTAAATGAGGTGTTCCACGCTTGGATAATAATGCCTAATGAATTATTCAAAAAAGAATGCTTGAATGAAGCAAACAATTTGAAGGGTTACTAGCAGCCGTAACAGTTCAACAGCCAAAAGAACAAAAGTATCATCCTGAAAATTACACTAATGATTAAAAAATGCGTATTAATTCTACATTTGGAGAAAAAAGAAATGCCAATCTGATTTTAAAGGTTAATCATTATTTTTTCACTAATGCTCTAATCTCTGGGAAAAACACCCTTTACCAATATTTTGGGACATATAATATTATGACATAACATACTTATATAATTTTCCAGGCATTAACCCTCTCTACAAATTTCAAATTTCACTGTGAAAGAATCAAAGACCCAGTTTGAGAGCTATTACTGTCTACAAGATTCTTTCCACTGCTTTAAATGAACCTCAGATCAGGCCCAGTTTCCAGCACAGCAGCATCACACTGGATGCCTTGGGGTCAAGCACCACTAAAGGTGCTCTCAAGAGAGTGACTGCTGAGCCACAGCATGGCCTCAACCACACCAAAACACAGCTCAGAGTGTCTGAATTACTCCAGACTAGCTTTGGTGTGGTGAAGCCAGAATCCTGCTCTCACCATTCATGTGACGAAAGATTTGCTAAATGAATAAATGGGTGATGGAAACAAGACCCACACATTCAAATTATAATAGAAACAAGAGATATATTAACGTAACCACTGTAATATATAGCTCTTTCCATCCCAAAATTAACTGTACCTTTAAAAGAAAGGTACAATTAATTTTGAAATTAATGAAAGAAAAATGTTCTCTAAATGCTCCTGGCTAAGGGAGAAGGATTAAAGAAAGAGAAATCCTTAATAAACCATGAGAATTTCATGGATGTCCAACACTGACACGTTTTCAGCTTTCATAAAAATATATTTCCAAGGCCAAAAGTGATAATATATTATGACAGACTCTTTCTGGTTGCCAAAAAGACAGGAAAAACCTGAGAACTAAATCCTAAAGAACATGTCCTGTAAAATATTAGCGCTACATGAAATACATGAAAAATAGCAGCAAAATGGCAGCATCACGTTTATCTGCCGTGCTGTTAAAACACTCCTGGTTGTTGTGTTTGGAGCTGAGCTAACACAGACACACCGTTACAGCAGAGAGGTCTCCCAGTGCTAGTACAGTCGTGACTGCACTAAGGAAGGATTTATAAAATAGCATTTATTAAATTGAAACCCAGTCAACCACTTAGCTACCTCTGCTGCAATTTTACAGCTATAAAGCCTTTGGTATTAGATGCCAATTAGTGATTTTATTATAAAGATGTTCAATGTCAAGATAACACTTCTCCTCATTTCTGGCAGTAACACTGAATGGTGGATAGAAGAAATGACTTCAGGAAAGCTTAGCTGACCATCTGCTTAGGCCTGCTCACTCACTGATGATTAATCCTTTCCCTCGAGGACAATGTCTCCATGTGTTTCTCTTGCTGTCTTTTTAATGTCACAAAAAGAGGTTGATAAACACATTCAAGTCACAATTAAAAAACATTTTAACTGACCAGTTGCCACTGATGATATTATTAGACAGTTTTAGTCACTCTTGTAACAATGTGTTTAGCGGTGTTGATGTGAAGTGGAGATGAAGTTTCTTTAATGTGCCTCCTACCTATTTTTCTGTTTAGGTGACATTTAAATGTTTACCTTGATGTAAACAAGCAGTCTGCAGGAGGCATGGGGATAGGGCCATTTTTTACTCAACAAAAGCAAAAGCTCTGGAAACACTATTTGGAGAACTTCAAGGTAACTGCTGCTCTTTGCCTGGGATGGGGGAGGAAGAGGAAGAGGAGGAGCAAAAGGCTTGTCAGAGGTTGTAGGTAGATTGCAGTGATTACTTCTACACCCATAAATGCTGCTGCCAAATGCACAAGTGATTGATTTCCCATTTTCTTTCAACGGGTTGGGCTCAGCAGTGGGGTCATGGGCACCGTGAGCACACGGGAGTCACATGTGTGCAGGGACATTCTGCTGGTGACATGGAAACCGCCACAGTAATGAACAGAGCAGTGGTGGCTCCTTTTGCCTTCTTTTCTTTCATGAGGGGTGGTAAAAATTTTGATCCGTGTGGCAGGTTGATGCTCACTTCTGTACAGAGCTGTCCTGGTGGAAGAGGTGACTGGTGAGGGACCAGCCACTGACAAAGGGAGGAGAGGACCAGCTTCCATGAGGACTGGCAGTCACAGAGCTCTGCATCCCTGGCTGAAAAATTACTTTCTATTTATATTCTCAAATACGGACTTAGGAGTGGCCAATTTCCAGTGCTCAGGGCCTGACCTTTCATCTCTACCCCAGCCTTTTACTTGTAGCATAATTTTGCTACTTCAATTGATCTGCACTTGCAGCCAACAGAATCATGTTTCTTGGCAGTCCGAGAATGGGAAACTTCCTTTACATTTTCTAGACCTATGCCTGCAATATTACCTCTCATTACATTAAGGGACTTAAACTGTCCTGCAGACCTTAGAAGTTACTGTAAGTTGTACTGTAAATAGGAATCCAGTAAGTTATGAAAGAGGATATAGCAAGGAGAGACATAGAAAGTGGTTACTTGTTCAAAGCAGATTTGAATTCTGATTTCATCCCTCATGAAGAGGAATTTTCAAAAGCCCTGGGGTAACTTGGAAAACCAGGTCTCACTGACTTTTAGTCAATTAGACATATTATTTTAATTCATGTAGATAATGAGTAAGCAAGTCTACAGTCCAGTCCAACCTGTGGTGAAATTGATGGCAATGCTTGCTTTATAAAAGACAGTTCCAGTACTTAATTAGATTTCCTTAGGCATTGCAGAAGAAAATAAAAGGAAAAAAATGGTGTTTTATATAAGAAGAAGGTAGTGGCCTTGCTGTTTTCCAGTTCAGAATGAACATTTCATAGGATGAGAGCAAAGGCAAAGATATGGTAAGAAAAGAAAAGCAGGATAGCATAACTCATAATAATTGGTGGACATAACAAATCAACTGCCATAACATAGTCACTGGTGACTGGACCTTTGTGTGGCACAGAGGAGATCCAATGGAGAACTATAACAGAGGAGGAGAGGTGATTACAGAGATGGGCCTTTCAGGTAATTTTGTCCGAAGTACTTTTTCTACATGATGGCAGCAGGAATGGATACTGAAAGCTTATTTTCTCAATAACCCAAAAAGCAGGTAATAAGGAAAAGGACAGGATTTTAAATGCTGAATCCACAAGAAAAAGTTGTTGCCTATTAATGGTTTCTTTTAAAATCATTGGGATATGTATACACCAATTTTCAGTGGAATTGCATGGATGTTTTATAAGGGGAGAAGAGGAATAACCCTTGAAGAGGCTCTCAAGGGATGCTTGCTGACATGGAAAACCATTCACCACAGTCAAATTTTTGGCTTTAATCTGAGATGAAGGATCTAAGTCATTTAAGGGTGTTTCTGTTTACCCCTCAAGCTTCCTGGAGGCAAGAGAGAAGCTTCCATGATCAATAGTATCAAATGGCATGGAGAAGCACAGGGCATTACATATAACCATACTTTGTTTTTCAGATGCTGGGGACATCTCATCTACTAAATAACAAGGCACTTTCCACATCATAACCTACAATCAGCCAAACAGACCAATTCAGGGTAGTGGTACAGGATTAAAAGTCTGATTTCTGGTTTATTAGAGTTCTTAGAAGAAGGAAATAAAGCAGTAAGTGGTATCTTGGACAAAATTTTGAGGGTGAATTACCACAACAGATCCATGCAAGTATCAGCTAGTAACAACATCCAAAACTTCATTTAAAGACTTTTCCCTCCAAAAAATTCCTGTGCCTGATACAGAACCATCAGTTACTCCGATGGACTTGTGACAGAGTCTCTGTAGAGGTGGATATGAGAGGTAAAATTCATCAATTCCCAACATCTGGTTTGTATATCAACCATCTTAAAAAAATGCTATACCACCCTACTTTGGAATATTGCTTCCAGTGATAATCTAGCCACTCTATTTTCATTTCTTGTGCCCACATTTCCTTTCACTTAAAAAAATCTTTTATTCCAAGAATTTGAACAGAGCAATGGACAAAATTATTCTTTGTAAAAAAAGGATATCAAATTATGTCAGATCTATGATAACTTCCATTTAAAATTTTATGACCAAAAATTCCTGACTCAAAACTTTGAAAGCCAAATTATTCAAGAATCTCAAAGAGACTGCTCAAATATATCAAGAGTGTTCAGACACTCAGAAACATAGGCTCTTACTTCAAAGCAGCCTGCTAAGTCCAGGAGAGGTCCAATTAAAAATTAAATCATAAGCAAATTGCACTGACAATTGCAAAAGAAGGAATGGATCTGGCCTATACTGTTGAGCTAGAAACCCATAATTCATAAGATGTATTTTAGGAGTTGATTCAAAGGTTGTTTGTTTGCAATTGATTTCTGCCAGGGGTAAATCCAGAGGAAAGCAGAACGTGCTACAAAGATAAGCTTTTAAATTTCTTTCTTTTTTCTTATTTGGTTAGTGAGATGTTTCCAAGTAATAAAAAGATGACTTGGTAAACAGAATGTGTAACGTGATCCTGAAAAAGGGGCAATTCCTTGCCTTCAAGAACCACAGCTCAGACGGCAAAAGAAATTAAGTATAACATTAGGAGGATAGTGACAGATTTTCATAGAAACATTTCAAAATGTTGACATCCAAAGTAAATTCAAAGAGATTAAATGGCTTTGAGTAGTCAAGAAAAAAAATCACATGGATGTGTCATCAGCATAACACTGGAAGCTGGAACTCAAACCACCCTGATGGCTAAAAAAACAGAAAGAGAAGCACACACCACAGAAACAGGCCTGTACTCACCAGCAGCAACTAAAATGACTAATTCTGACATGATGTTAATTTTAATGAGTTGCATAGTTAAGTGTGTAATAACTGTAATCAAGGTGTCAGCAAAGCTCTACAGGTATCCTCTGGTCATCAGGGCCATTCAGAGGGACTGGTCTCTTGTGACTTGCTCCTGTGGCTGTGTCACCCCGTCAGCTGTTATGAATTTAAGCACCCCAGATTTCATTACCCAGATGTCACAACTTAGCCCTTCTTTAAAAAAACCCAAACAATCTTATTTTTCTGTTTCTACTCTGTCACAGTTGGCAGCCCCAATTATCTGCTTGGCCACCTCTCCAACAAATGGTTGTACCTTTTTCTCGTGGCTGTTTGTGCCTGAAAGCCCTTAACCCTGTTCTTCCTTCCAGCACAAGTTCCTGTAGCCTTTTCCCAAGCATCAGCTTCTAATTCTTAGCCAGAAACTGCCTACCACACCTGGAAAACTGAGCTGGAAACTAAGAAGCTAAAATAGAAAAGTAGACTCCATCTTGACTTAAGCCAGTGAATTCCAAGATACTTAACTGTAAGGAGGTGAAAATAAGTGTTGGGAATCACAGCAGCCACACAGGAGGATAATGAGAAGTGCTGGTGTTAGCTCTGGAAGACCAAAACAAATCACATGACACTGCCTTGGGCTGTTAGATCTGGATTAAGTAATTAGTACATCAGATCTCCCCAGATCCTGGTGTGAGTGCCTCAAATCTTAGCCATAAACTGTTTTAGCAGCTGCACAGAATGTGCACATTATGAAGAGCCAGATATGTAACCAAACCCACATCACCTATTTCACTTGAGTCTCAGTACACTGTCCTACAAAACATCTGTTTTCATCTGGCTTTACCTTACTGCACCAATCAAAGGGCAAAATAGATGGTGTCACCAGGGTGGCTGTTCCAGCACATTTTAAAAGTTCAGGTGTTGCACATTTTTAGCTCCAAGACTGAGGGACTTCATGCATTTGGATCCCTTTGGTTTTCATCCTAACCCACCCATGAGGTATGAACAGAAGATTGCAGAAAACCCAAGAAACTGAAGAGCTTTGGGTCAAGCTGGAAAAACAAGTAATGAATGGGCAGGAGCAATACAGTGTAATAGAAAGAAAACCAAATGCCAAAGCCAGTCCCTTCTGTTTTCAGCTTTTCCAGCGTTTCTCTCAGTGTGTACATTGTCTAGGACAGCCATCTTCTAGTAAAGACTATTTTGTTGAAATATTCTAGAGAGTCTTTATGTTTGTCATCCCTATATCAAGAACAATGTGCATTTTTTTACATTTCTCAATAATAAATTTAATTTGCCATGTGTCAGTTCAATTACTGAGCTGATCTAAGGCACGATGAATGTTTCTTGCCACTCACTTTGTGCTCAGTATGCATCATAATTTAGTATCATCAGCACATACAGCGCATTATGGTGGGCCTTTCTTCATAGGTAATTTATTTAAAATCAAACCATGAATCCAGGTATTAATCACACTTAACTCTTCCCTTTTGGGGGAACCCTCAGCACAGAAAATTCATTTTCTTTCTTGTATTTCTATGTCATGTCCTTCTCAGCCCCTGTTAGGTTCATCTTCAGAAGCAGCCTGTCATGTAGATCCTTATCAGAGATTTTCTGAAAACCTAGATAAAATATGTCATATGCACTGCAATTATCTACTTTATAACTCCTAAGCTCATTAAAGAGGTCAATTAGTCATTATTGCCTTTTTTAAACCCCCTCTGGCAGCCTCACAGGTTAGACTTTGGCTCCTTAATGCAAGCAGTACTCAAACAGAGTGAGTGCTCCCAGGAGCCAAGTGCTCCTGCAGCCAGAGCTGAGCACCAGCACTTTTAGAGGGAAAAAAAAGGAAAAGAAAAAGAAGGTAACTGCCCACTGCTCTACTCACGTATTAAATATTGATGAAAAGACTGAGAAAATAGAGCTGGAAATGTAAAGAAATCACATCTGAGTGAAGAAAAAAAAATCACAGAGAGAACAGGAGGAAGGGCGGGGGAGTGAACACTGCAGAGCACTTTTGTAAGCAGAAGCTGAAATTAGCAGGGGGGGGTATCTATTTGCAAGCAGAACAAATACAATTAGATGGTCCCCCTGCTAATTTTGGCTTCTGGTTGCACAAGTGCACTGCAGGGCACACACCTTCCTTACCATTTCCTCCTGTTCCCTGCTTTCAGGTGATACCTGTGAAACAGCAAAGGAGCATTACCTCCATTTTGAGCTGCTGACTGTAAGCACCTGGATGATTCTCAGCACTTCATCATGAAAATGAGCACACAGAGATTTTGGGGTGGTTATTACTGACAAAGCCTTCCTCTCAGCACTGCTCCTGAGTGGTGCACTGGTAGGAGAACCAACACAGCCAAGCATCCAAAAAGTCTCATGGCTGGCTTCTTCTTCTTCTTCTGCTGACTCAGTTTCTCTTGGGTCCCAGGCAGGACCACACAGAGTCATGTGAAGATGGAGAAACCCAGCTTACTGGGGAGGACAGGAGAGAAATGTGCCCCATGCCCAGTTGAATCTCCATGTAGGACCCTCTGCAGAGCATCCAATCTGCTGTTGACCATGAACTATTCGCAACTCATTCCTTGATGATTTCGCTGCCATTGTTGTGGTGCAAATTGAAGGAGAGAAATGAAATGGAATAAGAGAATGAAAGAAGGCTATTCCTGCCTCAATCTCATTATCTCTGCTGAAAAAATGAGCAATCATGGCAGTGAGAAACAAAATCTCTGAGGAGTGCTACTCCAGGCAGAGAAAGCAGCGTTGGGGGGAAGAAGAGCATTAATATGTGCTTTTCAACCAACTGCATTTCAATTTACTGCTGAACTCTACCTCTCTTTTATTAATTTAGGTGTGTTTCTTGTTTATTCTGTACTCTGTGCTCTACATTTTACCGAATTAGATGTCTATTTTCTTTTCCTGTTCTTTTTTCTTTGTTTTGTTTGGCAGTGTTCCAGACAATCACATTTCCTTCTATTTGCAAGTTTGCTTTATCTATATTTCACAGTTGCAATCTGGGCTGTCCACTACCTTATTACAGTGTGATAAGTGATATCTGCTAAAACTGCACATGAACTCCTTTTTTCTGTTCCCTTCAAATCCCTTCAAAGCTGGCTCATCTGAAATAACAAATTGTAGTCTTGCAACTGGCAATTATTAGTTCTGGCTTATGAGTTTTGATCTCTAAGGTAATTTAATGTGTAACCTTATTATAGTTACTCATAGCCCAGGACTCTGTCTAAAGTCCAATTTGGCATTACCTTCTTAGCTATTAATTGCAACCCAGCTGGGCTGTGCATGTATTAGGACAAAGCAATATTTTGATGAATAAATCTCTGCATCATTTCCTAATACACACATTTTAAGGGCATCCAGCTAATGAGGACAAGTGAGGTAGGTCACACACATTATACTATTTGTGATAATATCATTTGTATTTAGTAGGATTCAGGTAAAAAATGTAACAGAATGGATGTTTTTATAGACTAAGCCACTCTTGCACTATGACAGGCTAACATTCATTAATATCTTTGTATCTGTGATATACTAAGTTCCATTCTTTCCTGTACACAGTTCTGCTGTTTATGCCCCTGATCCTCCTGCATCATTTATGCATGTGGAACTTTGTATCTGTGAAAGGTGGGAGCATGTCCATTTGCAGCCAGTCAAACACACAAAGAGCAGAGTTATGCCAGCAACAAATACTCAGATTTTTTTGCATTGCTTCCCAAACCAGATGTATTAATCACTAATCTTGTGTCCAAATGACCTAATATGCACTGGATGTACCTACTTGTGCTAAAATTCCTGATGACTTGAAAAGCTGATGTAGCTGAACTTTATTAAGAACTTAAAGGAGTCTAAAATAACACAATTAAAAAACCTTTGTCTTGAAGAAAGGGTGGAGTATAGACATCTCTTTGCATGGTATCAGCAGTAAGAAATAAACATGAACAAATAGTTACAAAAGTAAGTTATAATAAATATCTTCATGATACTGGAAGAGAAACTGGGGGGTTTTGCCCTACAACTAAGAAGTCAGCCCAGTAGCAGACAAGTTAAGTAATCTATGAATCTGACTACCTCAAATAGATAATGTTTTTACTCTTTCATCCATTTATTTAAAAGTTTCCATGTTTTTGAAGACTTGGTGTCTTTTTTTGGGGTGGATGTGGGGGTGTGTTAACACGCTCCTCTGCTCAGGAGTATGATCATGTAAAATTATTTGTTCATTACTGACAAATAACTGTGCAGGTAGTGCTATCAGAAGGGTTTTCTGTGGTCATCACTGAGTCCAGTGAGGAACCAATATAATTTCAAATTTTGCTAGCATTCCTGAATCCTCAGCTGCTTCCTCTGTGGAAACATAGGTTACTGTGAAACACGACCATCATGGATGTGAGCACTTGAAGACCACCACACTGCACTATGACTATTTCAAAATGTTGCAATACCCAGACCTTTGGATTTTCAGCATTTCTCAGAACCTCTGCAATACTAAACCCACTGATTATTCTGCAGCAAAATCATGATTCTGGGAACTAAAATGCTGTTATACTCAGTAAAAGCCATCCCAGTGCCATGCAGCCCTTGCCAGGACCGTAGGCATTAAGAGAAAGTGCTACGTAGATTAAATGTGGGCTCACCTGCCAGGCAGCATATGTTTCGCTACTGTCAAACCCAAGGGTTCTGTAAAGGATTGAGACAGATGCTTATCTCACCTCCTGCACCTTTTGGCGAGATCATGTCACAGCACCCCCATCACCAGAATGCTTTATTGTGAAACACAGCACCCTTTTTAACACCGGTTTGCCAGCAACCTCAGACTTGCTGGTAGAGGTTTTCTTCCTCGTCAGCTAGTCTTGGCTATCTTAAGTTTTCCTAAAGTGACATGTTGGAATTCCCTCCACGCATATCAACCTGGAGATCCGTGAGGTGCAGTGAATTGTAAACTTTCACAACTGATTTACATGTTCCAGGTTTTAATACCCTCTCAATTCTTAAACGGATTAAGGAGGACAGTCTTTAGCTACATTTGACAGAGATTATTGTCGACATGGCCTATTTTTCATGGTAGTCATTTATTGTATTTGGTAATTAGCTATATGGCCTTCTGCATTGATTTTTTTCTTTCTGAATCTACTTTAGGTCTGCTTCTTTAATGCTGTATATGGTGTTTAGTAACACCACTTTTGTTTATTCTGCAGTCTGGCATATTTGATAATTCATTCATATCTTCACATGACATAAATTGGCAAAGAATAATATAAGGTTGGAAATAAAATGGGTTTGGCTTTCATAGGATGGATAAAAGCTCTGGAATGGCTGCCCAGTAATAGGAATACTGGAGGCCAAGAACCCTACTGGTTTTTTTAGATGAAGCTTACCCAGTTTCTGAGAAAGTGTTTAAGACTTAACATATTAGCTCTGCTAATGAGGAAATGAGTCCCAAAACACAAAATGCCTATTTCAGGCATTTGAGAGATGAGTGTACACACAGGATGATTCATCACCACAAAACATCCCAGCATTTTCTTGTGTGTGTACAAAACAAACAGAAAATTAATCACAGCTTGTTACTTATAAGCCTTCCTTTGAGCCTTGGAAAGGCTAACTCTAACTTTGAACATCACAGTTTCCTTAGGGGAAGTCTGACTCTTAAAAAAATCTAGGGGCACATGCAGCCAACTCCTGATGCACCATGTGCTTGCAGTTTGTAAGGCTGCACACAGTAGCAGTCAACCAGATCCTGCTTTATGATATTTTCCACAAAGATCATCCATCACATCAGGTATGTGTTTATTTGCCTACACAGTTGCAGGCTTGCTGTTTTGATAACCAAGCAAACTTTTCCCCAGGTTTTTGTACTTATCTGGAGACTGATTTCAGGAGGTTTCTCCACCACACCCATTCTCCTCTCACACGTCCTTCTGTTGCTTTTGTCTCCCAAGTCTCTCTGCTGCTCCTGTCCCCCATATATGTCTCACTTCTGAAGCTCCCTCCAGCTTTACTTGCATCTCTGGTCCGATGGTCCCTTTTCTTGTATCGTAGGTGGTGACAGAATTCAGAGTCTGCTCCCTTTTGGTGCATTCTTCACTTTCACCATAGCTCTGTTATCACTGGAGAGGGCTGGGTACCACAGCAACCCAGAGACATACCCTCCAAAATACAACTCAGTTTAGCAGAAGAGTCATATAGCATCCACACCTACAACATCTGGACTACATCTGCAACCTTTGTGCTGAGCTCTTGTGCAGCACATGATGAATGTAATCAGCTCCAGGATGGGTGGCAAAATCCCTGGAGGAGCTTCAGCAAGGGAGAAGACCAGCTTCACATGCCCTGGTCTCCCCGCTTCACGCAGGAAGCCCTGTAACTGTTAAAGCCACGCGGAAGAGAGCAGAAAAGCATTTCCTATTCTGTGTATCTGTGATGAGAACAGATACCCAAGGCTGTGACAGTCTGGAAAAAGCCCCGTGGGGCTCATTGCACAGCACTGTGGAGGTGAAAGGCAAACCGAAGCACAAAGGTAAAAGGAAGCACAAGAACTCAGAGCATGAGCATTTAAACAAATCAATACGCTGCTCTCCAGAAGCAAACTCTCCATCAGAGCAGACTCCTTGCTCCAGTCACTCACTGCAATCATTGCCAGCAATGATGTTTCTGTTGCTGCTGCAGTGGCAGGGGAGTATAAGCTTTCAGAAGGTGTGGGGGCTGGGGTAGGGCTGAATTTATGTGACACAGTGTAAAGAGCCAGCAGGGACAGTCAGATGAGTACCTATGTGTACTAAGACACATAGTTTCTGCATCAAATGGGGTCTGTAAAGCTGCCATTGCCTCCTGTAATGAGAGATTTGGAAGTCGTTTGTATAATTTTTGTATTGCCAAACTCAGTTCTATGTAGTAACCCAGTCCATACCTGCTCTTTTACAGGAGCTCATGGAGTATGGAAGCAGAGTTACCATTGCTGGAGCCTAAGGGAGAGGTCAGACTTTTCTCTGCACCAGGGCAAGGCTTTCTGGCTAGATTTTCAGCACCTCAAGCAACAGGAGGAGTTGTACCACAGAGATCTATTCAAGACCACAGGCCATGGATGGGCCTCTGTAGCCTGAAATTTTCTAGCTGCCTCATGGAGTGTTAAAAATAAGCACAAGTTAGCGTTACTTACACCAAAACATTGTTTACACCTGGGTCTATCCCAGGGTAGCAAAAGAACCTTTGAGGGTTTTATCAGCATCATAAAGGCTTAAAGCTTTTTCAAACCCTACTCTCCTCACCCAGAACAAAGAAGTGGCATCAACCACCACCATCACTTATGACAGAGAGGTCAACAGGAATGCAACTGGGACCATCCCACCACATTCAACAGAAATAATAGAAAATAAAAAGAGATAATAGAAATGCTACAATTTGAACTGAAGAGAGGCTTGAAATATCAGTTCAACAACAAAAGGGTACTTATTCCCATCCTGAGCCAATCCACAATGCTGGGTCTTAAAGAAAATTACTGTCATAAAACATTATGTCAAAGCCATATTCAAAGCGAAGTCAAAGCCATCAAATCAAAGCCACTGCAGTCTAAATTTGGTTACTCACAATTATTTTAAGTATTTATTGTTGGAAGTGTGAGGAAACTGCAGAAACTGAATTGAAAATTGATGTGAAGATGTGACAATTACAGCAACATAATGTCTTTGTATGATGGACTAATCATAAAATGCCTTATATAATTAGATGCACAACAAAAATGTCTGAATGTGCCTTGCCACGTATCAGATAAAACATGGAGTACCTATTTGGCCTCAAACCCAGCTTCTTTTCCTTCAGCATCCACCCCTCTGGCAATAGCTTTAGAAAGAACAAGACACAAAAGCATAAGAGGGAAGAGAAAGAAGACAATGACAAAGATATGAAAGATGTCTGTTTAATTATGCTCCAGATTTTATCTCTGTTTCATATCAGCTCTCTCTCTTTCCTTTCCAAGAGAAATAACTGGCATATGCTTTATTTTGAAAGTAGATTGACACAAAAAATGAGAATTGGCCATGAATCCTGGCATTAATCTCCCTCCACAACAGCCTGTGATTGAGTCAGAGCTATTATTCTCACTTTCAGGTTTGAGTCACTATCAAAAAGGATGCTATTTCTCCAGCATCCTTTCCAGCAGGAATATACACTGTCTAGCAGGGATGTTGCAGAGCACTTCAAGTGCTACAGCATTTTCTCTGACTCTTACTTTTGACCTGTTCATTCAAAAACTCAAAGCCAAAAGGAGGAAAAGTACTGCTGTTCCTGTTTCCTTATTATCTGCTTTCTTAAAACCTTCTTCAGTTTTCTCCACAACAGCATGTAGAAATGTTATCTTCCCCACTACAGTCACACTGCCTCAGGGAAATCCTTCCCTGCTAATTTGAACTCATCCCTTTACTCTGTTCCTCCAAAAAACATTGGCTCCCATTGTCTTCTCTTTTGTCTTCTCTGCTCCTGTGCCTTCTGCATGCACCTAAATCTTCCAAAAGATCAGTTGGTATCTTTTTTCTGCTCTGAACTTGAGACAGTCCTTAACAGGCCACCCTAAATATCCCCAGTTACTGCTCACACAAGGAATTGAAATAAGCTGCAGTGTCACTCTACAGCCGAGCCACTGAGGTCAGCACAGGACACCAGGTACCCTTGAAATTAATTGTCATCATATATGTCGTGCCTGCTTCCTGCCTCAGCTTCACCTAGGCAATGCCCTGCAGCCCACCCTCTTTTCCAACAGAAGGAGGAATGATCCTGTACCGGAGGAACATACTCAGAACCACAACTGCCTGACAGCTGATGAAATGGTGCATTGTGTAACTCACTGAACCTTACTTTAAAGCTTCAGTTTTTTACCTCCCTTCAATGCTCTTCTAAAGTAACCATGGAAATTTTTACTTGGTCAGGGAGGTGGAGGAGACTGACTTCAGATGCAGCACTTGCTCCCTGAGTTTTCCCAGCTCTCACTAAAGTTTCTGGACAGCCAGGATTAAAAGAGCAGCCACCTTAGGGAACGGGATGGAAAGCACACACCCTACAGCCTTTCCCTGGTGATGAGAGAGTATGGCACCCAGAACCAAAGAGTGGAATGCTGATCCTAACAAATGCTCCTGGTCTGCTTTACTCTGAAGCTGAAGAGCATCTCCTCTTAATTTAAGATTTTATTTTGTTCTCTTCAGTTTCCTTAGCCAAGTTTCCCAGCTCACCACCTGCTTTTCCTGAAAACACCGATGGAGATCTGAAGGCAGACTTGTGCCTGTTGTTGTAGTTATGACAATTGTACAGGACTCAGATAATGCAATTATTTTGCTTAGACCCCTTTAATCAAGCAGCTTCCCTGAACCATTTTATTGAACCATCTTCAGGAACAATTCTTCTAGAACTGCAGATATTCAGCGTGATGGGTTGTGGGACTGTCTGGTAAAGAGGAACAGCTTTGGAAAAAAGACAAGGGTCCCTTCTGGCAGGTTTTGGATGGGACTGTTTCTGTACCTCAGGAGCTGACTGGACTACAACTATTTTTTTCCCCTCCTCTGTTTGTTTTTTTATTTGTTTGTTTACCTAAAGCTTAATTTTTCCCAGTCATCTGAAAAATAAAATTGAGGTACAGCTTAGGTACATTTTTGTTTCTGGACAAATGTCCATGAGCCATCACTTACCCCTTCATTCAACATCACACTTCGCTTAAGTGACTTTTCAGAACTAAGCCTGTATGGAACTGACTGTAGTAGTTTATCCTTGCCGTGAAATATTCTTCACTTTTGTGACACCAACTAGTCTTGAAATGCTGTAAAAATGCTGACAGAAGAAATACCAGAGAATGGTTTTAAAAAGCTTGTGAAGAATCGGTAGGTCCAGAGGTGTTTTTTTCAGCATCAGAACAGCTAGGGGACATTTAAAACCAAACGGAAAAAATTCTAGAGGACATGTAGGATTTAGTGTATTTGAGGGAGTCACCAACATGAGAGGTAACATATTTTGGTGGAGGCTGGAGGGGACAGGATCTGATGGACAGTATGTCAGCCCTATAGTAGTAACAGGGGGGCAGGCAGTGCCACTGGAACATGGGGAAAGCAATGAAATGAGAAAGGTAAATGAAGCGAAGTGTAGCATCAGGCAGAGGCCCCAACATCACAAACACAGTTGCAGTGTACAGTCTCATAGATCCCCTGAGTTTTACATTGAGGAGAAGTGACAAAATCATCAGGAGAGACATGAGAATGACCAGCAGAAGCCTGAGGAGGAACAATGTGAGAAGGAAGTCAAAAACACTAAAGAGCTGCCTGAGGTTAGTGCTACTGGACTACGATTTATGAAGGGATATATTCAAAACTGCCTCAAAGGTTAAATGTGAAGATTGGACAAAAGAATGAGAGAAAAGAAAACCTTAGAGAGTCCAAGATGTAAGCAAGATATGTGGCATGTACAGCTTAGCCAGCACAATTGCACTGGGAAACTGAATTCCTGAACAGCAGCTCTATGTTTTGCTGTCTTGAAGTGGCACTCCCAGTCATGTCTTTGTCATTGGAACCCTGATGGCTTCCACTGCTACAGCACCTGCACTACAACAAAGGAAGAACCCTTAAAAGAAGGCTGTGGAATGTTCATTAAAATGACACCGGTCTTCCAGGTTTTCATTGTCAAATGCAAGCACCAGTCCATGTATATGCGTACACACAGATGTACGTATACACATATACATGAAATTGCATTTTCTCCTGCTCATGAGAACTATTAAAAACACTTTTAAACTGTGTTTCAAAGGTTTGCTCAGAAATCCAGATACAAATAAAAGTAATTTATGCCAACACATTCCACAGTCTCACTTTGGAGACCAAGGCGGTACTACTCAAGTCTCCCAAAAAAAGTCACGGTAGAATTACATTTATAAAAACTTCTCTCATTTAGGCTTTTTCCAAGTCTTTACTGCATTCTGGATGAAACCATTCCCCTTCCAAAGCAAGTGGTCCTACAGGTTCTTTCCTGGACCCACACCCAAGACTTCCCCTTTGCCTTTGTCCAGCTGCATCAACAAGTCTTGCCCACCTACAGATTGCATGTGGCTCCTGAAGGGTGGAATTTACGACCATTTCACTTAATTTTTCACCCTCTACAATTATGGGGATTGTTCTGCTTTTAATTCAAATCATAAAGCACTTTTTCACTTAGCATTGTTACATCTTTAATTACGACCTTAGGTTGAGGTGGTATAATTTTACTTTAAGAGATATGCCAGAACTCAAGTACTGACATCTCCAGATTTCACAGAAATTGCAGGGATCATAGGAATTTAACCTGATAATTACCTCAATATTTCAAGTCAGACAATCACCTTATAAAATAATTATGGGGTTTTGTTTTTCTAAATTCCCTTTGTGGGTTACTGTAGGTGACTGAAGGTTAGAATATATGGTATTAGAGAGATATAGAAACAGAGATAAAGAGATACAATATATCTAAATATGAGATTATTCAACTGCGTGTATAAGGAATGCCAAAAGACAAAGAGAGGCACCTCTTTTCAATGCATAAAATAGCAAATGCCACATTCCCAGTTAAGAAATGTTCAGATCAAGGATTCTTTTCCACTACCTCTTCAGCTACAGAAGTTTTTTCCCTATGGAGCTTGCAAGGATTGGCACAAATGGGAGCAAAACCACCCTTTGTACACTTCTTTCATGAAACCTTCAAGAACTGGCCCCATATAAATCATCTTTTACTAACTGTAGCATTTTTAGCCAGCACTTCATCACATTCCTTGGCACAATTATGGTGATTTAAGTTATAAGCTACTACTTCCTAAGGTTTTCTTTCTTCAATTAGGAAAAAAAAAAAAAAAAAAAAGATCCAAAGGGGAACATCTTAATATACTGTAAACTGATTACATTTTGTGGGGTTTTCTTTTTTCTTCTTTAAAATGCCCATGCTTTTGTAACCTCTTGCACGTAAAGATGCAAGAAAAAAAAATTATTTGGCATGATTTCCATCATGTTGATTCTTCTGGGTTCTCAGATATTATGATCCATGGAAAGTCTGGATTCATGCTTACTTCTACTCTTCATTAAGTCAGTTGTAGTTGAATTGCTGGTAGGGCAGGCTGCTGATACAGTAGGTGGGCATGCTGAATAAAATACATACCACAGCTGTACCTGCACTTGTCAGAGAGCCAACCTGCTTTACGCCAGTCTGTTCTCCACTGCTTCCTGGTCATAGCCCATCTGTTTCTGAATTTATAAAATGCTGAAGAACACAAATATCTGAACCTATTATAGGTAACATGCTTCAATTAAATTCTGATTGTGAAGCTGTGCTTAACAGACTATCATTGGTAATGTATCTCCTTCAAATTTGCCAATAAAATAGACACCCACCCATAGATATTTCTGTGGAATTCAGAGGCTTTCCTGTGTAGTGTCTCCTACATATGGTGCACCTGGCCAATATTGTTGCAGTTGCAAATAAAACTGAAACAAAAAAAAACCTGCCAAGCCAGAGTATGAAAGGTTACTAGGACAGATTAGATAAAAACCTACATATAGGGAGATGTTCCACAGTAGGAGCCCTTACAGGTGAAGTAAGCCAGACAGCTATTAACCTGAAATTTTCCAGTTGCTTAAAGGAGTGCTTTACATTTCAGCTGGATTCAGTGATAACATAGAATAATAATGCACACAAAAATGATGGAACTAACAAAAGTTTATCATGTACATATAATTTTTGCACTGGGGGTGAAACACTCAACTTTACAAGGTCAGATTCATAAAAACTAGGCTTTAAAGGAACCCAGCAGGCTGTCAATAACTGATTTAATAGGAACAGACTTTAAACAGAAAAAATGGGTGAGGGATATATCCCCAGGAAATTTGCTGAGGATACCTACAGTACCTATGATTAAACTATCTGTCCTCTGGATGTCATCATTGCTCTTTTTATATGTTGCTGGTTAAAGATGTTTTTATGTAGAAGATAGCCACAGTCCTAAGAAAGCTGGCTGGGGTGCATTATTTTTGGTAGCTCAGTGCATTTCCAATTAGAACTGAATTCACAGGAGTGTGGTCCATATCATTACTATTTATAACCTATAATGAACCTTTTTATATAATGAAGTGCAAAAAAATGATCCCCCACACATATTTCATTTGATGTGAACTCACATCTCTGCTTCAAGAAGCACTTTATGCCTCTTCACTAAAAATTTCCATCTTTCCATATGTGCAGCTGAGACATAGCTGCCAGTCAGCAACAGCGTTTGCAGTATTTGCAAAAATCTTTACTTTAACCTGGAACCAGGATTTAAGATTTCAAAATAAGGTGCTTGTTTTCTCTGGCAAGGGAATACTCCATTAGCAGTGACACACCAGAGCAGAAAGGAAAAATTTGGAAGACATCTTACTGTGACAAGGTTGACCCTGAGAGATTTGATAGAGAAAACAGACCCAAGTGTGGCAATGCAGATCTTTACCATATTCCTACAAGATCCTTTATAAGATATTACAGCAAAATAGTCTAAAGCAGAAGCAGATCTAGGCCGAATCATTCTCCCAGCATGAGGCATAAGGTTGAATTAAAATCTTCTAAGTACCTTTCAAATCCAGATGAATCCAAAGACAAGGAGGGGATGTCTGTCCTGGAGCATTGGGGCTGCTGGCAGGTGGTGCACCTGAACTGGCCCCAGCCAGGTGGGGAAGGAGATTGTCACCTTTGCACTTCTGCTCTTCAGCTGCGCCAAATGTTTCACGGCTGCAGTCAGCAACCATCCGGAAACAGCAGCATGGGGACCACTCCAGAAGTCCCAGAAACACAAGTAGGATGCCCTTCTCCCTTCTGCACGGCCATTGCACACAAAGTGAGTTGTCAGAGAGCTACATTGCACCAAAACAGCCCCCCCAGATTTCAAAGAAGAATTATTAAGGCACTTTCAGAGACAGATGATGCCCAGGTTTTACAAGCTGAGGCTTGACATATTTTTTCCCCAGCAATAAACACTCCTTGCTCACCAAATTGCCTGAGGTTGAATTTTCCAGAGGTGGGGGGATAGGTGCTTCATTCCCAGCTTTATCCAAAATCTTAGTCAGACAGCATTCAGCAAATCCCTTACACTTAGCTCTACAAAAAGAACCTAGACTGAGCTTGCAAGAAAGAGAGCTCAAGTCAGCAAAGCAACAGGCACTTAGAGTCTGTTGGTTTTCTGTGTGTCTATGATTTTGGAAACACTCAGAAGCCTCATGCTGTCAGAAGGGCAGGACAACTCAGCATTTTTAAAACGCTTTAGCCCTAGGAGGTTTGTAAAGTTCGATAGTCTTGTAAGTAGTTCACAGGTAGAAAAGAATGTGTTAGGTGAGCTAACTGGACAAATCTTTCAAAATTTCTTATTTATTTTTTAAGGAAGAAGTGGAGGGTTCCCTCATCCTTATACTAAACAACTATTAGGTAACACATCAGCTTCTGAGGGAGGAGACCATTTCCAAGGATCCTTATTTCTATTTAAAGTGACACAGCAACAGGTGACAGGAAGAAGAGGAATAAATTACCATCTGCTGGGGAGCTGTGTATTTCTCAGCAAAGGCCAGCCAAAGTCCCCCCACCTGCTTGCCACATCCTCAGGGTGTGCATGGCACAGATCTGAGCATGCAGAGCTGCACCAGCCCAGTACTGCACCAGCCCAGTACTCCAAGCTCAGGCTTGGAGGAAGGCTGATGGGATTGGACACAGCAACACGTTACTGTGGCTTCATGGCTTCATGGCTTCAGGATCAGAGCTGGCCTGGGTTTCATCAAGACAAGAGAGACACTGCCCCTAGAGAAGCCTTATATGCCCAAAGGGTTGTGCAAATATTGATGGGCTATCTCAGAGCCAACCCCCTAGGAGGATGTGTTCTTTATATACCCCATGTCATCTTTTCCTACCTAAAATTTTCAGGGGAGCTGTGACAATTCATTTATAACGGTCAGTTCATTCTTTTGTGGTGAGTTATGAAACAGAATTATTAAAAGATATACTTCAGGAGGTTCATTCTATTGTTTTTAAGCATCCTCTGGAGATGCAAAAACATGGCCAGAAAAATAACCTTAATGTGCTGCCCCATTTCAACACTGGAGTTTTGCCTTGCATGTTAATGTGTATGTTTTCATGCCTCAGCTACACTAACTGTACTCCTTTCCTGTTTCTATTTATTTTGGTAGCAATATATGTTTACAAAATCAGTTGAAAAGTGTTAATGATCAGTTCATAGAATACTAATGTGGATTCAAATTACTTTCACATGAATCAGGACAAATTAAAAAATACTATTTGATCCTAAACTGCTTCAAATCCATGTCACAAGAATTCTAGTATCTTGAAATAAAGATTCCTTTTTTACATTTTGTTAAGACCTCATTAGATATTTAAATTGATCAAAAAGGTGTGGGGACAAGAACACACGGATTATTCATGGTTCATGTAACCAAGAGAAGGAATAAACCCTTTGTATGTGTGGCAAAGGGGAGGGTATCAAAACCAGTTGCTCCACAAGCAATGCCTCTTCCATGTGCCTGGGAAAGAAGAAGGAGACATGTAAGTGCAAGCAAAAAAGTGGTGACACGGCTACAGCCAGCCCTGACTCATAGAACAGCATTGAGCCCTGAGACACAGATGTGAAATCTGAGGACTGGTAACCTATGTGGACACTCGGTCAAAATGTTTCCAACTGAAATTTTTATTGCACCCCACGAAACTCAGGCACACTCCAAAGATGAACCCATTTCAGGGACATTTCAGCTGGATCCTGTCTTGATCTGAAACGTGCTTGTGTTTCAGAACTACCTTTCAAGTATATCTCATAGTCTAAAGGTAGGAACATCTAAACTGTGAAATTCCTCCAGTTTTAGTAGAGGAGAATAACCCAATTTAGTGACCTCCACAGGGGAAAAGCAGACAACTGAGGTGTTAGAGTACACATGCTACTTGGGAGCAGAGTGCTAGCTAAGCATATGCCATGCCCACCAGCCATACCTACTTACAGGTGACAAGGAACACACCACCTCTGGCAAACCAGCCTTCATGGTTCTGCTGCTCACAGAAAGCCTTTTTTCCCCATCTGTTAAAATCTACCCTTCCCAGGCTCCCAGAAGTTGGAAGTTAACCTCTTAGTGCTTTATCACATGGAATACACATGTGTTATCCTAGTGATAACTTCTTCCTTGGATGCATCATGAGAGTGCACATGCTGATTGCTGTGAAGGTCAAACTAGCATCACTGAACAAATCAATATTGAAGGGTAAAACCAGTTTTGGGAGGTAAATTGCAGCTGTACCAGGGTTCTTGCTACACCCCAGCACAGTGAAGATGCACAGGAGGAATTTATTTTCCTCACCTTTTCCTTATCCATGAAGGAGTAATTGTGGGTACAACATTTCCTTAACCATGGTCATTCTGAATTGTGGTTTAGGAATGTAAGGCAGGATGTCAGGCTGGATTTGCCTATTCCACTATTGTTTTGCAGAAAGCAGGTAGAAAATTCAGCTGTTCCTTTACTCTTTTATTTCCTTTTTTTTTAAACCAAAAAATTGTACTTTATCCTGGATATTTTAAGCATGACAAGAGTCATTTAGGAGACTATCAGAAGGAAGAAACTCTCCAGCCTACTCTATTTCATTCAAAACAATTTTATCTAACCAATTTTTAACAAATTTAAAACATTGCCCTTATCTACTCCAGCTCTGAGGCACTGGTAATCAAGTCAAGCACCATTGACTATGAGAATAGTGAACTGTATAAAATGACTTCTCAGCATTATGTAGTGTCACAGCACAATTTCAATAACATGTTCATTATTCAAGGTCTCATAATTCCTATGTATAGAAACAGATACAGGGAGTTGAAAGAGGCTTTCAAGATTTCAACAGTTAAATAAATAAGCAACCTGTATCATTACAACTGTACTGTACATTCTTTAAATAACTGATAGGTTGTTGGAATGTCCTTTTAAAATGAAATCCAGTAATACAAAGTGCTAATTTAAGCTGAGAGATGCATATACAGACGGCTATTACATATTGACGTTGCTTTTACAGGAATGAACAGAAGATTTGAGAGAAACTCTGCTTTCTGGGGAGGAATCTCAGACATTATTATTATGTTGATGTACAAAAGAGCTCTTACAACTGTGATTACAGAAATCTAGTATTAAAGTCACGCTCTTTTCTATAATTTTAGTGCAGGTAGGTATTTGTTTCTGTACAAGATGGAATTTATTGCAGAGGTTATTGTTTTGATTTTCATATGCATTTAGAAGATTTCAAAGTGAAATTGTTACAATCCCATTCTATCTGACACTTCTGGTAGAAGCATGGTTGAAGAGGGGTATTGCACAGTTTTTTAATAGTACACAGGATTTCCTGTAGCTCAATAATTTTATACTATCTTTAGAGTAATGTAATTTAAAAAATATAAATATATGACCATTTAAATAGAAATAAAATGTACAGATATATTAACCTGACCTGTTTATAAGTAATTTTAAAATAAATGCACCAATTTAATATTTCCTTGTGTATTTTGTAAAGCCAAAAAATTTGGCAAAAACTATTTTTCACTATGAGGGCAGCGAGACAGTTAAGTGTGTTGCTCAGAGAAGCCGTGGCTGCCCCATCCCTGGAAGTGTTCAAGGCCAGGCTGGATGCAACTTTGAGCAGCCTGGTCTAGTGGAAAGTGTCCCTGACAAGAGGAACTAGATGATCTTTAAGGTCCCTTCAAGCCCAAACAATTCTATGAGTCTGTGATTCTATTTAACAAAGACAAACCAACTGACAAATAGACAAACACAAAGAAAAAAAGACAAATAAGTTTCACCCATCAGTTCTTGCCAAAGAAAAAGAATTTCAAAAGCCTTTCCTACACCTGATACTTGCCCACTTGGGACCTGTTATCTGTGTCTACTGAATTTAAATTGTGAGTGAGAGATGAATTTATGCCATGCCCATTAAGTATCTCAGCAGAAAACATTTCTCCTTCTTTTCTGAGGAGAAAGTCTGTGTCTCTAGACAGAGCCAGGGCAGACAGCTGTGTTCCCTCCTCACGGAGGAACAGATAAGAAGCACTGTCCTCTTCTGACTGACACTGGAGCAAGCCTTTCAGACACCTGGCATTTCTGGGGCATTTGTGAGTTTACTATTCACTCACTGCTGACCTCACAAAGCAGCCTTCCCAAAGGAAAACACAATTCCCCTCACTTTAAATACACAGAGAGGTCCATGTGTTCTTCTTTCTGAGTAGCCCTGCCCAGACACCCCTTTACCACCAGGGCAAGGATTGAAAGTATTCTTGAAGCTTTATAAAGGTTTTCTTTGCCATTTGACATCTTCATTGATACTCCAAGCTTTGCCCTTTGTCTTTCAGTCCCAGACTATATATATGAATACATAGGCTGCCCTCCTCACTCCCTCTTTTCCAACAAATTCTCACTACTATTGCGTGGTCCAGTCTATAAACAGCCAGTTGTGCCTGATGTGGACATAGTCCCTCCTGAATCCCTTTCCCACCGCCCTTTCCTACTTCCTTCCCACCCTTTATTTCATCACATCATATAGAATTTGCTCTGTGTTTTTGCCTTGGTGTTGTTATCATGCCACGTCTTATATTGAAAGCATCCCCTCTTTCTTAATACTTCTCAGTGTTACCAAGCTAGTAGAGCTTTAAACAAGTCTTTAGGCATTTCTTCCATTGGATTTCTTTCTTTCCATGCTGATCACTTCTCCATGCACAATCCTTCCTGAATCCTTGTTCATGACTAAGGGGGAGATAATTCATATTTCCCAGTGGATAAGAGCACACATGAACTCTCACCTACCCCCAGCAGGTCTTGCAGTATCTTGCTTACATACTGTTGTTTTACTTCAGCACCTCAAAACACGGTTTCTCCTGCCAAACATATATTTATGCTTCACAGTACATCCTCATCCTCCTCTGGGTACTGCTGGCACAATTCAGCTGTGCAGTTGGATGCTGTTCCTCTGTACAGCCTGATTTCCTCTAGTAGAAGAGCTGGGTCTGTGAGTAGAGAGGGTGCAACTACAGATTCTACAAAGTCCTACAGCCTGGTTGGCCAGGAGACCATGATGACAGTCATACTGTGGAAAACACTTTCCCAACAAGGTGCCAGCAAGTACCTTAGTGGTGTATACCGGCTTTGCTGAGGTCAGATGAACAGCAGGAAGTTGTAGTAGATGTGGCATTTACCCACATTATCCGGCCATTAAGAAACCCCCACCAGGCCATGCCATTCATTCAGTGAGCTATCCTGTGTTCCTATGTCTCCTCTGTTGCCTGTGATCTCTTTTGGATAGCTAGCTGTGTACATGAACATACCCCCGGAGGTCAGACTCAAATCTATCCTTGCCCTGTGTCCTGTCTTTGAGCTATTTGTAGGAGATTCTTAGAGAACAAGAATAAGAAACAGGACAAATCAGAAATCCCTGTGTACACTCTTTCAGCTTCCAGCAATCAGCTGCTTAGAGGACTTTGAGCTGGAGGTTGCCACAGTACCATCATGTTAATAGTCCCCCATGGACCTATCATCAGTAATATATCTTATTTTTTTGAACTTGTAACATCCTGTGGAATGAGTTCCACAAAATAATTATGCCCTGCATGACAAAAGTTTGCTTTAAATTCCCTGAGTGATTATAACACTGGAACCCCCTTAGGTCCTGTATTGTCAGAAACAATGCATTAGTCACTCCCTAATCACTTTCTCTATGACACTCATTATTGTGCATATCTCTGTCTTTTTCCCTTTAGTGGATCCTCTGAAGGGTCTAGATTATTTACTCTCTCTCTCTCTGTTTTATTTCCCTATACCTTTCTAGATCTATCCCTTTGAATCACAGAAAGCAACCAAATACAAGATGTAAGATGAGGGCACAATAGAAATGTGCCTGCAATATATTTTAACAGTTTGATTTGACCAGCCTTGACTGTGACTAAATTGTACTTACCAAGTACACCACTAGGACAAAAATCCAAATAAAAATTAAAATACCATTGCCTAACAAATGGTAGTAGAAATAAACAGACTGGTTTCTCAAGGAATAATGTGAAGCAAAACAATAAAATAAAGAGATGGAATAAAACATAATCACAAGATAATTTCCAAAATTAAACCGGCAGTTATTATCCCCGATATTTAGTGAAAGCTCCTTTGCTCTGGAAGGAAATTCTTGAAGTTTACCACTTCAGGGGAATGAAAATATAGGGAAATGCAGAGTTGGCTCTCGCGGTCTCTGCGATACAGCAGACAATTGCATCTGCTCTGCTATTGACCTCTTGAACAGGGTTTCAGAAAACCCATGCATTTAAGAAACACTACATGACAGCTTATTACTTCCTAGAACTGTCACTTCTCTCTGGCTGCAAGTGACTCAGCTGAACAAATAATCACCTCATACATTATCATCTACCTGTTAGCAACAAGATTGGCTTTCTTATGTATGGTCAGCACAACACCTTTTCTCTTCTGAAGGAAAATAAAAAAAAGATACATTTAGGCTGAACAGCCCAGTATTTTCATAAAACACTTCTAGTGGCAGCTGCACCTCTGGGCAGTTTCAAAGCACCTGTACCACGAGTTGGGTTCCTCAGCCTTTGCTTTGTGCTGGCAAACTGCCATTCCTCCCCAACCCACAGCAGACCAAGACATCTCTTCACTAAGACAAAGCGTGTGTGCACTCACAGTTAGCTGAGAGGAGGCAAAATCCTAGCAAGGGTGCAACCACTTCAGTCCTTGCACAGCCTGAGTGATCGTTGCAAGCTGCCCGGTTCTCATATGGTTTTCCTTACTTTTTCCCTGGTGAAACAAAACTTTCCCATTAAAAAAAAAAAAAAAGGCTTTTTACAGCAGCCAGTAACCAATTTAGCAGCCAGTAACTGAGGAAACTTCACTGAGATCTGGAATTGCCTTCAAACTAAGAATTAGTACCCTTAATGACCTACAGAGTTAAGCAACCATGTCCCTGTCTGGCACACAGAGCCTGTGCAGGTGACAGAAATCCAGACAAGCTGTCAATAATTATGCAAGAACATAGTCCCACATAACCTGTCCAGCATAACTGAAAGCATTGCTCTTTTCTTTGATCTTTTGAGTCAGTGGATATTTGGATATTCTTCGAGGAAACACTAATATGCCAAGGCTCTTCTGTTATCATTAAGAAAACAGTAAACAGGTTAAGCAGGTGCCTCTCATTCTGCTGGTTTTGCTAATCTAAAAGTTCATCTGTCAATCAACAGGCAGCTATCGCAAAATCCATGAAATATGTGTGTGAAAACATCTTTCCCTATGCTTCCAAATAGAGATGGAAAAGTGGAGTGTGCTATTACTTATTAGTTACTGAATTAGCGTTTCAAATTCCTTCTCAGGCAATAAAGAACTTGTGCCTAACCCCAGTGAACATCCCTCATCCCAGTGAACATCCCTCAGCGGGATGCATGAGAAAGTCTTTTCTCTGGTGGGAATTTTAAAGAGACTTTTGTAGAATTCGTTCACAGGGTATGGCCAAGGGAGAAGGCAAAAAAAGACTGTAAACCAGTCTTGATGCTGGCTTGGGGCATGGGACACACAGTGGTGCAAGGAAGGAGGAGAAAATATTTTGGTAGCCATCTGAATTTAGGTGGTCAGGGAAAGGGCTTAAATACAACCTCCAGAGTAGGTGGTGTGAAAAGGTGGAAAAATCAGCCTTTCACCCAGACAAAATGAAGGAGTTGCAGACTCAGAGAAATTCACAGAACCATTGGGATCAGGAACTGTGGCTAACATGACCCTTTGGAGAAGTTACCACAGGTTGAGGTAAAAAAAACCAAAAGTTAAAAAATAAGATTATAATGCCTAGTGACTATATGGGAAGCACATGTTTCTGTTTTTTTAACAAGGCCAGCATAATTTTTTCATTTCTCAAAAAAATTGATTGTAAAAAATAACTGTATTTGCATTTTGAATTCATATTTTTTGAAAGTTTTTGCATTACATTCTGCTAAAAAACAACACAAAAAAATGTAAAACAGTAAAACATTAAAACCTGAAAAAGTACTGTTATTGGTCATGATGTCTGAATATGGGTGCATCTAGTAGCATTTGCAGTGTTTCTATCATTTAAAAAAAATAAATAGTAGTTTTGACTGCATTCAGAACAGGTATTGATGAAAATATATTTATCTATCCAGGAAAGAAAATACTTCAAATATTTTAAATTTGCTACTTTAAAGGTATACAAAAGAAAAAGGTCAGATAATGACCAGAGAGATTGGGATTGGTCAGTTATAATGTGCTATTTGAATCAGCTTGTAAAATGAAGTAATATTTTAAAAAAGGTTTTAATACAGGCTGACACCAAGTCAGATCTGTCAGAAGAGAGAATGTAGGTCACACTAACAACACAGAATACCATATCCTGAAATGCAGTGACACTGAAAAGGACTTCAGAAAATCAATTCTTCATGAATTCCCTATGCAATCTATGGGCTAGGGTTAATACAATACTTGCATGATTATGCAGGAGGCCATGATATTACAGGTATGTATCACTGATGGGACCAGCATTGCTTTGTCCAGTTCTGGTATCCAATTTTCAAATAATGATGGTCCTGGAACATTGCAAGGGAATCAAGAATGAGTCACTAAATTATTTGAAATTGTGGAAGCCTCACCTGTGCAGAACATACTGCACAAGCCACCCCAAGGAAAGGGCACGGGTAAATCACCACAATGTCAGTGAAGTGCTGGGAAGGGAAAGTTCTGACACCAGTGGACTTCCAATTAGGGAGCAAAGCTTCAAAAGCAAGTAACTAAGAAAGAGAAGGTTGGCAAACACAGGTTGGAAAAAAAAAACAACAAAAGCCTGTCCTTTTAAAAAGTAAAGTAAGTATGAGGTTAAAATTAAGTGCTTGCGAGCAGTGGATGTAATAAGCTGATATCTTTCTAGTAAGAATGAGTGTGTTTACAAAAGATACACTGCAGCTTGTCTGGGACCTGGGGCTGAAATCACATGGCTGGCATGATGCAAGAAATAACACTAGAGGTTCTTAATAACCATAAAGCCTCAAAATCATAATACATTCACTAGACTATGAATATTTTGACACAAAGAGGAAACAGAAGCCAAGGAAAAATAAATGTTTGTGTTTACATGGTCAGTTGTTTACCAGTTATCTTCAAAGCAGAAGAACCCCCATCAGGTGAAACTGAAACAAAAATACACATATTACTGTCCTAAAAAATGCAGGATAGAAATTAAGTCTATGAAAAAAAAAATGATTGTTTGCTTGTGAAAAGAAGCAACACTTTTTTACATGCACACAGACAGAGGCACAGAGCCAAAAAGCAGGAGGACTGAAGGAGAGACAAATGAGTATTTAAGGATGAAGTGTTGAAAGATTCCAAATATTTTATTAATACCTGTATTCAAAAGAGGATTTTAAGCTGCCATTTCAGCACATCTATTCTCCCACGTAAAAAAAAAAAAAATTAATATTAAAGACCATTATCAAGGCAGTAAGTGCTGCAACATTTACATTTAGGAGCAACAGATCTCCAGAACTGGCTTGTGTGCATGCAAATATTTTCAAGGAAGTGTCACAGTAACTAATTAAAAACCCCTACATCCTTGCTCATTACCATCAGCTGCTGGAAAGCTGGAAGCTGCTATGTGAGTATTAGCTTTAAAAAACATGTCGAGCCAGCCTCGAAATTTGCAGCCTACTAAATTTTACCACCAGGCAAACAAAACTCTTAAAACAAAAATAAAGAACAAAAAGAACCAGATCGTCATTATAAAAAAGGGAGAGAATAGTGTGGAGTTTTAAAAAACAAAATAAGGCTCAGAATATAACGAAGTGCCTCAAGTACAAGCACATCTGATTAATCTACTACTCTTTCTAAAAACAGCTGATAGCTTTCATCACAAAAAGTGACAAAGGGAACAAAACCAACTTGGGAAGTAAAAATCACCAAAGAAGAAGAAGAAGAAAAGGCTTTCAACTGCTTTGACAATGAGGTGACTCAAAGAACTGTGTTAGGTACAGCACTGTTTAATATGTCAGCAAACAGGAGAAGGGGCTTAAAAATACAGCCAATAACACTGGAATTTGATACAATTATTGACACTTGTCCAATATTATGAGAATATTATGAACCACTTCAGAAGGACCTAATAAACTAACTAAATGGGCAAGGAGATGGCAAATGAAGGTCACTGGAGAGAGAGAGACATGTGAATGCATATTAGAAAGAATTTCTCCCATGCATCTGTGTTAAAAGGCTAGCACTGACACCGCCTTCAAGCACACACAAAACCGTGTTTGGGGGTAGTGCCATTGACAGTGCTGGACGAGCTGCTGTAGGAAACGGAGTGCTTGTGTGGCTCAGGACCTCCGCTGAATTTGTGACCATTGTGGGGGGAGGTGAAAGGGACTGAAAGTGTGGGCAGCTGGCCGACAATCTGTCCATGTGCAAGAGCAGGCAAAGAAATAAAGCAAAACAAAACACGTTCCTTCTGCTTCACCATAAACAAGTCGACCACGAAAAGAAAGACTAGGTACAGACCAAACTAGGAAATAGCGAGACCATTATAATTTCATTTTGTAAAGGAGTGATTTGGCCTTTCTGCTCAGCATAACCCAAGGAATTGCAGAAATGAAATGGGTCCCAGAAGAGGCCACAGAAATGATTAGCTCGCTGAGGAGAGAGCAGAGGGAGGCTCACCTCCGGTGACGCATCCATCCGCTCCCTGCAAGAGCTGAGCTGGGATCAGGAGACTCTGGGAAGAAGCTGTAGTGAATTACCCTGACGAATTACCCCGGCGACCCAGGGGAGGCTCGGAGAAGGTATGTGCTGGAGCCACCTTTTCCTGCAGTGCTCCCAGCCCCTGTGGAGACGGCTTGTCCCAGGGAGACAGCAAGTCCTCACTACCCCAGGATCTGCTGTGGGATCTCCATCCCCTCACGTGAGAAAGACCTGTCAGCACAGGAGAGTTTGCAGCCTGTTTCAGGGTAAGGGCCAAATGCCTTAAGCACTCCATTACTGTAGCTGAACTCCAGAGATGCTGGAATAACATTGGCTTCATTTATTTCAAAAACGGGAGCATCGTGCAGGCTGACTACACAGCAAGATTTAAGACTAAACAAAATGGTTCTATCTTCATAATGGAAAAAATAACATTTTATCATAACTTAGTTTCTGAAAATATTAGTGACAAACCACAAATTGTTCAGCATTTTCTGCTATAACAAGCAGATACAGAACAGAATAAGAAAATCTGTGTGTTTCACATTATGGTTTTATGTATTGTGCATTGAGCTCGCCTAAGAGCTAAACAGCATTTGATTTGTGCCTAACAATAAATAGAAAAAGGATTGCCAATTAAGAATGTGGGGCAGCTATTTTTAACGAAATGTTTTTAAACTTTTGGCTAAGTACGAGAGAAAGGCAGTGCCATCTGTCGGGGAAACGCGGCCGGTTCAGGGACCGCGCCGGCTCGGCGCTGCGGCGCCTTGGGGAGAACAAAAGCCCGGCCGGGCTCAGGGACAAGCCTGGCTTGATAAGGGATAAACTTTTGTTGGTGAACAGAAAGGAGAGGTGAAACAATCTCAGCCGATTCAACACCACACTGTGTCAAGCGGCAGCTATTAGATGTATTTAACACCTTCGTGCTCCTTCTCAGCAGCAGTTTCAGATGCGCGGGGACAGGACGTGGGGCACAGGGTGAGCACGGGGGGAAGTCACGGCAGGGCAAATCCACGCCACTTTGGCCACCGCAGCAGCCACAGAAATGTTCCTTCCTCGCCGTCTCACGAGTCAGCGCTTCTGATGACAAGACTTTACACTCAAATTGAAACATGCAGCAGTCCTGCATGGGAGGAAGAGAAGCTGAGCCCCACAAAGAGGAAAGCTGGCAAGCTTAGGTGGTCTGTCAAGAACTGGGGCTTGGGTGGTTTTTACACAGCATTTCCACGCTGCTAGTGATTTCACTTTAAATATGCAGCAGCCGAATGGTTGTAGCCAAACGCAGGTTTCAATAGTTGTGCTGAATTTGAAAGCCAATGTATTTAACATTTAAATACACTGCATGCACCTTATGAATTATTTACTTACACCAGCCTTTCTGGAGATGCATGGATATTCTTACACCCCCACATGCGTAGCAGCACTAACACATCTATGTGGATCAGCTGAGTCCTCTAACTAATGATGCTTTTCTGTAGCTATTTAGCATGATGCTATTTTCCTTTACAGGTCAGGGTGGGTAGTGGATATCAAATATGGACAATTTTGTGCCCAGTGAGGGACTGACACATCAGCTAGGATCACATTGATGGTTATTCAACAGAACTGCAGTAGCCGCTATTTTTGCTCCATTCCCACAGCAGCAATAAAACAGTAGCACAAAACAGAAAGTGACACACCAGATACATTGAACAGCGGCTGCCCTTAAAATCCGAGCAGTCCCCATGGACTGATTTGCCATTTGCAAACACTACCTTTTTTTTATCCTTCCCCTACTGAGGGGGTGTAATTAAAGAAGGAGATGGAAAAAATGGGATCATAACAGCAAAAAGAGCAAAGAGGAAACAGTGAGACCAAAAATACATGACCATACCTGGGGATATGTCTGGAAAGGAATGCATCAGTAAGGTGTTTCCTTTAAAAAAATTATCAGGAATAGCAGGTGGACAGTCTCCTGCTGCACTGTCCAGTCTTTCTCTAATTTGTAAAAAAAATCCACTTTTTAGGCAACACCAGAGAAAGCAGTTGTGTATAAAAGCCAGGTAAGCAGTGAAAGCACACATCCAATGTGCCCTTGGGCAGGATTAATGTATAGACAAGATTTTAGAAAAGCATATTTTTCTGTTTTAAACCGATATGTGTATTTTGAACTAAGGCAGGAAGACTTATTCTCATGGTGTTCCATGCTGCCCTGTTTTAAGTACTGCATGTCATAAGATCTGGAATGAAAAAAGCACTTTTCTGGTGCCAAAGGGGAGAGGGACTCAAAGAACACAACAGTACCATTTCACTTGTAAGAGCTGCACTCTAATATTTTTTACAGCTGAACTCTGTAAGTGTGTAAAGTCCAAGAAACAGAATATTAATCTTTGATGGAGCAAACCTAAAACTGTATAGGCTTGGACTGCAATCATAATTATATTGTATTCAAATACCAGGGCTCCTTTCTGAATAAATGTGCCTAAAGTATTCTGTAGAACAATATTCCATGGGGAAACTGAACTAACCTGGACTTTCAAACTGAAGATGATATAAAGGCCAACCAGAACCAGAATTGGAGCTAAAAATATTCAATGACCCAATCACTGCATAGCTTGTGATAGTACCCTTTTTCTCATAGCATATGTTCACAGATATGTAATCATCATCTGTTGTCAGACCAGTGGCAAATAAAGACTTGCAAATTTCCTACATTTTTCACATCTTTGCTTGTTCCAGCAGTAACATTGCCTGCTTGCCTTTTATTCATCATCTCTGGCATGTTCTAGTAATTCTCTGTCATGCTAAGATCTTGTGCCCTCAATATTTGTTTCTCTGGCTTTTTAAAAGAGACGTACAGCAAGTTTTCTTCCTTCCCCCCCCGCCCCCCTTATTATCTGCATTACATTTACTAGTTCTGATTTAGGAGGGACAGGAATCCCTCTCCTGCACACACCCCCAACAGTTTAAGACTCAAGTCATCCTTTTATTTAATATCACCAAGCAAACCAGCCAAATTTGGCACTGGATGAAAATGTAGCTACCAGCATAGCAGAGCTCCCCTAAAAGGACTGTCCCCAGCACTTCCAGCCGGGGCACCTGGAAATACTTCCCATCTTCTATGACTGTTTTTCCTGTGTGTCAGGCTGAGTTCCAAGTCTTAATCTCCTCTTATTCTTTGATATTCCCTGGGAGAAGGCCAAGGTGTGCACAGGTTAGGAACATGCCAGAGCATGCTGTAAAAGGTCTGTCTGATCTGAGCAATAAAGCACTGGGACTACAGGGTACACACATAGAATGTGACATGGATTTTGCTATTTACAGCACTGGAATGCGGCCTCTTTTCCCCAAAATGTAGGAATTCACAGTACAAAAAATTAATTTCCAAAGTGTGAGAGCTAGTGAGCATTAACTAGCATTAGTGACTGGCACCCACTCCTAGAATTTTGTTATCATACCCAATAAGATTTTGAGTTTTGCTCAAAAATTTGTTATTCTATATAGTCCTGCATCAGCAAGCAAGGTAAATAAACATATGCAGAACTTCCCATCTCAGCAGGATGACCCAAGTGAGTAAAGACAGAACTGCATTAAGACACGTGTGCTGTCAAAGCTCACAATAGGTAAAATTTCTCATTTACCTTAGGGATGATACACCAACCATGCATATTTTAAGGCTATCAGTTAAGTTTCCCTGATGCTGATGGGAATTTTAACCTCAGTCAAGGAAGTGTCTGGGCCTGAAGACACCAATAATCACTAGCAGGTGATGATTGTTCATGTTGAATGATCCCATTTAAAATCCTGCCAGGCATCTATTCGCCTCTTCAGCTCCTTAGTTACTTTTGTGTATCTGGCCTTTGTTATTTGGAGAGTCTTTGGTTTATTCTTCTTTCTATAGTCTTTTGTCTTTGAAGGATTGATTTATTGCTATCTGATATGAGCTACATAAGCCAACAAAAATGCCTTGTCTCAACAGTTTATAGCTCTGCTTAAGATTTATGTTTCATCCATCCTTCCATGGGAAGTACTTGCTTTTAATCCTTTATGATTTTAAATGTTTGCCTATCCAGAAATAAAATCCTCTCTTAGGAAAGGAAGTTAAGTCTGAATATTTTGAACTCTGAGATGGCTCAGTTTAGGGTGTGCTCCTTGTAACATAAAAACATACACATTCATTGCTACCTGTGTTCCCCAGTGCATTTTTCCTAATGCACTCAGATTGTTCCTACCACTCACTCCAGCTCTTCCTCAAAACTTTCTCATTTTTGCCTGAGTTCTCTTTTCTTTATTTAAAACACTGTGGACAACACGATTTTCATTGGCTTAACCCTGTCTTCGACTCCCTCTTGAGTCTTTATGATTCTTTCTCCCACACCTTGGGATGAACATTCTACCTTCAACCTATACCTAATTTTCTCCTCGATTATCTCTTACCTGCCACCTTTCACTCTTCCTTGGTAACACACTGAAATTTCACAGTGCCTAAACTTACCCTGGTGTGGAGCCCTCAGTCTGCTGGAGAGTTGTAACACCAAGAGTTGGCACCAAGAACAGAGCATGGTCCTCTAGATCTGAATGTTCAGTGAACCATTGAGGTTGTGAGGGGGGGAAAGGGGACATGACCTGGGCTTTTCTTCTGCAAAAGTTGTGGTCCCAGCTCTTGTGTTTGGGAGCATTCTGCTCTGGAAGATGGTCACATTTTAAAAATCAAAAATATTTTTCAACATCCTCCAGTTTGTACTTGGATACACTCACAAGTAAACACATAAAGAAGTCCATGTATGCAGTATTCACACCAACAGAACTCACATTCAAAATGCTGTGGAAATAAAAAGCTTCGAAAAATCTGGTGACCTTTCTATGGACTCCTTCACTCACCTATTTAGCTACACTTTTCTTGCTTCAGCTACTTTTCCTCAAAGGCATCAGAAGTTCTTCAGCCTCTACCTACTTCAGCAGAAGGCAGAGATACATGATGTCGTTTAATGATCAACCTATTAAGTTTGATACTATTGACCTCCACAGCAGTGCTTACTATGCACAAAATATGATAATATTAAACATTTTAAAGAGGTTTTTTTATGTCTCATTTCAAACCAAGTACTTCAGATTAAGGCAGTCAGTTCAATTCCTACCACAGTTTACATCTAAACCTTTTTGAGGTTTAGAATAATCTTCTACACCCTAAAAAAAAGAGTGGTGACTAACATTACATGTGCAAGCAGATATTTTTAACCCCAGAGCACAACCAAGGGTGGGCAGGTAGTCTTTGCAGCTCTCAGATAAGCTACATATGGGATTTATGATGTGATCATTCACATTTATGACGAGTGTCAATCCAACATCTGCTCTTACCATATTGGACTGTGAATATTTCAGATCAACAATTGAAATCCAGATGTGTTTGTGTCATGAGCTCTATGCACTCTACTTGAAATGATTTGTCTTTAAAAACAGAATTATGGAGGCACTCATGCTTGCAACAGCATCCTGAAATGTTCCTCCTGCACAGCAGAGCTTTTGTGGGAGAATTCAGCCACCTGGGTCCAAAGTCCCTGACATTCCGGGCAAGAGGCATGTGCAGATGGGGACTCCCTTCCTTTTCAGTGCAACAGCTGGAAGTAGAAGACAAACCATCATCACATTCTACACCATTATTATCCCCACTTCTAATTTGATTCTTGCACTAAACCTCTCAAATTTTTACTATGCAGTCTCCTTTCTAAGGATAGCATAACATTTTATGTATAGTCACAAAATCAACAAAAGCCTTACTTATTTTTTTCCCCATGTCTCTCTATACACCTCAGTAATTTTAAAACAGTTATTAGAAGCACTACACTTGGGACCTGCGACACTTTATCAAGTGTCCTGTTTTATCTCTTTTTTTACTATTCAAGTTGAGGATTCCCATCCACCCTGATCACTGGTTTCAGCTTTCTTCCCTTATGTAGGGATGAGAGCTGTAGGAAAGCTGGAGTGATGAGAGCTGTAGAGAGAAAAAGGGGCAAGATGGGCTATGGAGCATATCACACAACCTGGGCATAAAGTTGTGATGATTTTTCAAACTGACTTTGTTATACGAGGACCATGGGGTTAGTGTAAATAGCAAACATGGGGAATTTTCAAATGCTTTCACATCCTACCCCAAAACAGTGAATATCTCTGGTTATAACAGAGGAAACTTGTTGTGGAGGTTTAACTCATATCAGAACACTGAAAGACCAATTATTAGCTTTTTATTTTGCTTTCTCTTTTGACCAAGGAGAACTGAGGGGCAGAAGAAGACAGGAAAGAGCTATGTGGAAGTGCTCACCATAGTCAGGGGATTTACATTCACCCATCTGGGTTACTAATGCAGCATATTTTCCTAATTCTGCTCCATAACACTTTTTTGGAGCACGTCCTTCAGGTGTGTGTGACTTCAGAAGCATGTCCCTTAAAGGTTCATGTTCATTAAAGGTACATGGCACTTCCCATATTGTAAGAATTTATATTTTAAGATATGAACCTAAGCAAAGGTGCTCTTAAGAAAACAATAATAACCAATCAGGAGTATTCTGACAAAAAAAAAATTCACTGGAAAATACTGATTTGTGGAATCCTACCCTTCCTTTCCTTTTTTTTTTGGTAGGAAGAATGTCAGAGAAATATTTTTCAGAACTCTAACTTTCTGTAAGAAAAAAGCTATACAGAATAAAGACATTACTGTATTCACCTGAGACACAGGATTCCAAGATTCAACTTAGAGCTCTACCTGATTTAATTTTGCCTCAGCAAATCCCAGGTGATGACCAGCTGCATACTTCTCAGCCTTTGGTACTGGCCCAGGGAATTTAGGCAGCCTGGGAATCAAAAATGTTCCTTGGAAACTCATCAAAAAGTCAGGACAATGGCATGAATGGGACTCAAATCTGCACAAATAATGGGAAAGAAAAACAGGTGTAAAAAGAAATTTGCCAAAATGAAATGAAAAATATCTCATTTTACCACATGTCAGTCAGAAAATGCTCTAAAATAGTAAAAAGACTAATTTCTCTACAATAAAACCTGGAAAAATAGAATGTCCTTCATGAGGTTTGAAATCCCCATTTATGGCAACAAGTAAGCTTTAAACCATGCTCTTGGGAAAAAACCCAAAAAACAAGGGCCATTAAATTCTGATATCCCCAGGTCTGAGAAAAACTCCCAGTGACTTGATTGAGAATTTTATCTTGATGAATGGAGATTTTGGAGTTCAGGAGGTGGCCCTGAAATTTCAGGGTCAGATCTCTTTAGTACCACAACTGAATACAAAATGACCAAACTCAAAGGAATCACCCAAGACTCTGAAATTCTTTTCCTACCCCTAAGGCATCATGCAGCAATGTACAAGTCACAAATATCATCTGTGATTTGCCTTCTATTTGCCAAGTTCTGGATTCCTTTTCTGCTCCAGACTATTGTGCTATCACACTGAATGCCACTGCAGGCTCAGTAAATGCAGTAAGATGCCAAAGTCCATGGTTTCTCAGACTCTGCATTTCCCACGCTGCTTAGATGTGCTTGTCACTATTTTCCTGCTTGATAACTGCAGGGATAAGAATATTAGGAGTGGCAGTCTAATCAGTGACCACTCTGGGCATTCAACCTGTCAGAGCTGAAAACTCATGAATGAGTTGCAGTGGGTCAGTGAGATGCTAACATATCAACCAGAGCAGGAGGTACTCTGCAATAGGGCTCTTCCTCATCGCACACCCAACACAGTCATACAATAAAACGAATCTTAAAAAAACCCAAGCAAAAACCAAGCAAGAATCAAAACCCACACAACAAAGAGCTATTTTCAGCATAGTGAAAACATAACAAAATATTTGCTTGTTCTTTAGACACAGTATCAGGCAGGTATTGCACTAAAGATATTTTTTTTGCAGAGTCACAGCAAAGATCTGACCCTTTCTCATGCAGTGAATCCAAATATCAGATGTGCACAAATCCTTATGAATCTCATCAATAACTATTTAAAAATTTATTTGTCTATGTACTTTAACCCCACAAATATAAGTAAATGAATTCCAATGTTCTCATTGCTCAATTAAATCTCATCCAGAGATGGGTCTGGGCAGCCATGGCCCCAGTTCAACAAACCACTTAAGCATATGCTTAAAATAAGCTCTGGATCAATTCCCAGTGAGGATTAATGCATATTCGTAAATGCTTCACTCCTTTGGAGACCACAGAATGAAATATTGCTGGAAAAGCCTTAAAAAGTAAAAGCACAATTTTAGTCACTTGTTTTTAAATTAGGTTAAGCCACACTGAATATTCTAGACTCAGCAAACTCTCCACAGACAAATGTTTATTTTCATTCTATAGCACCTTGTGCAATGAAATTAAAATTTCAGAATGTAGCACTGTGCGGCCAGAGGGAGAGATGAGGACAGAAGGTGGAGGTTAATGCAGAAGGACTGTCTGAGGTTTCCAAGTACATTATAATAGAAAGCATATAAATAGGATGGCCAAGTCAGTAAATAATGATAGATCAATCTACTGCTATTTCTGTGGCTCTGCAAGATGTACATGTCCTGACACTCCTGTTTATGTATTAAATTGAGAATGTGAATTGATACAAAGTGAAATGTGCTCTTTCCCTAAAGCTTCTTTTGTGCCTAGATGGACGGATGTTCACACTCCACTTTTTTCCTATGGTTAACCAGAGAAATAAATTCTTGATTAGACCCACATTATTAATGTTTTGCAGAGAATTTTTTTCCCTACACATACAAGTCCTGCTGGGGTAAGCCAGCAGAGACCTATTGACTTAGTGTCGTAGCAAATTACATGGCCCTATAGTCAGATGAAATATTAACTCAAGGGACTGATATTTTCACTGGATCAAAGACCTACTAATGAGAAACAGAACACTGGTTTTCAAAGAGGGTTAAAAAAGTTAGAACAAAACACAGATCATTTAATATACTGCAAAAGTTGCAGTAACTTCCTGACAGTTTGCTTGCCTACAAACCTCTTAGCCCTGATTTATTAACATGAGCTGCTGTGCCAAGTTCATGTCGTAAAGGATAGATGCTGTGTGCCCACGCTCTGCTTGGAACTGCATAAACACGATCATCAACTAGATTTGACATCATAATCAAAACAATGAAAATTAGCTAAAGGTGGCAGGCAATATCCGAGAAAATGTATTAAGAAGCTCCATCTACATCAGGAAAAATAAAATTTTTCTCCACTGATGGAGGGAAGGACCTGTTTTTTAAAGGAATTCAGGTGCTTAGAGGAGCAGATGGGTGCACAGTGGGATTTTTAGAAGCTCTTTGATGGCAACTCCCACTGAAATCACTGTGTATTAGGCAGCTAGGTATTTCGGAAAATTCACATTACCTGCATCTTTAAGCACCTAAATACCTTTAAATATTTGGCCCAAAGACAGCTTACTGTAACGTCATAGGAAACAGAATAGTCCCTGCTCAAGGGAAAATAGTTTATTGTATGGTCAATTAATTTTCTAGCAAGAGAAATCCATATAAGCAATTTGTAAGAGAAATTAGGCCAGAACTCCTGAGCTACGACTTCTAAATACTATTTTGTAATTGATATAAGATGTGGTACACCAAGAAACCTTGGACATTTCTTTGCAAGATTATAACAGCCATGGTACCTGTACAGATAAGGTGCTCACCTTAAACTGGAGCCCATCCGGAATCCATGGGCCTCAGTCCCACCAAAGAGGGAAAGATAAATGTGGTACCTGGGTGTTTGTGAAGGGAGTCAGGGGCTGGTAAGTGCAAGGGCTACAGGAGGGACACACACCCTGCAGAGAAGGCAGGCAAACGGTTGGAGGCATCATTTGTCTCTTTGGTCTGGGAGAAAGACATCGGCAGGCTCAGGTTCTGTCCCGAGGAAGCTCTGGAATGCCAAACGTGAATCTGTAAGATTGTTCAGGACATTTATGTCCCCCACTGTGAAGGGAAGGAGGCACTGCAGGTGTCACAGAGGTGAGACACTGCTTCTAAAGTGGCTCACTGCCATTTAGTTTTCTAATTCCACTTGTCCAAGGACAAACTGAAGAGACCTAAGACAGCAAATCCCACACAAGACCTTTGACACCTAATTCAGGAGTAGGAGTCAGAAGTAAAGAAATCCATCTACAGCCTGGCTTGTGTCCAGGCTTTGCCCTGCTAGCCTGAGGTCCAGGAAATCAAACAAGTTTCTTGCCTTACCTTTTACAGAAAGGGCAAATAGCAGTTCTAGTGCCACACCGTGCCACCTTTCAGTCACAGAAGAGGATTTCTCCTGCGTCACCAATCCGTATTCCATCCAAGTCACTTCGTTTAAAGTGGAAAAAAACAAGCAGTGACAGAACAGGGCCCTTAGAGTAAGGCTCCCAGCAAAATGCAGCCACAAGAATTTAACAAGTGGGATTTACTTAACTGGTCACTAAGTGTTAGCATTGCTCTAAAGATATATGGCTGAAAGTGTTTCTCTGGCTATAAAGAAACAGAACTGAGGGAGCAGAGAAAATGCCTGGCAAGCAAACTCTCTCCCTTTTGTTTAATAGCTCTCTTCAGACTTGTAAGCCTAGAAAAAGCTTCATTAAAGTTAATGGACAAATCTTCCAGGAAAAAAATTAAGTACTTAAATGTTACTAGTTTTGGTCTGAGCATGCAAAATTTCTCTTTTTTGCTGGGTTCACCCCAAGATAGCAATCCTCAGGCAGAATTACATAAATATTGTCAGCTTTCAGGCTGGCTTTGTATCTCAGACCTGATGAGTGACCGGAAGAGTTCACAGGCCAGGTTCACCAGCCTTGTAAGTGGGCAAATCTTCACTGAAGTCAGTGGAAGGCCTGAGCACATTACAGGAACCTTCCATAAATAGAACAGAGCTGTGTCCATTTGTACCAGAAATGACTGCAAATTGCTGCCAGCAACGTTGCAGAGAACATTTTTCACACTGTAGACTTCAGGCAAGCCGCTCCTGAAGATACCATGCAAAAATACTGCCCCCAAGTCCCTTCCTTAGCTACTGCCACAGCACCCCGTTCCCTTAACAATTAAAACCTCTCTAACACCCCAATGGCAACCAGCTTTGCCATGCCCCTTGTGTGCTCTGCACTTACTTTTCAATAGGTGACTCAGGCACAGATTGTGACCTTCACCGGGTCCCAGTGAGTTGATGGGGAGACACAGCAAGGTGCTGGGACAAAGAAAGGTGAATATCATCCCTAACAGATTTAACACTCAGTCTTTACTCACATCAGGCATTTCACAGAAGAAATGCTTTAAATAGCTTCTTTGTACAGTCACAGTACAGACAGAAAACTTAACATTTAAAAAGATCAGTTAAGAATACATGCTGCCATTTTAGATGAGATTTTAAATGAGTGGCCATTAAAAAAAGGCCATGTAACTCCCACTCTAAGCCAGGCAAAACGGCAGCTAAGGATGGGACTCTGCACAAAGACAAGTGCACTCTAGCACCACACCTGAGGTGAGACATAGCAAACATAATCTGCAGTTCCCATTTGGGTGTTGCAAAGTGTAAAAACAGCATTTAAGATGTCCTGTTCTTGCCAGACATGAGTGATGCAATCAAAGAAAAAGTATCCTGCTGTGAAGTCTGCAGCTCATACGGGAACACAATATAACAGAGACACATGTTACACAACATGAGACTCCTGACTGCCCTTGGAACAAGGTTGGCAGAGACCCTCTGGAAGAACAAGGAGTCACCATTTCTTATTGATGGACTGTTGCTAAAATGTTTACATATTATCTTATCTATATTATTACTTAAAATATCAGTATGATACTGTTATCTGCTGTTTGTTCAAATTAATACAGTTAAAAATAGAATAGATGGGTTTTGATATATATGTGACCTGTTTGGGCAATTTTCAACAGTACATAAGAAAAGTGCATTGTGTCATGGTTTCTTCAAACACTTTTTCTTCAAGTGCAATAGCAGAAAATTCAGTAAAATACTCTAAGAGAGACTTCAAGAATCTGAGAGGATTTAAGGGATCTATTGGTGGTACTGTCAGGCTGTTCAGCAAAACACACAATATTTTAATACTGTCAGCTCTCCAGCTTATAAGCAGAGACCAAAAAATATGAGTCTGAGGATCCTCCTATGAGAAGGCTGAGCAGAAGGCTGAACACTTTAATAGTCACAAGGAAAACTGACAAGGTTCTCTTTGACAGAAAAACCCTAAATTCTAGGGGGCTCATCTTAACAAAACCTCATGTTTTTCCCATCAAAACTAAGGGTAAGAAATACAATATTTCACTGTGCAAACTCACCAGTCCAGGCTGACAGCACTATGGGCACTAGAGGACAGAATGGAGTGCACAGGGACCTGATGCTTGTGGCTTTCCATTTTGATCCTCAGCACCTGTTGAAATTTCTGCAAAGCTATTCTAAATTAGAATACTCCCCAAAACACACTGACCCAAGCAGCCTCTAGGAACCAAGGCTCAGATTGCTATAGACATCTACAAGTCCACGTCCTGACTGACCTCTTGAAGAAAGTTGATTGAACACCTGCTTTTCAGAGCTGAGCTTCATGTTTTAGGCAGAATCTTGCCACAATGCATAATTTAGTTTATGTAGACTCGAAATGCTTCACACTTCACTTTCAAATCCCAACATTCATTAACACTGACAGTAACAAAATGTCCATCTTGATGACACTGCAATCCCAGAAATAAAATGCCATAAGGCTTCAGAGCTCCCAACAGCCTTTAAATATGGAGACAACTTATTTATTAGCCCATGACACACACAGGGAAAAGTAGTTAGCTAATATCAGCTTTCATTCCCCATTCCAGCTCAGGACTCTTAGGAGCAGCTGCGGTCTCTGCAACTTTCATGTTTGATATTCCTGCACTTTTGGGCAGGGACAGCAGGGATGTTTTTTTGTGCTGCTTGTACAGCACCTCCCACAAGGGCTTTCCTAACTATAATGGTAAATATGTAACCTCTGTGTCATTAAAGAGAGTCACTGGCCAAAGGAGGAAATGAGTAAGTGCTAATACCCATCATGCTAATCTGTGCACTCTGCTTCTTCTTAACATCACAGTGAGCCAACAGAATAATTCAAACTGATCAGTGTAATTGTTTCAACATTAGATGCAGAATTTCAGATCAGAAACTGAGCAGCTGCAGAGACTGCTGGAAAGTCAGTGTAAGTATCACCATCCTTGCCTGTAGGTAAAGTGCTGAGAGTGAAGATAATCTGATTCACGGCATGGTAAAGTACTCCAGCATTTTCCAGTAGGCTTCTCTGCAAAGCTACCATAACTAAAATGAACTTGAAAATGTGTTCTTCAAGAACTCCACAGTAAAAGTGAAGCAGGAAGGATTTTACTGCTTTTCACAAAGCATGCTAGCACCACTTGACATTTTTTGTCACACTGATTCAAATTCACTTTTTCCCCTGAGAAGTATAAAAATTCATCAGCTTTCCCTATCCGATTTCCATTGTCAAACACATCAGGAAGTATGTACCTCTCTATAATTGAAATGCTTTCCTGCCCACCTTAATTGTGTGTCTCTTTTCCGGATGCAACATAGGAAAAATGGGCTGTCTCGAAAGGAGACTTCCCCTGGATGTCCTAATAAGGGGAAGGTGTACATGATCACTGAAGGATAAGTCCTACACATAATTCCTCTGTCATCAATTTACTTCACATCTCTGTGCCTCATGACAGCCATTTTAAAGGCCTTATCTACAGGGAATATTGCCATGAACTTCCTTAGACTCTGCAAGGAGTGACAGGAAATCTATACCTCCAAGTGTAAGTAATTCCAGCTGTTTCAGAAGGAAGAAAATGGTAAATTCATGCTCATCAGATGCAATAAAACAAATCCTGATTTAGCTAATTTTCTTAACACAGGAGTTGAGGATAACTGCATGTTTCTGTGGAAGCCAGTTAAAATCTCATATTTCCATTTGCCTTTAACAACTTCCAGTGAGCTGGTAAGAAGCTCTGTTGATAACAAGAAGTTGGTGTGACAGACAGTAATTGCTAGAAAAGAGTAGATGCTCATCTCTGTGCTTCAAGTTTCATAGAGCTCTAACAGACTGTAGATCCTGCAGTTTGGATGTGTGTGCATTTTTGGTTATACTGGACTCTGTCCCCAGTGTTATGCAGAAGGCATTTGGGCCCCTATGTTATTTGTCCTACATCTTCAGGAAACAGGGCTCTGCAGCTCCTTTTAACTCCAAATGCCACACATTGCAAAAGGAAACCTTTAAAAATACCTAAAATTCAGTCTGCAGTGCTGGATTCTTTCAAGACTGTAGCTTTCTGAAATATCTTCACCTAGGTATGCTGTGGTACCCACTGAGGACTGTAAAAAGCAGTAGAGATAAGGACAAAAAAAGACAAGAAGTGCCATAAAAATATTGAACATAAAAAGAAGAGAGGAGAATGAAAAGGGAAGCAAGACAAGCCAACCGTAATATTCTTACCCTGATGTATTGGGGCATCTGATAAGAGTTCACAACTCAGTGGTGTGAAAATACATCCAGGTCATTGAACCTAAGGCTAACTAACTGTTGCCTACTTTGATTGCCCAGCTTAACCAGGACTGCATAGAGTGTTCAAAATGCATCCTTTGCACTGGACGACCACTACTTTGGGCTTAATTCCATTGCTCACTGAGCAGCCAAAGAGCTGTCCCCTTGCTTTGCTCCCACATTTAAACAAAACCAACAGCTATAATTTCTGTTTTCATTGTAGACACACGGATGTCTCAGAATAAAGTTATATACAGGTCGGAGTACAAAGGAGGTGCTAAGCTTGTTTCTTTCCATACAGGATAAATATGGTATGTGCATGTTTTGCGGTGGTGGAGAAAATACAAAGTTCTGTCATTGATTAAATTAAATATCAATCCCATCAACTTTTAGAAAGGAAAGGAAAAGGCAAAAGAAATAATAAGTATTTCCATTATTTTTCATATTCCCTCTGCATTCTAAGATGTCTATAGTGGAGATTTACCCTCTTTTAAAAGAAGAAACTTCCTAAGACATCTGATTGTATGAGACCTTTTCAGGCTTATCATTGTTAAAACAATTTCTCATTTAGTTAAAAAACCACATATTTTAGAAACCTGGCATTCAGTGTTGTATATTATTCCTTGATGCTCTCAGCAAATAGAAAGTTATGGCTGTATGGAAAAAAACCCACCACTCCACTATCCCCCCAAAAAACCCCTCTCAAAACTGGGAAGAAAGTAACTATGCTTGAGAGATGCTACTTTTGCCTTTCTTTTCCTTGCCCTCTTTAGACAAATTCAACCTTGATATAATCCTGCCATGCCTACTGCTGGCTGAAGCCCCTTTTGTTAAAGTCAGAGAGAATCAGAATAAGGCTTGAAAAAACACTGGGAATAAAAATAAATCACCCAGCAAACAGAGTAAAAAGGAATTATAAGCAAGTATTTGTATCAGTAAACTCGAAAACCATCATCTGCTGTCTTCACTTAAAGTCAATAGTTACTGATGTCCACTTTCATAAATATCATCTTGTAAGTGGCTTTTCATCCCTTTCCACACATGCCACCCCTCCCCCTCAACAAGCACTCTGTGGTAATATATGGGAAAACTGATCTTGGAAAGTAAATTCCAGAATGCATTGGTAAATCTTAAGAGATTCCCACACAGTGATGGCAATTTACACTGATAGCTAATTTCACCATTAAGGAAGTTATTCTGGTCAATGAATTAGTTTGTTTACAAGTAAAAGGAAGTAGTAACTGTGAACTTAAGTGCTATTTGAATATTCCTTATTTACAAAATCTGGCTCAGCAAAGCTTACACTGGCTACATTTGATTGGAACTGATTCTGTGGTGCAACTTGAGTACAGGTTATTTGTGAGTATCTAACTAAAATAACACATTTTACTAATAAACAGTAACACTGAGCTCTATCTCTTTCCCCCCAACTCTTTCAGAAAAAAGAGATAAAATCCATAAATATACATACATAGTTGATATGCCTGAAGGCCAGGTGAATATACTTAGTGCTACTAGAAATAAGACAGTTGAATGCTGCTGAAATCTTACTGAAGTAGCTAGCAAAAGGCCTGAGGAGCAGAACACAATAAGCGTTCAAAACCATCTCACAATGTAATAATCAATGTGTAATATGAGCTAGGGGTTAGTTAAATAAAATGTGAAAGCTGTATTAATGAACCCTTTCACTGTCCAACACAGCATTTCATTTTCTTTCATAGGCTGCATAATGCAGGGCTTGGGAATAAATTATAGATGAAACCCCCATCATATGTTTATAAATACACTAACATTAGCATTTTACTTCCTCATAAATCTGCACCAAACATTCAGGCGCAAGATAGAAAGCCCTGTAAAACAATGATATATTCTCTGCTTGCAAGACTTGCCTAGTGGCCCATTCATTTTTACCGCTGTTCTTCAAACATTACTTTCTTCGCTCATGCCCCCTCATTTAAAATCCATTTTAATTTAAAGATGTTCGATGCAGTCCTAGTGGTACATTTACTCATCCTGGTTATACATCATGGAGCAGGGAAAAGAAAATTGTTTAATCTAGAGATACGGTTCACTGTGGTCACCACTGAACAGTGGAGTAATTACCAGATCAGCTCCGCTAAAAATGCACTCAGGGTGTTCTGTGACCTATCATCTTCTAATCTGCATAGTGAAGTATAGCTTCATAACTATAAATTGCTGACTTAATTAAAACCAGGACCTTTCTGTCATTTAATTACAGGGAGAAAGGTTATTGCTTAAATGCAATTTTCCAAATGTGATTTCTTAACAGTTATTAACTGCTTCACCATCATTTATTGTTTCAGATTTTTCAATTTGAAAATAGTCCCTGTGACAGAAGTAATGACTTCATGAAAAACTCAATCTAGATGGAGCTGAGCAGACCCATTTGTTTCTCGTAAGTGGAGCAGACAGAAAACTTGAAAATGTCACAGGAGGATCCTGTGATTGCTCCACTTTGCAGGAGTAATTAAAAACCAAGAGGTTGTATTAAAGGTGAAGAGAGAAGGTTTATGACAATTTCAAGGTTTTTCTCCTTACCAAAATATTATCCATGCCTTTTCAACTCTGTTAGGAAAGGTTTGGACTAATAATTAATAGTTTAATCCAAATCCAGAGCACAATACTAGTGCCCATGCACTAGTAAGTTAAGCCTGTTAGCTCTGCAGTTTTCTATTCATCTGCCAAGAGCCACTTTAATTTGAAGAAAAACAAGTTCTATATAATTTCCCTCTGCATATAAAGCTTTTCACTTCCAAGAACTGTTATTTCCATGAAATGCATTAGTGCATTTGAACTAAAATTTGAGTAGTGGCTCATTATCTAAGACAGACCTTCTCACCCCAAGAATGAACTTGATTCTGCAAGGCCACTTTTATACCAGTCTGAGTCCAATGAGAAAAAAAATCAGCATCAAGATCTCCGCTGAAGAGTGCTGCACGAAATTCTATTTGAAGGACTAACCTGGCCATTATAACTTATAGGAACAGCTAAAACCTGAGAGGGGAAACTCCCTCTCCCAATAAAAGAAAAAAAAGAGAGAACAAAAAGATAGGGGGGAAAGAAAAAAAGAGGAAGAAAAAAAAAAGAGGAAAAGGGGGGAAAAAGAGAAAAAAAAAGATTAAAAAAAGAAAAAAAGAGAAAACCACAGATGCTTCTTGTTGCCAGGACAACAATTTCTTGCTCCCAATAAAAACACATTTTTCATCTGAATTTTCCTTGCATCCCCTCTTGTTTAATTAACAGTCCTTCCAAGATATATATGAATTTTACATTATAGTGATTTTGCAGATCAAGGGGAGCTAGTTGTTCAAAAATACCATAGGAAGCTAAGAAGCTTTCTACTAGGTAGTCACATACTCCTTTGCCCTTGTGGTGAGACTCTACATTCCAATAAAGCTCCTCTGCCATCACTGATGGGGGCTTGAAGGTATGTTGGATACAACAGGCAGGACTACAGATCCATCCATTTTAAACATCTCTGTGACGCCGTAAGCAAATCATAGTCTCCAGTTCATTAATCCTCCAACACCCTCTCTAGTGAAAACTGCTACCCCACGGGTCATTGGAGCTGAGGCTACGTCACCATGGTCTAGAACCTTCAGCTCCAGGTTAGAGTTTGGAGAAGAGAGAACAATTTTCTTGAATAAGTAAGTCCTAAGGATTCCTTTTCTGCAGTCTTTTTCTTTTCAGTCCTTTTCTGCAGACTTTTCCAAAGCAGTCTGCTGCATATGAACTAATTGTGAGACCCTGAAACTTAGTGGGAACTCTTACTTAGTAGGCAAATTCTGCGGAGCATTTTGGTGCAGATACTCACCACAGGCACAGCTCTGGCTGCATTGCACGAGCCATGTGGCAGTGTTTGCTCTCCCTGCAGCAACACAGCTGAGTATTGCCCATTCAGGATTAGCTCTGCTTTTACTATTAACACAACACCCAAAATATTTTCAAGCCACTTGTCACTTCTGTTCCAAATTGCATAGCTAAGTGGAATACAAGCTTTTGACTCTTTCCTGCCTGCCCCCCACCCCTTTCATTTTATTGTGAGGACAAATCATGTTTTTGGTTAGTCACCAAACATATGGTATTGGTTTTGTTCCCTGACTGCTAGACTTGCATAACTTAGCAATGGAATCAAAACTGCAAACAGACAACATATGTGCATGTACGATGTGCAGTTTGCTTTCAGCTAATGATCAAGCACTCTGGGTTACAGTTTGCCCTTGGCAAGTATCTGTACTAGCATAGCTTGAATCCTTACATGTTTACACTCCACACTGGCAGGGGAGTGGCAGTGTGGCACAGGAAATAGCACAAGGGAATGTGAATTATCTATTTTCAGACTCTGGAGATGCCCTTCGCAAGAATGAGAACTACAGGGATAGAAAAAGAAAGAAAGAAATGAAAGATTTTAAGATAAAACAGGAAAAATAAAATGCAGCCACCACAAGAAGAGAACAGGATCAGGGACAGTGGGATACAGCCACATTCCCTGGAATGAAAATGCGGCAGCTCTGAGCAGAAAGTACCAGGCACAGGCAGTCTTGACAAGGACTCAAAATCTGGACTATCCTGCCAGGCCAAGCCAACATCTTATTGGCATATACTGTGGCCCTACCTGTTTATTTAGAAAGCAGTGTTATTGCCAGTTCCATGGAATTATATGGTAGGGCCAATAAATTAGGGTTAAATAAATAAATAATTTTGGAGACCTTTTCCCTCTGCAACGTCTCCCTTCTTGCCAAGAGATCCATCAGAGTGCAGGATTGTCTCCTAAAGAGAGCAATACACCTTCCAGCCCCATTTAAAATGAAGCTAGAAACTGTACTATAAGGAGACCAGTACACTAGAGGAGTTTAGTAACAATTTTTCAATCTCAGTTCTACACTCAAAACACTTCTGTGTCCTTCCCCAATGCCAATAGCTACTCTGCAGGTGGAGGAAGAAAAGCCAGTGCCTAACACTGCAGATTTCCTGCTGAGCTGTGTCCTGGGCAAGTTGCAGCAGAGCTCCTTACTGTCACATCCACGCTGGGTGTTAGTTTTCATAAAGCCCTTATATTTGCACAGAACTCCAAGGGAACTGACATTCTCCAAAAGGGCCCGAAACATGCTTACACAATATAATGACGGGTATCTTTTGTTTCCAACCCTTCTCAAATACTTTTTATCTCTGATGTCTCTGGTGGGACTAATCTGTAAATCAGAAATGAAGTTCTTGACATCAGAGGACAGGTCCCCTCCAAAGGAGAGAGAATTTTCCAGGCTTTGATCCCTCTCACCCAAGTTTAACTCACATTCAAAAGGAAGTAAACCTTATAAATTCCATGTGGCATTTTTTATTTCCCCTTGCAGATGCCGATGTTCACAAGGCAACTGAGCACATAGCATAGTTCAGAGAATTAGAAGAATGAGGAGAGGAGAGGACAATGATAGTTAGTTTAGCAATACTTTAGGACTCAATTCAAGTGAACCCAGTAGTATCAAAGCTGTCTCTTTAAAACCTGAGAGATTCTTATAGGTTTCTGCAAAGTAGATACTCTTTTAGTAAACACTAAAATAGTAAGGGATGCCTATAGGTCAATTGAATTCATCATTTTACCTTGGATAAGCTGGGGAGCACCAGTGATCTTCTCTGAAGCAAACTCCTCATGCTCACATATTCAGAAATATGCAGCTCTGTTTCACAGACAGAAGTGACTTGATCATGTGAAATAAGACTTGCTTTAAGTGGGGTCTGCTAAAGCAGGTGCTTACAACAATCATAATGCCATGCTGTCTTATGAGTGTTCCATGCTTTCCTATGAATTACAAAAACATACACTCTCAGAGAAGCAACGCATGGATTTCAAACCACACCATTATAACAGGACATAGTGGCCACGCAGGTTAATAGCCTGCAACTATAGAATGAGCCCTTTTTATAATTTCCTGCAGTTTGTTCATTTGATTAATTGAGCCTATTCAATTTCCATTTAAGACTATTAAGAAGTCTGTAGCTTTAGCTATTTTTGTCTGCGAGACTCAGCCTGGAGATTTCAGAAGCTTAACATTCTAGCTGCATGTCACTGCAACTATTGTCTCTTGTCACAATTCTAATTCTATGTTCTGATAATAAAATTTCATTAGTGTCTGCACATCCTTTGCCTTACCTTTGAAGTACTGTCTTGTGCTGAAACGATTAGCAGTACTTTACGTCATATCACTTGACTGTTTGACAGCCATTGTGAGTGAGCTAAACGGGGAGAAATTAAAATTTCTGACAATTTCCATTACATCTAAATTGCTGAGAAATTAAGGGATATTTACTTTTACAAATATTAAAGGTTGTTTAAAATGTAAACTGACTTCATTTTATTAGTAGATTCCACAATGTGCTAATTCAAAATGACTACATGGCCTTATGTGAATAAATTACCAACTCATTTTCCAAAAGCGAAGGACATTTCCTCCAGGCTGCTTTTTGACTGTTTGTGTCAGTAGAAAAAGAAAACAAAAAAACTTATGAATATTTCAGAACAGAAGATATTCCTTGGTGCCTGTATTCCGTGCTTCATCTTAACAGAATAATGAGGTTATCCCTGTATGATATGATTTTTTTAACAACTTAACAAAAAGCATGCCATGAAGCACTGACTTTATCATATGATGTTAATTTATGTTGGGAGGAGTCCCTCCCTGATCAATGTCTTGACCCCAGCTAACCCAGACCATCACATGCCTGTCCACAATGACTGAGCTTAATTTTGAAAGTAATTTAGATTTTTCTGTTCCTGAGGGTTTACATATTTGGTGTCATAGTTTCATCCATGATTTTGTGCTTCCTCAAAAATAAGTAGTCATTGTCTCTGCAGACTCCAGAGGAACATGAGCATAAGAGGTGGTGAGATATTTACCACACCTGCACAGGCTTGTGGGTTGCCACCAGTCAGGTGCTTGTTTCAGACACAAATATATTGCTGAAATCCTTAAGCTATTCATTTAACCACCCAGAGCTGCAGCTCAGTCGCAGTGATTTAAAAGCTGAGTTAGTACAGCTGCCTACAGTTATTTGGGTTTCAGGTTGGGAATGAGCATTGTTAACAATATCATGACTTTTTTAAATCTCAGCTGAAGTATTATGGAGTGACCAGATGCTTCTATACATTTTGAATTGCAGCCAAGAAAATCTGGTCATGGTTCCTCCACTCTAAAATCTTCCTTTTGATTCCCCCAGACCATCTTCCACTACCTTTTTTTTTCAGACTGATGAATCTTCATTTCCTCATTTATTAGAGTTTTTCATCTTGAGTTATTTCCAAGACTTTTCTTGGTGTCTAATCACAGTTTTCTTCACAATTTTTTTTTTAAGATCTCTGCACAAGGCCCAAAGGCAAACACTGCTCCTAAAAGTCCTAGTGCTTTGCCTTGTAGCTACCTCTTTTATAGACTCCATTGTAGACAGCATTCACATGATCATTCTGGGATGAAACCCCGAATGGCTGCTCACAGTGCACTGGCATGTTGAATGCAGCTTATTCCACGAAGTCTGGCCCCCTTAAAAGGGGCATAATAGTTACCTACCACATAGGATGTGGTAAGGCTTAATTTATTAGTGCTGTAAAGCATTTTAAACCCTTAGAAGAAGGGTGTTACGAAAACATAAAGCACTATTGCCATAAAGCATTTGTCTGGCTGAAAGCCCTCACTAGTGTGCTTGAAAAACAAAGGGATGTCAGGAATTAGTGTCTTACCAGGCATTTTCCATCAAGAAAAAAAGTACTGCTTTCATTTATTTGGTGTCAGCATGCATATTCTAAGACTCTTGCTGATAGAGATGGAGGAAGAGCAGTAAGTCTACTTCATGAAGCATTACTATTTGATTAAAAGATTACTAGGACATGGAAAAGCACACAAGCTATTTTCCATCACTGAACCACATTTACCAAGAGAAACAAATCTGCAGATGCAGAAACTTTTAAAAGTTTAAGTCATTCTGATTAAAGCAATTCATTATGAATAATGCAAACTGTGTAAGAAATGATGTGCAAGGATGTGAAAATGAAGAAAGATTACAATATTTTTGATGGCTTCATTGTGGGCAACTGTTTTTTTTTTTTTTGGTTGGTATTTTTCAGAAGCAAGAATCCCAGCAGTAAATGCAATCATGTTCACTGGCTGCCACCAAAGCTCACTGTATCTGAAATTCTTTCTTACGTGCTTTGCTGAATCAGGCCTCCAGTATATGAAATATACTTTGATCTTGACAGTGGTTCAAGTCTTTTCCTTAAAATCAAAGCCCATTTTGGATTTTTTGCTTTGATGCACCATCAAGCTCATGCACATTCTTTGTCAAAATACATCCTTATAATAGGGTTATAATAAATAGTTCTTTTAACAGTTCATTTAGGATTCCAAAATGATGAGGTTTGCAAAATGCAAAGAAAAATCACACAGATTTTTTTTTAAAAGCAAACAAAATGTAACAACCCCTGAATTAATACTACCACTGAAAGAAAATTAAATTTGAGATAAGTTTATGTGACCTAAAGGCATTGGGGCAGCACATTGCAATATGCTAAAGACAGACTCATAACCACAAGCTACGTTTAGGACTCAAATCACATATGAGTGGCACATTTCAAATGTTCTTCTACTCCTTAAAATAGATATGTACTTACCAGATGTTGACAAATGGCTACTCTGTAAATAGCTAAAGAAAGATTTCTTCTTGTTCAAATTTCATTTTCTTTTCCATTGTATGTCATGTCCAGCTCCTGCTCATTTGCTACTGAGTCAAAAATAGAGCTATTCCATGAGAAATGTTGATGAATGATATTTTTGATCTGCCCAGAAGACAACACAGCATGTGACAGCACGTATTTCATACAAGATTCTCATTGAGTTCACTAGAAACCCCCACATAGGTGCTCATCATTTGGGCTCTACATTTCAATTCCAAGAATCAGAGGTTCTAAGTCTCAAAAAGACCTTTAAGACCCTGGGCTGCCCTCCAGCAAAAAAACCCCACCACAATATTCCTCCAGCAAACTGGAAAGATTCAGGGAAGCATCTCAACCTTTGGGAATATACTTAGATCAAACTTCCAAACCCCTTCCAACAATATTAAAACAGAAATAAAACTGGCAGGTGCATCTTTTCCAATGTCCTATAACATAAAAATCATGGGCCACTTAATTGAAGTGATTGGAAGTCAAGAAGACAATCCAAATATATATACATACAGTCACTCTGTGAAGTCTCCTATATTGCAGCTGGACTTCCAAAAAGTTTGCTAGGAAACTGGTAAAAACATCTAAAGTGAAAAAGCACAAAATGAGCTTTACTTTAAATGCTGATGACATTTAAGACTGGGATTGTATCCTAGAACACAGCCATAGGAACAAATGATTGCAATAGCTTAAGTGAATTCACAATGGAATGACCAACTTCACAGCAACCTGACTGTGCTCTGCTGTCCCTCACTGAAATTGTGCCAGTGTTGGTCTATGTATAAACGTATAAATAAATGTATATTAACTCCACACCTTTTTCTGCTGCATAGCAATCTGTAAGGGTGCCTGGAGAAGGGATTGTCCTCATGATCACATGGACAGACATTGACCTCAAGGCACTTACACAGAGGCTACTCATTACCAGTAAAATCATGGCTTGCTCTAGGTTGAGTGTGGGATATTGCTACCAGGAAAATGGCAGCACTACAGCTCCCAGGGAAGCTGCAGAATTTCAGCCTCTGTGGCACCACTCAGCAAGTGTCTGCCTCAGCGATAGTAGACCTTTGACAAGTTTCTAAACTGTGCAAGGGTGGGCAATTCTTTCCCCAGGCCACAGCCTTTCCCCCGAAAGTATTGTGAAATAAATTTAGCCCCCAACTTGGCTGGTGTGCTGCCTGCCCCTTATCACTGGCCTTACAGTGTCATTTCTGCGTTTGTTTCACGTGGACTAACAAATTTAAGACCCCCCCCCCTCAAATTGGCTTTAGCCTTGAAAATTTCAATCTCAACAGAACAGTTTCACTGATTGCATAGTGGCAAATGGGAGATTGTCACTTGTTTTTAAAGTGCTTGCTTTTTACAGTGAAGAGCATGAAGTGTACCAGCAACGTTAACCTTCCGGAAACACACAATATTTAAATTACACTGCTCAGAGCACAGTAATTGAGCCAAACAGACATAAGTTCACATCCACTGAGCTTTCAATGTAGCAAATGCTGCCATCAATCCCTCTCAAGCGCCCGAAGGATGGTTCACATGCCCAGAATGCTGTGTATTTTTTTTCCCAACTCCAGTTGTAGATTTAATAAACTACAAACTTCTTACAAATCTTACCTCAGCCATGTAATCTAGGAATAGTCAGATTGCAGGCTAACTGAGACTTTTTTTAATGTGTTTAGCTAAATCCTGGGTAAACAATGAAATACCACTCAATACACTTTCTTTGCCACATTCTTGAGTGAGCAGACTGACAGGAGCCTGTGCATAGACATGATCATACATTTGTTTAACTGCCATGTTTATAAAAAGTCTCCAACTTATTAACAAACATTTGAAGAAGAGATTAATCAATCACTTTGGAGTCCTCTACTTGGTTATGAGCTGTGCCTAGTAACAGAAACAAGACTTTCCACAAAGACTTTCATGACACTTCAGAGGTCCAGATTACTGTTCACCAGCCTCTACTACACCACTTGTAAACAGAAGTGTAATAAAGGATGGCCCACTTGCCTACTGAATTCCTCACAAAAATTTAATTTTTTTTCATCCCTTTTGCGATTTTCCAAACATCTGAATCTACATTGCACTCACATAGGAATATCACAGACACCAAAACACTGAGTTGCCACACAGCTGTTGCTACCAGATGTCTCAGCCTGGGTGCCGCTGGATTCCAAGATAAATGAATACTAATATTCCTAGAAAGGGTAGGGCTGTCCTGCCTGTAAGATAAAGCCAGGGCACATTCTTACTTGTTACACACCCCTGTGATGACTCTGGCATCAGAGGAACCTACTAAGATGCTTTATACTAAGAAAACAATTCAAATTCCAGCTACTTAGTAGTAAGTACTAAAAGTGAAACATCATATATATCTCTGTATCTAATGTGTAAATATGACCTATATTCATATTTCAAAAGACATCAAGAAAAGCAGCAGCTACATTGTTCCCTCGCCTCTTTATTTTGTACATCTTGCACTGAGTTTCTGGACTCACTGCACTTTGTGGCAGTTGTGACATTTGAAGTTCTCACAGGGTAAAGTGTAACCTCTGTGGAGAACCTGCACATGGCAAATGAACCACTACTGTGCCTCCCTCATCTTCAAAGCAAGGTACATTCATCCTGTCTGAGAATATCAAAAATTGCTGTGCTCTCCCTGCTGGGTTACACAGGCATAAAGCAGATCAGGCAGAGACGTGGGCAAACACATTTACTCATCTAAGAAATTCAAACATCCTTTTTAAAAATTAAGGTCTAAACTATCTTTTGAGAGAAAGTGTATTTTATTAATGAATAAAATAAATACCTTGGTTATGTGTTCAGAATTCATGGTAAGGCATTTTTTGGTTCATAATATTTTAAAATTATGCTTCACTAATGAACTCTCAACGTGCAGAAAATGAGCAGATGCTCAACATTGTCTGTTAACTGTTTTATCAGCCTATCAAAATGACATATGGAGGCTTAATAATAGATTTTTGTAAAAATTTTAGGAGTCCAGGTGTAAAACACATGTCACAAATACAAAGGGTTTCACAATGTCAGCTGGAGCCTGCTTTGCTGGTTTTTTGCAGAGTATGTATCACGGACAAAGCCTCATCCATCTCAGATAATGCCTGAACTTTAATTCTACTTGCTTTGGAAACAAATTATATAAATTATTCGCACACTCCCCCCAGCTAAATAACAACACCTTTTCACTCTACTTCTACCTGTGCATACCATATCCTATAAGGAGAAATAACAACACATAGACACATGCACTCTGAATTTCACATTTCTCATGCATGAGTCTAAAGAATCCACATAAACAAAATGTTTGGAATCTCATTCCAGAGGCAAGTTTTGCTGGTTTGAGTCCCTCCCTACTTCAAAATGCAATGCAATATGTCACACTGTAGGCTAACAAACTCTTCTAAAACAAAATACTTGGGGATATAGTGATCACTGTAACTGCAGGCTTTTTTCTAGGGGAAGAAAAGTTGATGGTCTAGATCCTGATTCAGCAACATCCACACTGACTAAAACAAAGCTGCTGTTGAAAAGAGGCATGAGTTGAAGTATTTTGCAGAATTTTTCCTTAAATATATATCAATTATATATATATATATATATATATATATATATATATATATATATATATATATACACACACACAAGAAAGCTTTTAGACATAAAAATCTTCAGCTCTAAAAGCACCCTCATCTCAAAGTAATTATGTGGTGTAAATAAGCCTTACTCCTGACCACTGCTCTCATCTCAAACCCATAAAAGCAGCAATATAATTTAAGGAAAAGTACCTTAATACATTGTTTATCACCCTGTCCTTTTTACAAGTATTGTCTATTTAAAAGTCTCATTTATTTTCTCTCTTATTCTGGGCAGACTTGTATGTGGTGTTCTCATTTCTACAGAGAAAAAACTTCAAAACACATGAAGTCACCCTCTTTGGTTTAGAATAAAACCTTCTCAGGAACCTTAGTTATACCTTTGCCTTAGTAACTTTTTCTTTACCGAGAGCTCTTGAAATCAAACGCTAGTAAAAGAAAGAGATTAGTGTTGTTATCATTATGAAGCACTTACAGCGTGTGTAAATTTACTTAGTGCATTGTAAGCAGAGATAAGATATCTTTAGAGTCAACATAAGAGATGACGAACACAAGGACCGCTAAGAACTGAGCGTAAAAGGGTGAAAGAGGGTGATAAGGAGATAGGGCAGCGTAAAGTGAGTCATTTGGACGGCAGAAGCAGCCGGCAGGGAAGGAGAGAGCAGCGTCCTGCCCGTCCGACAGCAGGTGGGGCTGCTGCAGTGCGGGCTCGGCAGGCTCGGAGGAGGGGAGGGAGACAGGGAGGGAGGCTCTGGAACTCCAAACTCACCTGCAGGAAACTGACGGCTCCGACTCAGAACCGTAGGACAAACGGCCCGGCTTCCACATCACTTATTTCATCGCTCCTGTCGGCAAGGTTTACCCAAAGTCCCGAGTGGTTTTCTGTGTGTGATAAAACACTGATTCAGAAAGATCCCGGCCAGACCCTTGTCCCAAATCTGGATTGGATCTGTTGTGGCAAAGCTCCACTGGCTAGTGATACACAGTCAGTCTACACCTGTGGGGAGCACACCTGAATGACTCCTGAAAAACTTCAGTGCATCTCATTTAGAACACGTTGCAGACCAAAGCCGGCTATTTTTCATACAAGTGCCACCTCCATGTGCAGGTCATTCCCATTGCCCTATCAAATTTAGGAGCATGTAGAAGTGATGCTCTAAGCAGAATGCAAGAAAATGTCCTGAGGACAAATCTTGTTAGCAGAAAGACTGAGATTATTTTCAAGCCCAAAGGTCCAGTTCTGCTGGATGGAATGGGGAGATGAGCCCTTTTTCAGGAAAGAGCATGGGCACAGAAAGGTGGTGCCTCGCTTTGGGTTTGGCATCCCAAACCCACTTGCAAGGATGAGAGACCCAAGCTGTAGCCTTCAGCAGGCAGGCTGAGCTCAGTGAGAAGCCCTGGCTGCCAGTGCAGAGCCCAGACACTCTATTCAGCTCTGTGGGCCCTCATTAGTCCGACAGCTTACATAAGCCATGCCACAGGGTAAGCCAGGAGAGCCCCAGGGATGGGTCTGTGGCAGGTAACATCCGCACATCGTCAGGCGGGCTTGGAGGCCCACTTTTCATGCTCTATTTCTACCACTTCTGAGTCAGTGGCAGGTTGCTCTGCAGCATGACACACTCTCTGCCAGCATTTTGTATCTTCCAGAATCAGGCACCATGGGAGGACTTTAACAGTTCTGGTCATCATTTTTCTGGCATGGGCTCATACTCCCAGCACTACAGCGGAAACAGTACTTTGTCCCCATCCCTCCCCTGACATAAAGTTGCTCTAGATAGAGCCAGTCTTATCTTTGTTTGCCTCATTTTCTATCTTTAGACTCTTAGCTTTGGTTCCACATGTGCTGAGGATGTGTCTGGATGGACATTCATATTGCTCATCCAAAATGCTATCCCTGTTTCCTGCTAGCTAAAAAAAGTGCATCCCATCCACAGCAGCATGGTACTCAGGAAAAGCTGCAAAACTCACCCAAGGAGCAGAATAAACTCTGTGACAATTACTGAACTCAGTCATTGCTAAGTAACAATTCACTCATTGTGAGATTATTAACAGCTATCTCAGGCTATCTCTGCAAGCAGCAGTTGCGGCAGTGTCAACATACCTTGAGACACACACACAAAGTCTCTGGAGACTTTCTAACTTGGTTGCTGGCCAGTGCTGCTGCATCCTCACTGGTGCTATTAAATTAAGACAGGCCAACATACTACAATCACACCTTCATTCTCTCGGGTAGACCTATGGAGATAAAGACAGACCCAAACCAAAAAAGAGTCCCTCATCACAGTGAGAGACAGATGAATAAAGACAGGACAAACTGTAATTTTTCCAGAGAACCTAATAATTACACTCTTTGAAGAGCAGCACACAGAACTAAAATATACAAGGGTGGGGCTGACCATGTTTCAGACACTGAGGTAGTTACAGCTGCTTCTTAACAGGTGCCCAGCACCTCATCAGGCCAGGGGTCCCTGCCAGCCAGCCACCAGACAGCAAAGGGGTGCAGGGAACAAGAACAGTAAGAGGGCATGATGCCAAGTTAGGGACTCCTTAACCTTTTCTCACTGAATGATGCCACCTTTCCTCACCTTCCCACCACCTGTGTAATGCCCCTGTGTAGGGCCATGCACAACTCCCTGATGACCACAGAGTCTGAACTTGAAGACACAGCGGGGTTTTCTACTCACACAGGAAGAAATGGTCAGACAGAAGCACCAAGGACAGCCAAAAGAAGAAATAAACAGTTAGAGTCACTGTCAGAAGGAAAACAGACAGAAGAAAGCACTGCTCTTTACCCAGGAATTTTTGTAATCCCAGTGAAACACCTGGCTAGAGTAGAGGCACTCTTCTGGAAGAGGAGGAAGAAGTTGCTGTCTGGAGAATGGTAAGTGCTAGAGACAGAGCTTCAGGTTTGCATATACCCTCCTTTGACCAGTCACTGCCTCACATCCTTAGCAAATGTGCTCCCTCCAACACAGGGCCTATTTTCTGACTGGTGTTGCACTAGGACTGCAAGAAGTCTCTGAAACCAGGAGGTCTACATCTCCCCCAAAGCCATTTTTACCCCAGATTAGTTTCATTTTTCACAGCAGGCTTAGTCCCAGTTTGCACTTTGCTTGAGAGCAGCATCTTTCCAGATGTAGCAATGCTGAATTAGTGTCAACATTCTTTCCAGAACCATTATTCCAAATAGACTCATACCCCTCACAGCACAAGGGCACACTCTTAAATGTGGTAATTAACAGGCAGCACTACAACAAATGCTGTAAACATTAATAACATGAAATCTTTAGTAGACTTCTTGCATCTGCTGGTAGAGGGTTTGTTTTTCATGGGAGACAAAGCAGTGACTGTGTGTAAATTATGCTCATGTCAAGTGTTAGAATGCAATAATGCACCACCCAAGAATTAGGCTAGGGTTAGGGCTCTGGCTAGGGCTAGGGTTGAGAGATCTATAGAGCCTGGAGCTCCAGGCACACTGGTGCTGGAAAGAGGCTCCCAAGGCCATTGCGAGAAGGCCCTAACATGGCTGCTCCTCCACCTTTCTCAGCTGGAGAACGCAGTTACTCTGCCTAGAAATGACTGCTTTGCTATCTATTTTGTACTAAAAGCAGTAACCTAATCATCAAAGTAAAACTGAATGGGCTGTTACACACCCTCATCACAGGAGCTCTTACATGTTGTTATTTGGAATCAGCAATTCACGTTTCCCACAGAAAGCCAAGACCAAAGGGAACAGAGGATCTTCCTCACTCACATCAGATGAATGCCTGCAATGAAGCCCAACCATACCACCTAGAATGAAGTCCAAGCTTAGACCCTGCAGCAGTCAGAGCCATGATATCCAAACAACAGAACTAGCTGTCCACTCCCTATCCAGCCTGTATATTGCTTCCCCTACATGTGCTGGACCAGGAGCCTCATCTGTGGACAAAATTCCTGTAGCATTCCCATCTCAGGACACTCCAAACTCCTTTGTGCACTGCTTCAATACAAAAAGCTAAGATGAAGCCTTTACTAACAGAATTTCTTCCTTCTCACAATTTGTGCTTTGAAGCAACACAGAAAAATGCCACAGTCTAAACCTTGTTTCTGGTGAAGAACCTGATCTAGTGGAAGGTGTCACTGCCCATGGCAGGGATTTGGAGCTAGATGATCCCCTAGAGATCCCTTTCAACTCAAACCATTCTATGCTTCTATTGCTCCATGATTTGCCAATGCAACAGCTCTCTTCCTCCAGATGTTTTGTCCTATTTCTTTAATTCTGCCCTCTAGAGTTGCCAGCAAAGGACAGAAATCTCTGCCACTTACCTTCTGGGGAAATCCCTGCTGGGAAGTGTGAGGTGTGGTTTGAAAACTGGCCCAGGCAGCATCTGACATTTCCTCACTGAGGTCACCCTCACAGGGAGAAGTTGACTTTGGCCAGAGCACTGTGTGTTCTGGCTAACCCAACTGGCAGACAAAATCCCAGGGACTCCTGGCAGGGTGAACCAGAGCAGTCTGAGGCTGCAGTCCTATATTCAGGAAAGCCTGGGGCAGAGACACTGAGTCCAGTGCAGAGCCCAGCCCTCAGTGCCCCCATAAAAGCCTGAGCCAGCTTACAGGGAGGTTGGTGCCAAGGCTCCTGTATGAAAGGGAATCAAGCTTGTTCAGAACAGCGTCTTCTGTGTCACTGCCAAACCCCACAGGATCTCAGGTCCAGTGTTAGTCATGCTGCTGGTGGTAGTACACATTTATGGGGCCTGTTGTTGAGGCTCTGCCATTTACTGTTTTGCTCATTCAAGAAATTCAAGTTGGCTTAATCTGATCGTGTTAATAGATCTAAATATGGACATAAAGAACTTGAGCATACATAAGCACAATGAATATGAGTCTCTCATTCATTCCTGCATAGTACACGGTAAATTGCCAGTTCAGCCCTTTCAGCTTACTAACATCTTTAGACTTGGCCTCACAAAGATTACACTCCTCACTCAGCAATTCAACCTCCTTCTAATACTTTTAAAACAGAGGAAAGGCCAAGACCCCTAGAGAAGATGCCAAAGATTGAATGGCTGGCCCTGAAAGCAGACAAACTGCAACAGCCAGCAAAGCAAAGAGGCCATGCCAACAGTGGTGCTCTCAAGGAAAGGAAGTACAGTTTCTGTTCTGGCATCCACAGCACCCAAACACACACACAATGCACATCCCTGCAAGGCAGCACCAAGTATCTGCTTGGAAAGGGTCTTTGCTCCTTGGCACTTTTTCAAAATATCTTAGTGCTGCAACTTTTTTTAGGATTCCCTCACCCTTCTGATTATTATGGAAAAATAAAATCACTGGAGCCCAGGCTCCCACACTTATTGGGCCCCCAGAAGCTGAAACAGCTAAAAACTGGAATATACTGGGTGATACTTTGTTTTCTTTCTAACAAGAAAGAACTTTCATTTCCCTCCAAACCACAGCAAGCACACATCAGGAAATGAGCATTTTGCAAGGCTGATATCTCAACATCGAGCATTATTTAAATTTGTAGGGCTTTTTAATGTTCATCACACATTTGATCCTAACAGTTGAAGTGATTTACTATCAGAACATTTTTTTTCCACTTCAACATGGAAAACTGCCCCTCCAAATATAAGCACTGCTTGTTATTTTGAGGCAGTGAGGCAAAACATACAGCACATAGACCACATTTGGCTTGCTTAGCAGATGTCTACAGATCACTTGATGTTAATTTCAACATAAAAGCTATTATATTTCTGGCCTCACCCTATTAGTTGTTAAATAATTATTTATGCTTAGCAGATAAATTTGAGGAACCTTGAATAAAGCACATCAACCCTACTAAACTAACTATATTTGACACAACAGTTTTCACTCACAGAAGACTCAAGATGTTATGTTTGTTGCCTATATGATTCAGTTTTACAACCTAAAAGGTAATCCCATATTTACATTTAAACATAGACTGCATATAGGACGTGTTCCAATGCTACTTCACAGGCAAACAATGAGTTTGTTTGGTTCACTGACATTTGCAACTATACTATAGTCAGTTTCAGTTCAGAACTGAGTTTATCTAAATCTCGTCTCACAATTTTGGCACTAGTTAATATTTTTTTCCATAGGTATTTTGCCTATCTACTTTGGCTGTACTTGTCACTGGTTAAGCACTGGTGTGCTGCAACCTCAATGGCTACAAAGCAAGACAATAACTGGAAATATAGACTTCCCTTAATTAGTACCTTTAAGCAGCTAACTCAGCTTACAGGAGTGCTATTTATACACATTCAAAACTGCAGTTGTTGTGTATTCTGCTTGAATGGTTTGTAAATTCCAAATAGCCCATCTACAACAAAACTTGGAAAAGATTTGGAGTGCAAAGCCCTGTATGAAAGGCTTTCAACCAAGGCTTTGGACATTCATATGCTGTTGTCTGAAGAAATTTAGTTGATGTGCTGTCCTTTGAGAGCACATTTTAGTTTAATCATACTTTTTTATCCTTAACAGACAAGATAGAATTTAAAGATTTGGAAAAATAAGGAATTTGAACATTCCACTGAGGAGAACTCATTCAATATGTCTATTTCTATTCCATCTGTCTGGTTAAAGAAACACAGCTTCACTATTATCATAGTAATGTACATTATGTCTGCATTTAAGTTTATGTGCAGTTTATGATTTTGTGTGATAAATAAAAATTAGTGATGCAAAAAGGAGCAAAAGGAATTCACATTGCTTCCAGCATACTGCACTTCCTGCCCTAAAAGCTGCATGGCGTTGCCTTGCATCATTGACAAAATAAACTCACTAAAGTTACTAAGATGCTATCAGCGGATTTTGGTGGACATTGAACAGACCCCTTTTGCCCTAAGAAAGAGCCAGGAAAGAAAGCCAAGTTCCTCCACTCCTCTGGATACCTCCATTTCAGGCTGCCCTGCAGCTACAGCACTTGCGCATCTCTCAGCCCTGTGATGAGTCCTGTCTACATCTGACCTTTACACATGGAGATTTTAATCCTGGGTTAAAAATGTACAACGAGAGCTGTGGGCTGTGTTTCACTGCTGCATCCAGGGGGTGGAGGTCATGGCCAAGAGCAGGCTTTATTGTAGGGTAGGTTTTACAATTTTTATTAATGACAAGACAATTTCTCTCCACTGATGTCTGTGATAATGCAATGTATCCCTGAACATCATGTCATAAAGTAGCAAAGGTGAGCAACTGGTGAGGCAGAAAAAATGAGGAGAAAATGCAGTAAATAAAATCATATACATAAAATAATACTTGTTAAACACTTGCCTTTTTGGCATATGAATTTGATGTTATTATTTGCTTTGCTTGTTGATATCACATACCTACTTGTGAAATACAAACTGCCCAGCTGGCTAATATATCAGGGTTTCATATGCAGGCAAATTTCCCTTAGTTTCACATGCTAGCAGGTTCCCTTAGTTTGGTTCTCTAGAAGCAAACTAAAACATGTGGAGACTATGCAGCTCATGGAGGAAGACAGCACCCTCACTAGAGCAGGGAAGCAGAGTCACTAAATCCAACATTAGCCCTACATGTGGCATTAACCTAGACAGATCTCTTCTCGTGCACACTTTTTTCCTCTGAGTTGGAACAGTGTTGCAGCTCTGAGGGAAATTCTGCAATGTCAGCAGTTTCTGGTATGAGCTTTTAAGATCTTCAATTGCTATGAGTTTCATTAACAGCTGACACTATTGCTCAGTCATTCCTAGGCTGCTTGCAGCATTTTCATTTTTAAACATTGTTAATCATACCTTGCTCTGTGAATAATAGCAATAAATCAAAACCATAGAGAGATACACTTTCACAACAGAACCGCTAGGTGTGGCTAGCACAGGTTCTTCCCGTGGGAACATTTTGCTATATTTCATAAACAAGATAAAGTTTGGATGTTTTGCAACCAACTTCTCCGGATTGGGTCAGTTCGGGCTTGGCCAATTGGGCCTAGGGGGAGGTCTCAGGCTGACCAATCTGAGGCACCTCTGTAAACTCTATATATATGGAATTCAAAACAATAAAGCTCTCTTCTCCTCTCTTTCCTTGTCTGAGAACTTGGGTCATTCCTCAGCTAGCCGCTCAACAGCGACAACTAGGAAACAAAAAATTATGCTGGTGTTGACACCCACTATCCCCTGGATTTACTTGAGAAGAGGTCAGTTCCGTCCTGAAGAAGACATCCTAGCCATGGGAAGCAAAGGACTGGATAACTGCCGTTGAATGTTTTCTCTGACTGTGGTACTGGCCAGTCAATGAAACTGGCCTATAAGCAGGGTTGCAGTAGGTCTAGCAGTGCAGTTATTACACATTTGGTTTTGAAGAAGTGTATATTTAATTTGCCAGGGCCTCTGTTAGGCTGTCCTTGTAATTCCAGGGCACCTATTACTATTTTTGACATGATCTGGGTTCTAAGGAGAGGCCATTCTCAGAAAATCACATGCTGAAAGTAGAAATGACAAAGAAATATCTGTTATATGCAAAATAGGCAGACAGGCAAAATCTCCTGCAGATAATTAGGTTCAATAATTTCTGTCAGATTATTAAAAAGCCTGACTTTATATATTTGTTTCTGGTGCAGCTTGTTTTTCTTAGGTAGGCATCCTAACAGGTGTTTTTTTCTAAAATAAGTACTCCAGTGTAAATCAGGGGTGTCCATAATTTCATGTGTTGTGGCAAGGTTTAATAACAAACTGGATTACCTGGACATGGGTACGTTTCAAATTCCACTGCCATTAATAGCATTAATTCACCAAAAAAAGCAAAATCTTTACTTAAACAATTTCCTTGCCTGCTTTTTTAACAAAAGACTAGTTACAGGTTAGAGGCACACCTTATTTTCATACCTCCAGGGTTCTAAGGTTACATAAGGACCAGTGTATATGCAGATTGGCTCTCCTATGGATTTTTTTTTGTTGCTCTTGCTTTTGACCAAACAAGGGATAACTGTTACCAGTTCCTTCACTGTTTCCTCATTTCAGTAACAATGCATGTGCCCTGATAAGTATTCAGCCACAGCAGTGCCTTCTTTGAGAAACAAAGCTGCTCTCCCCTATCTTCTGTAACTGATTTGAGGACGTTTACACCTCAGCCCAAACATTTGTGGCTACAGTTCCACCCCCACACGCTCATACGCCGTGTTTGAAAATGCAAGAACTTGGGTTTAAGCACAACACAGTCCCGCAGTGTATCCAAGTCTCTAGACTTTTATGCCCTACATACACTGTGGAATTTCCACTGTGCATACAAAATTATTCATGACAGAAACACTGAAGGACCATCCTCCCCCTCCCTCTATGAATGCTAATGAGAAACATAGCAAGAGGTTTTCTTTTGCTTCCCAATCAAAGTGAGGAAAGGAAATTTTAAACCATGTTTTGGGGGAGGGAAAGAGAAAGTCACTGCAAAATGTTGAAGACCAGGGGTGCAAGTACATACTTGTATTAACATCTCCCATCTCTGGAGCTGCACTAATTTGCATGACATTATCTACCTGGCATGTTGCTATGGTTATCACCATACATAAGTAATTACCAGGGCAAATTGCACATACAGCGCACGGATTCATGCTGTCAGAAGCAAAGGATCTTTTTATACACTTGAAAATGTACATGTTGAAAAAACCACTAATAACAAAGATTACTGATAAGATAAAAACTTCAGAAGTGCTCCAAAACTGTTGTTAACTATGCTTACTGACACCCTAAGGACCCACTCAGACCAGTCCAAGTGAACAAGTTCAGGCTCAGCGGAAAATCAGTAGAAACAGTCACCAGTAGTGGTAAGCAGAAACCAATCAGTAGAAATCCCTGCCAAAGAGTTTACAGTATAAGCAGATGAGAAAGGCAAAGAGAAGTGGTGTATCATACAGAGCACACGAGGCTGTCAGCCTCACAGATAGCACAGGCCGTGTTTATTTTGGGTAGATTATGTCATGAGACTTTCTTCTTTCAACTAGGCACAAATGGATGAATAGAAGAGAAGGAGGAGGGAGTGATGTAGACTACACCCAAGCTAAGAAAAAGACAAGAGATATGGGGAGTGATGAAGCAGCTAGGCAGGGCAAGCCAATACCAAGTCAAATCAAAGTGGTTCTCTGAAAGTTCCCCTATTTCCTCTCCTGCAAAGTTTCTGTTACTATTTGTAGGCTGGGATCTGATTGTGCTCTGAGCTCTTTCCCACAGGAGCTGAGACAAAAGTTACAGTCCATCCAGAGCTGTTCACCCAAGCTGAAGAGAGCAATTAACACCCAGCAGAATTGGGATGTAAGTACAAATACAGGGTGTCTAATGGTAGATCATACAAAGTAAATTAGACATTAAAAGCTCATTCTGAAATACTGAGACTGTTACATTTCCAATAAAATACAGCTGCACTGTAAAGAAACAGCTTGAGCTGTGGTCTATTGGTGTTAATGAAAACTTTTCAACAAGTTTGAAGATGTTCTGTGTCGTCAGGAAAAGACAAAGCTTTACAAAGTAATGCTGATACTGTGACCTGAATAAACCACATTAGGCTAACTGGAATGTAAAATACAATTCTGAAAAGCACAAAATACATTTCTATAATTTAATTTGAGGTGGCATACACAAGTCTCATATCCATTCAAACCAACCATATTTTCTATCTACAGAGAAATATTGCAATTACTTCAGATTTACAAGAGTATACTTGAACTGAGGAGAAAAAATGTTATATTTTCCATTTGTAGCTTCTCTTAAAAACAAGTTATTTTGTTTACTTTGAAATCATCTGCTTCTCTCAGCCATGTATTTTCACCTCCTAGTAGCACTAATACTGTAATTCCATCAAGTATTTTGACTATTTTAGCAGATAAGACTAGAAAAGCATAGTGATAGAGACATGCTCTGAGAAGAGTTTTGCTGCTGAAAGTGTGACAAGAGCAGGTAATAGCCAGCAGGCAGTGAGAAAGCACAGCATCCCTTAGGGATCCATGCCATAGCCTCAGAGAACTCACAATTAATGATGGCCATAAATCCTGGCTAAAGATGCAAGATATGTGTATCCTCATTAGGATAAAGGCAGACTGAAGACAAAGACAGATGTGAAACAAGTCATCTCAGGCTTTATACAGGTAACTGGATGCCCACAATGACAGGAGTATTGTAACTCTATTTCATACAAAGTAGTTTGTTGGCTAAAAATATATCAGTGAAAGGGAAAGTAAATATGTGAAGAGAAAATGCAAGATGGAAAAAGTGAGATAAATATTGTTAGATTCAGGGGAAAAAATGCTATAAACAGTAAGCAAAGCTCTTTGATTTGCACTGTTTTCCAGCCCATAAGATCCTAATATCAGCCAGCATTTCATTAAAAGCTTATAAACTACCCAGCATGCCTACTCCTGCATAAATGCATTGCTGAAAAACATTGTCAGTGTTGCAGACCTGGTATTTTGCAATATTTCAAAGAAACCTTATTTGTATAAAACTCAGATGTATTATTGAAAGAGGTGTAGATAGTGAAAACAGCACCATACACTCTAAACTAATTAATCATTCGAGAGCAGTAAGTTTCTCTCAGCAGAGATGTTCAAAGCAGTATCTCTTAGCCAGAAAATACCAATATATTAAGAAACAGGCATTGTGGATAAAGGATTTAAGAGAAAACTACCATTTTATGAATTGAGTAAAAGGAGTAGAAGCCATGTGTTCACAGAGAATGGAGAGTTCAAGGTCATGACAGCCCAATGGCAAAATCTGTAAATGTTAATTGGAGTGATACAAAGATCTGGCAATGCTAAGACTGACCAGATCAACAATTTTTTGACTGAATGTGCAGCCTATTCTCAGCATTAAAGTCTAAGACTTCAGCCCTCTAAGGACAAATAATGGCAATATCATTCCTTTTCCACAACAAGTCATATTGGATCAATCAAATCTTTATTGTTATTACCAATGGTCCCGAACCAAGTCTAGAGGGATCAGAACATTCACAATTTCCTGTCTTTCATAAGATCACTGCATTTCAGGGCTCGCTCTCACTGGAACCCAAACACAGGGCAAAATTAAAATGTTCTGACGGGCAGAACCGATATCCCTGAGGCAAACCCTACCAGTGTCTGGATGCTTTCCAGTGAATGACCATGTAGGCATTCAGCCCATTCTGCACTGCTGTTACTGTAGCTTTCCTCACAGAAGCACCTCCAAATTGTTCTGACAACAAAACAGACAGATTCATTTCCCACATCCCTCAAATAACTTCATATCCCTCTGCTACTAAGACAAAGCATCAAGTTGATGTTTGATTACAACACTAATGGGGTCAATGGGCAGTAAAGCCTACCTGTTACCCATGCAAATGACTTGTCTCTTAAGCAGCAGCACACTCCAGCACTTGCGGATATGGAAACTAAAAATTCAGTATCTCAGCACAATCCCACCTCTGGAATAAGATTAAAAACAATATTATAAACGTAGGAATCAGAGATGTGAATATTAGAAGACTGAGAAACAAAAAAGAGGCATATCTTTATTATTGCACAAATAATATTGTACTGCATATGTTAATCAAAACTATGTTTTGAAGGTATATGCTTAATAACAAACAAATAAACAAACCCGAACACAATAGAAGGATTACATTTCACTAGCTTTGGAAACTCAAACACAGCTGGTCTGATCAGCTGAGCCACTTTCAAGCTGCCACATGCACATCACAGCTCTCACCAAACAGCACTGAAGCAGTTGCTCAGCTGTGGGTGCACAAATACTCCCAGAGGACAGACTGTCCAGGCCTACAGGGCAGCTCGCGTGACTGAGCTGAAGAGGGTGCATTAGCGTTCCTCTCTGTCTAATTAAGTAATGAACAAACATATTTGACTGTTTTAATGTTTGAAATCTGCTGTTGTTGCCCGTGGTTCTGAGGCAAACCAGCACTAGCCCTGCATGGCCCTCCTTTACTCTTTGCACAAGTCACAAAAGGCAGAAAAGAGCACACACGGAAATCTCCAACGCCACATTTCTGTGGTCATTACCAGACACAGCTCAGCTACGCACGAGGTTTAGGTCAAAAAGAGTTCTACCAGTGTAACAACAGCACAAGGGGAAGTTGTGGTCTGGTGCAGCATCTTGCATGTCGGTATTAGTGGTACACCCAAAGGCCACATCAGACGTGGTTTATGTAGCCTGTGGGCTGGGCTGACAAACCAGTTGTTGCAATTTGGAACATGTAACACCCTCAGGTCCAAAGTAACAACTGACGTACCAGCCCTAGTGATGGAGCACAGTCCACCACTGGACGCCATAGCAACAGGGTCATTACCCTTGCAATGTACTTCTTGCAATGACAATCCTCACTATATACTCTTTCTCGAGCTGTGAACCAAGTGTGTAACATAGGAAAAGGAATCCTACTGCATATTTCAATCACCTCTGCCTACAGGCTTTTACAACCGTGAACAAAATAAATTGTAATTCAAGCAAAACAAAACCTCTTTATTTGCTGTATGGTTTGGGCTTCCTCTCCCCTGCATTTTCAGGATCCCAAGTTCACTTTCCTTACAGTGACAGTGACCCTATAATAATAAATATCCTTTGCGAAAGTGCGGACGACCTTTTATCCCACATTTTTGAGATATCAACACTCAAGACAGCGTGGAGGGGATTTTTGGTTGGTTGGTTGAGATTTTTTTTATAGCCATATTATTACTTGCCACAAAAAGAAAAAAAATCACACTTTTGCCTTTCCCAACCGATTGAGGATGACAGCAGAAACCCTCATCAACCCGGCTCTCTGGATGAGCGGACAGCAGCGGCGGGACAGCCCCGAGGCGCGCTGATTCGAGCTGCCGCGGTGTTTATGGGCCGAGCTCGGGGCGCTCCGGCGATGGCCGAGCGGAGCGGCTCCCCCGCTGCCCGCGGCCACGCCGGCCGGGCCCCTGCGCGGACGTGGCGCGGCCGGGCCGGGCGCGCTGCCAATGGCTGGGCCGGGGGCGGAGCGGGCCCGGGGCGGGGCGGTGCGGGGCCGGACGGGCAGCGGAGCGGAGTGGAGCGGGGCTGCGAGAGCCGGGCCGGCGGGACATGGCGGGCGGCGGGGTAGCCGGGGCGCTGCCCGTGCTGCTGCTGCTGCTGCTGGCGGCGGGTGCGCTTGGCAAGCCCACGGCGCGGCAGGAGCGGGCCCGGCCCGGAGCCGCGCAGCACGAGGACCGGCCCGGCTTCCAGTACGACCACGAGGCCTTCCTGGGCAAGGAGGAGGCGCGGAGCTTCGACCAGCTCAGCCCGGAGGAGAGCCGCGAGCGCCTGGGGTGAGCGCCCGGCGCGGCGGGAGACGTGGCAGGGGGAGGGCCCGGCGTGGAGGGAGGCGGCCTGGGGCTGTCCGGGTGGCCGAGGGGGCTGCGGGACCCTTCCCACCCTGAGGGGCTCTCGCAGCGGGACCCTGGACCCTAGCGTGGTGCCCTGGACTCCAGCGGGGCCTGCGGGTCGAACCTCTGGGTTTCGACTTCTCTCCCACCCCGTGGTTTTGCAAAGGAGCAGCCAACAATTCATGGCTGTGGTGTTTTTCTCTCCTGCCTGTTCTGGCCCCACAGCAATAAGCCTCGCGGAGGGAGCTGCTGTATGTACGTGGTGCCGTGCCCGGTGTTGGACCCGCTGCCGGAGGGCTTTTCTGCTGCAGCTCCCTACCTCTGGGACACTTGCCCACACCGTATCAGTGTGAATCGACTTTAAACCATTCCTTCTCTACAGCTACGTTTACAAGTCCACTGGAAGCATCTCCCCACAGCTTTTCCACTTGTGGCTTTACTTACAGTATTTCAGTTGCTCTTACTTCCATGCTGCTCTTTTTGCCAAGAACAGAGACCATACCTTACTTTTCTGCTTCTCCCTCCTTTACACCTAGAAGAAGGCAGATTACTAAGCAGAACTAAATTTAATAGGAGTTAAAGAAGGATCCTTTAATGTCGCTGCTGCAAAGAAGATTGTTTCAAATATCCTCACAATCTCACTAAGATTTCCCTTGCCTTCCTTTCTATAGGGAGTGGTACTTGCTAATTTTCTGTCTAGTCCCATCATAAGCAGTATTACTGTAATGTCACTGAGTAACCTCTTGATCCTTCTGATAGCTGTAACTACTATTTATATGTGTCTCAGTGAGTAAGCAGATATAGTGGTTACCAGAAATGACTGACTTCATCGTCATTGTTCCAAGAAGGAGCAAAAGAAACAGCCATGTTCTCAATGTACATGATCTATGACCTAGAGTCTCACAAGTTGTATCACTAAAATTGACATGCTATCTTGATATGGGTCTTACCAATAGATAATTACCAGATAATAGATAATTACCACTTACCAGAATGGACAGTGCAGTCAGAGATATGATTTAACAATATCGCTAGTTTTAAACAGTTTTTACAAATGCTAACTCAGCAAGAAAAGAAGTTTAACTTCCAGTGATCTCACTGAGTGCCCCTTGGAACAGTGACATGAAGGTACAGCCTCAGTCAATAACCTTTTAAGTGGAGGTGACTGAAGCGGCCCTGTGAGGACCAAAAGCACATTGTGGGATGAGCACTATGCATCAGAACATCATGGATGTGGTTCCTGGGAGGCCTGTGGGAAAGTTTGGTAACTTTCAGCATTTCCCACCCTTGTAATTTTGGGTAGCATACTAGGAGGTAAAGAAAGGATTTAAAAAACTTTTTGTGGCTTAATAGTCAGATATACTGAACCCTCTCCCCCCAGTTTTGTTACGGGCAACTTCTACAGTGGGTTTCAAATAGAGTCACTTCTCAGCATGGATTGTGTTCTAGAAAGAAGATGGATTTAATTAAAAGCTATTTTTAAATGATTTCTGGGAGAAAACAGGAACTCTGCTGCTCTAATCAAAGTGCATGTAGCTGTATTTACAAGTCATTTTACCTTGCTTGGGAAGGGTGGCAGCACATTGTTCATCACAATAAAAGTAAAAAGTAAAGTCCATACAATAGCTTTTTACCTGTGCCTTTGGGAGCCTGTAGACAAGACTGTTTCATTGTCCTCATCCTCAGCTGAGAAGGAGAGTGAAACAGTGCACATGGATGCAATGAACCTATAAAAACATGTGAAAAGGAAGAGACATGAAATATCTTCTGATAAACAGTCCAGACTTACTGTTTTCTGTTCCTGACTTCTTTCGTGTTAAAAACTGCCAAGAGCTACTAGCATAACCATTGAATACATTAATGTATTCAATTCATGTAGAATTCAATTGTCTACAATGTAGAATGTATTCAATTCATGTAGAAAAACATACCAGATAAATCAAATGAAATGAAATTCACTGGGGGAAAATCTGTGGACAAAAGCTGTCCATCATGCAGGGAAAGGGGCCATTGGCCCATGAGATTGATACAAAAGAGAAAAGGTTTTCTAGTCAGTTAATTCATACTTGACTAATTTGGAAAGGAAATTCAGCACCCCCTTTTTTGCTCCATAGCTCAGAAATAGCATGCCTATAACTTCAGTCTGATACTTTCAGACTCACACAAGATTGCTGGAAGTTCAGCAGAAGCTGCTGCTGTTATTTCAGTACTCACTTTTGTAACTAAGGCTTGTTAAGAGACCTTGCTTCACTAAGTTCCAGCTGGCCAAAGAGTTCTCTTTTTGTGGAGAATCAAATGTTGAATTGAAAGGAATGCTTAAAAGTGCACATCTTTGCCCTGTTTTCTTTAGCTGCCTGGAGATTTAGGGAACTCACCTGTTGAATGTCAAGTCGGATTTAGACACATCAGCTCCTGCTCTTACCCCTTCATTCCAATGGCACATCAGTATTCCAAAGGCATGGGGTGAGCTGACCACACAGCAAGGTGCAGACAGGCTGCCCCTGCACCTCATGAGCAGGGTGAAGGGTGGTGATGTACCCAAAGCCAATCTGGATGTGCCAGAGTGCCACGGTGCCCCAATTCCAAAAGCAGGGACAGAAGCCAGTTTTACAAGCTCAGCCCCAAAATGGTGGAGTTTATTAATTGCAGAGAATGTAAATTGTAGAGAGAGCATTGTCCCTTTTTTTTATCTGCAGCTGTGCACAGAATGTTTCAAAGATGAAAGTGTCCCTGGGAGTACACCAGGACCTTTCGCTCCTGCTGATTTCAACAGTGCTTGAAGCTGGCAGCTTTACACAGGACAGGGGTTTATATCCCAGTTGCCGGCAACAAATAGAAACCGGCTGCAGGCTTGATACTGCTTTAGTGAGTAACAGGCATGCCTGGCAACACCAGCAACACTGGTTTCCACTGGGAATGAAAGAAAAACGGAGGGATAAGCATGGAAGGGGAGACTGTACATGGTGTACATCCCCAGCATTACACAGGCATATAACTCGCTCCACCCTGGAGTCAATCTGCTGGAAAGCAAGAGGAGAAACTGCAGGTGTCCACCAGGTACTGGATATTTGCCCTGGTTGCCTCCAGCAAGTTTGAGTACAGGCTTTCTTCTGAAGAGAAATTGGTGTCTCCTCCTCCGAGCCAGCATAGCCACTCCCTTTAGGCATTGAAGAACAGGTCCCCCTAAGATAGGAGACACAGCCAAAGAAAGCCAGGTATTCTCTGTTCACTAATTTTCATTGTGCAAGTTCCCTTTGAATTATTCACAGCAGTGTTGAATAACTAATAGATACATATCCCTTAAGATGATGTATAAAATGTAGGAAAGCCTGAACCAGTAGGACAGCTTTATGAGTTTGGGGCACTCCATTTTTGTGGAAAATCAGGGCCAGATAAATATGACTAAAATTGGCCTGACACGCAGTTTGGTTTTCTGCCAGCTTTTAAAGATGCTGATGTCTTTTTACAGGAAGATTGTGGATAGAATAGATGACAACAAAGATGGCTATATCACAACAGAGGAATTAAAAACCTGGATTAAACGTGTACAGAAACGCTACATCTATGAAAATGTGGCTAAAGTTTGGAAAGACTATGATCTAAACAAGGATGATAAAATTGCCTGGGAAGAATACAAACAAGCCACATATGGTTATTATCTAGGTAAGAGAGCAGCTTCAGATTGTATGATCAAGGATTTTTGAAATTATAAAATAGGAGTTCTTTCCTTACAGTCACAGCAGGAGTTTGGTGTCAGATATAGGACTCTTGAAGCTTACATTAAATTTTATAGACGCTCAGAGGTCAAAAGCACTTTTTAGTTATTTATTGCAGCCCTTTGCACATGGGTCATCAGCACACAGAAGGTTTTGTAGAGGTGTCATGAAACATACTGACACAGCTGAATAACAGTCTACTTCAGTTAGAAATGTGTTATTTTTTAACACTGAAATGCGTAGTTTAATTAAAAAATAATATATTGTGTAATTAACTGTATTTGTGAATTTAGTCTCTAAAATCTTAAGTCTAGATGTTAAAAATTTAGTCTGTGTCTAAGCTATAGCAAAGTTATTGATTAAAATCAGTCTTGCAGAATAAAATGCTTCAGACTGTGATCAACTGCAAATGCAAATCCTTAACAAATCAGGCAAAAGAAACATTTATTAAAAAATATACCTGAATACCCCCGCCCCCCTCCATGTTCCCTTTGCTTTTATAAGTTAATGAAAGGAGAGGAGGAGAAGAGATCACTTAAGCTAAAGGGCAATACTGACAGAGCAACAAATCAATATTAATTGACCATTTATACTTACTGGAAATGAGAAGACAATATTTACCTACCACAGAGGCAGTTTCTGGAGCAAGCTTCCTGTCGCAGTAATAATTCCAAAGTCTACCTTAGATGAAAATGAAGTCTTTTACATTCATGGAAGGAAATATTTGACACTCAGTCCCTGCATTATCCCTGGAACCCTTCTCAACCCTTTGTCTTTGCTGCCTGTTAGCCCCAAGATTTGGAGAGCAGCACTGTGGGCTTGTGTTAATGAATACTTCAAATTCCCATCTGTAATTCCTGGCCTGGCCCTTTTCACCTGTGTTTGTCTCCCAGCATATGAATTGTGAAATTGTTATGAGTATTTTTCATTTCTAAAGTCAGTTTAATGATCCTATTTTAAAAATTATATCAAATACCGTTCCTTTCATGCCACGGAACACCCTGAAAAAATGTCATTGTTTTGAACTGAAAATAATTGTTAGGTTCCCTGTAGCAGAGGCGTAGTACTGAGATAATTTCAGTCAGTCTGCCACCACCTGAAACCACATTTCCTTGGTTTGCTCACTTCTTGAAACTGAAAAGTTATGTGGATCATACTGACTCCTAAAGAAAAAGAAAACTTCTGTGAATGAAGTCTACCCCAAATACTGCCTAAGTGGTGCTTGTAAAAGCAGATATAAAAAATCTGTCAGGGATAATATACAATACTGCAAAATCCATTATTCTGGATTGCAACAAGAGGTTTACTCAGAAATTTACCTCTGCTACTGTCACCTTTAAAAATCAAACCAAGTACTTGATCCCTGAATTCAAAACTTCACAGTTTAAAACTTGACAGGAAAGAGAAGTTCTGTTTAGAGCAACAGCTATTCTGGCAATAAACCTTTGTATTTCTAGACTCAAACAGTCTTGTTCTGCTAATATGTTTTGAAGGAGAACACTTCTGAGATCATCTTGATTCATTTGCAGAAAATCCAGAAGAATTCCAAGATGCAACTGATCAGCACAGTTTTAAGAAAATGCTGCCCAGAGATGAAAGACGATTCAAAACTGCAGATCGGGATGGAGACTTGGCTGCCACTCGTGAAGAATTCACTGCTTTCCTTCACCCAGAGGAGTTTGAGCACATGAAAAACATTGTTGTCTTAGTAAGCAAAGCAAAATCAATGCCATTGTTTCTAGTTTTATAGATGAACTTTGAAGTCTTCTCTAACCTTTTCAAGGCAGGGTTAGAAAGAGACTCACATATAATAGCTAAATGGGGAACAGAAACGGATGCCTTTCATGGTATTCACTTGATTTAGAATTCTCAATATAAGACAGACTTGTTAAGTGCACTTAGATGCCTCCTAAATGGAATCAAAATAAAAGGAGGGTGTGCTGACATGCAGCAGCTGAGTGTTTCATGCAGGCTCTTATCTGCCCCTGACTTAAGCAGTTCATCATACAGAGAATTTTTTTGAACATGAAAGGATATTTGTATATTTGTATTCACTGTATAAACAAGTCACACTGGACTTAATGAGACTTCATTCACTTGTGTACAAGGGCAGGTCAAGGCCTCAGAACATTAAATGATCTAAAGACAAGTAGTCAGAACTTTCAGTTTTTTGATTACTTTCATGTAAAATTGTTTTCCAGGAAACCTTAGAAGACATAGACAAAAATGAGGATGGTTTTGTGGATCAAGACGAATATATTGGTAAGTGTTGATATTTCTCTCAAATTTGCAGTAGCATTAACAATCCAGAGATGAACAGTTCTGTGTTCCAGTTCAACTATTTTACACCAACCACCCAAATAAGAAAATTTGATTTAATTTTAGGAAGACAGCAACATAACTAGGAGAAGGTTCTTCACACTTTGCAGCACAAAATTCTCCTTTTTCTCATTTAACTCAGCCAAGAGTTATATGAGAACAGAAAAAGAGAACCTGGAATAATATTTTTCATGGCAGGAGTATTCTCTGTATATTACACCATGTTAACTGTTTTTTGAAGGCTTTGTTTAGAAATGCAGGAGGATCAGAAGATGAATTAGTCTTTTCCCAAGTTTGGATGGTTCTCAAATATCCAAAATAGCTGGGAAGGACACATTGCAAAAAGAGAAAATTCACCTTGTTCCTAACTGGTTTTTTCCTAGTTTAATTAGTAAGTAAAGCCTATACATCTGTACCGATTATACCATTACATTTTGATGAGTTTTAAATACAGAAAGTAGCACCAAGAAAGCATTAGTGCAAAGTTGGATGAGTCTTTCTGTTTCTAGTGGTGCTATAAAGATCACTTCCCATAGAATCAGGAACAATATACACACGTTAGTTAATGGCGGGGGGTTCTGTTCCTGGTAAATTATATTTAGCCCAGAAAGTGAATGCTATTCATCTATGATTGAAATAACAGAGCAGCATAATTTCCACAGTAATTTCAGTTCATTCAGTGACATTACCTACATATAATTATAAGGTAATTGTCAACATTTGTTACCATGTGAATGCTGTTTTTTCTTGTCTTCTATAGATAGGAACATAGAATGTTCTAGTCACGATCACCCCACATTGGCAAGGATGATAAAAATCAAATTGACAGGACATGTCAGTTGCTTCAAATAAACAATATAATTTGCACTTTAAAAAATGAAAAAAGAAAGTGAACGTGTTGTCTGAAGTTTTCTTCATGAGTTGAAAAAACTATGCTTAAAATATTCCTACTTTCCTTTTTCAGATGTAATTTTGTTTTAATTTTGAAGAAGTTGGGATTAAGAAACCAACAGAAAACTAAATCTCTTCTTTGATAATCTATTAGGAACAACAAAAAGAAGTCCAAAAATGTCAGTGTCTGGATTGAGTATTTGTTGGGGAGATTTGCTGAAGCTTACAGAATTATTCCACCCTCCTTTCCCTTTTTTCCTCCTGTTTTGTCTTTTACAGAATCTGGTAGTGTACATTTTAGATTTACACAAGCAGCAGAGCTAAATACCTATAAAAATGTTGAGCAGAGAGAACTAAATTCTCACTGTGCATGGACTGGTAACAGAGCATTTCAGGGACATTGTGGACAGTGACAACAGTGAAACCCAGCACAGTGTACAGACTCACAGTGCAGAGTCAGGAGGTTTATTCCTGGCTTTGAATTCAGCATTTGTGTTTCCCAGGCAGCCTCTGGCCCTCAGACCATCCATGTGAGGTACACTTTTCCTTAGCACATCCTTGAAGACCAAACCCAAAAGGCATTGGAGAGGAGAGGAATAGTATCACAAAGCAGGATTTAATTCTAAATAGGAAAGTGGAAGGCTTGAGGAATAAGCATTCCTAATGAGCAGGAAAGGATTGGCCAAAGTGACCAGAAGAATGATGTGGACACATCACTTATCATTTGGAAGGCCTGTGATGTAAAGAACAGTTACAAATCACTTGATCTTAATAATCACTGCTGCTTTCCTAACTTATTTATGTAGATAGCAGCTGCCACTGTGGCATGGTCCTACCAGTGCTTCCAAAATGTAGCACAGGACTGATGTACAGAGCAGCTCATGTGTGTAATCTGCATGCTGTGTCACAAATGGTGCTCCCTCCCAGGTACCAATCCGTGACAAGTGCACTGTGCCTGTGGTTTCTCACAGAATGCACCATGATTCATGACTTCTCCAGGTCTGTCTTTGTGGAAGATTATCTTCTACTGGAATGTGCTACAGCACTGCATGGTTAAAAGAGAACTGATCTACTAAGCTGAATGTCTCTCACACAGGCTTCTCTAAAAGCAGTACAAAAGCATGCTAGTTCCATGTAGCAATTTTTGTTTGCCTAAATTCCCCCTGTGCCTTTTTTCCTTTAATCACTCTCTGCTGGCTGGAGTCTGATCTTATCCACAAAGACATTTGCTGGCAGGGACAAGATAAAATGGCCGAGTTCCTTTCTCCCCATGTGACTGAGCCTAGCAATAAAGCTTATGACTGCTATTTAACCAAAGACCCTTGGAGGATTTGTTCAGTCTGAAATTCAGATGATGGCCTTTGAACATGTTCCCCTCTCCTGTTAGCCTCACCAGCAGTATACAGGTATGATACAGGGTAATGTGAGAATGGGCAGAATCACCAGCAGTGAAGAAATAGGCCTGAGAGAAGATGCACACAGCTACTCTATTTACACCCTACATTTGTTTTCTATTCAAAGAGACACTGTGCAAAGAGTGAAAAAAAGTTCAGTCTCCTCTGAGGAACACTGTACAAATATCTGTAGTTTGTGCATAATTTGCAGAGTAAATACAACTCAAGTAAGACCCTTATTTCTTCTCCAGCTGATATGTTTGCAAATGAAGAGGGTGGACCAGAGCCTGACTGGGTGATTACAGAGCGTGAACAGTTTTCAGATTTTCGTGATCTCAACAAGGATGGAAAGATGGACAAAGATGAGATCCAGCACTGGATCCTCCCCCCAAGACTATGATCATGCACTAGCTGAAGCCAGGCACTTAGTCTACGAATCTGATGTAGACAAGGTATGTAGTGTTCCAGTATAGGTTTTAAAGAAGTTACATAAGGTGGTGTGGGTTTTTTAAATATCAGCTTGCAAGAATTTACTCCTAATAACTTTTCTTTAGAGGCTAGAATTGCCTGTGCATGAATGTTTCCATGCTAGTTTCAGTTGGTAGTGTTAGAATCACAAAGTAAGAGTAGTAAAATGTGGTTTACCAGCTCTAGAAGTTCTCCTGACTTTCATTAGGTGAGATAAAAAACCTATCATCTTAAACCTGGACATTTTAACCCAGCAAAAACACTTCTTTTCCTTTAAAAGTGGTCATGACATTTGTATGTTAATATAGACTACAAAACCACTCTCAGTTCTGTAATCGAGCACATACCTTTCACTTAAACACTGGCTCAAATCTGGGACAGTAGATCCCAGATGGTGATCTTCAGAAGTGTAATGCAAGCAAAGTTGGAACCTGAAAAGCCAAAATACTCTTAAACACAGAGAATGTAAATTGCTAATATAAGCAACCATCTTCAACAAAGAACAAAAGAGAATTTTCCTTTTTACTGTCAGGAAGATGAACCAAACCGCAGGTCAAAACTGTGTACCAGGTAATCCACTGTTAACCTACTGCTTGGCAGTGAGTTCATTACAAAGGACTTTCAGTTAGCAGTTTGACCCAGCTGAAGCCTGTGGGATCTCCTGTCTTCCACTGAAGCCCAAACTTCCCTCATCATGACAGCTACAAAGGATTGCTGAACCTGCAGTCTGCTCCTGTGAAGAGCTGCCTGTTTCCCAGGGCTCTTGCAAGTCTGTGCTGGTGTGCCTTTGACTTAGCTTTGAAAATATTCTTACAGAGGTTTTGTTTTCCTTCTACCAGGATCAAAAACTAACGAAAGAAGAGGTTCTAGACAACTGGAATATGTTCGTTGGAAGTCAAGCTACTAATTATGGGGAGGACCTCACAAGAAACCACGATGAACTATGATACAATATACCAACCAGTATGCCACAAATCTTTCCTCCACTTTACTGAAATCACCGTGTCTATCCCCTCTTAGAGGGAAGATGGGCAAGGGACACTCACAACTGAATGACTTACATTAATATTGTTTTTAACATGCCAGCTTATTACCTCAGAAACCACGTAGAAATAGCTTTTTTACTTTTATTCCACATTGTTAAATACAGTATATAATTACTACAGTTTTATTTTTGAAAAAAATAAAAAGGTAACTTTTCTGAATAGGTTAGAGCCTGTCATGGAAAAGGCACTTCTAAAAAGCTTAATTTCAAAGATTTTTAATAGCGAAATATTTTCTTCAAATACCCACTTTTACCATAGTGAAATGCACCTAAGATTAGAAAGAAACCTAATGTTTAAACAGACTTAAGTTATTTAGTTGTCCTTTTTAATAGCATGTAACAGTTTGGAGCTAACACTTTGAGCCTCCTATCCAGAGAAGAGTTTGATACCAGCTTTGTCTCCACACAGTTTCTGTCCCAGTTTGGGTCAGTGGTGCTGCAGGAGTGTCCAGCAGCCCCCCGGCTCCTGTTTTACCAGTGCAACATGCACAGGTGGCCCCTCTCCTGACCCCACGGTGCAGGGACAGCATGGGGCACAACCCCAGCATTCCCAGCCAGGGCTGCAGCTCTAGAAGTTCTCACGCTCTAGAAGTTCTCTGCAGCGTGACTCTCTCACGCTGCAGAGTCCAGCGTGGCAGCTGCTCCTTCTGCCAACTGGGTAACTAATGTACAAGTGTTTGTGGGCTGTTGGGTTTGCTGTTTCCTGGGAGGAATTGTGCCACGTGGAGCATAATTTATCTCCCGCTTTTCGCACTTTACCCGAGCCATACTCTTGTTCACACAGTGTGAATGGCAGCAGTTCTGTGATGGAGAAAGAATGAGACATATCACCCCTCTGGGCCTTCTCTCTCCTCTGCTGCATAAGAGGACAGATTTTTGTGGCTGAACTTCTGGGTTTGTGTGTATATAAGTACATGTTATTGAAGCAACTCTAAAGACAGCTCTCCTTCCTAAAAAGGGGGGGATATTTCCACACAGGTGCTTTCTTTTTTACTGTATAATGTGAGTTGTTACCTGTATATTTTTACATACCCAACTTAGATAAGTTTGGTTGTTTTTAAATGTACTGCTTTTAAAATAAGTACAATAAACCAATACTTCTTTTTGATACTGTGAAGGTGCAATAATACTAACACAAATTAGCAGAGAGAGATAATGTGAAAGCATAATCCAAACCTCTAAAGACAGTCATTCCCAAAGCACTGGGTCGTTGGCAGCTCCTGCAGCACTGGGTGGTCTTTTTCAAAAGCATCTGGACATACAGCACCAACTATGTCTTTGTCAGCTCATTAAAAAAAAAAAAAACCAAAAAGAAGTTTGGTATACATAGTTACTGTAACTAGAATTTGTTCTGAACACTAATACGCGGATATCAGAGCTCCACAGAAGTGTTCTCTGAGAGGTTCCTGGAAGGTTTTGTGTACCGCATCACACACTGGTCACGTAACCAGCTCCAGAGGGGAGCTTTGAGACTACCAGGATGTGAGACACTTTAGCAGTTCAACACATTTGTGAAAATGATCAGGAGACAATGCAGAGCTGTGACCTCTGTAAACAGTGCCATTTTTAAGAGGTCATAGAAGAACTGTGGTGGAATATTTTACATCTTGCAGTTGAAGATAATTAAATCTAGATTGCTAATAAATAAGAAGATAATTAAATCTAGAGTCTGACAGATTACATGTGCTTGCTGGCACCACTACTAAGCTTTTAGGGTGTACTTATGACATTGCCAGCAATGTCTGAAAAATCCCTGCTTCTTTCACTAACATGTAGTAAGGCAAATGCCATACAAGTGAACTGGTGTTGCTTTTACAGTACCCTCAAGTTAAATAAAAACCTAAATGCAGTGTTACCTGAGAAGCAATAAAATTGTATTTTGGCACATGTGAATGATTATTTTGTTTATGCCTTGGATTTGGAAGGATTTATTGTATTCAATAATCCTGACAATCTTTATCAAACTAACATATTTTACTAACAGATTTTCAGTACTCTCGATGTACTCCGATTATCTTCTGCTGTTTCAGGAAACAATACCTTAAAAGACCTCAAAAACCCACTTGTTTCCTGCAAGTGAAACTGCAGCTCAGAGTGGATACTAAGCCAAGGATTTTCACTGAAGCCCAGGGGAAGGTTGTTTGCTCACTCTTGTTGAAATTCAGTGGGAGTTGGGTGCTGAGACACTAAGCATTGTTGCCCTCAGCAAAACATGACACTTCCAAATGCACTGTGCACTGTCCCAACAAAAAAACCACATCTGTGCTTTGACAAGCAATCACATTTTCTTCCACATTAGTAAATGAATTTGGAACAGAATTAGCAGCACATAAGAGAAAAATTGTGTTCTCATATTTGTTCTTCATTCCTGTTACTGCTTGGAACACATTGGTATTTTCCAGGATAAAACTATACTTACATGAGTAAGAATACTGGTATCAGGAGTTGTTCATGCAAACAGTAGCTGAAAATTTAGATCCATAAAAAGCTTTTCCTTTTTTTCCAAAAGCATGGTACTCAGGTGGCATATATCCAGCTGGGAAAAAGGCAAACATGCCAATTAGAATGAGTTTTAAAATAATAAAATTATTTATCAATGACGGGCAATGGGGTCATATTAAGATTAGGAGCTCTTTTAACAAAGGAGAATGTAGAAACATTTTTTTAGAGAACGTAAGTATCCCTAAAGTGATTTCATTTTCAAGGCTCCCCTCTTTATGCAGTTCTTCATGGTGGTTCTCTTACCAATATTCAGTAATGGCACAGTACATTCCATGCACTAAATTTCCCTTTCAAGCTCAATGCACTATGGAAGAGTAACTCCAAAAGAGACTAGAGCTTCTGGGTTTAAATTTAACACTATTTAAGGAAAGCAAACCTTTGCTAGGGGATATAACTGTTAACATTGTGATTTTTCAAGCCTAAGGTTTCTAATGGGGTTTGACTGTTCCAGAGATGACATTTTTTTTCCTAGGTAACATACTTCAACTCATATTATGAGCAAATGTTACAAAATTTTAGTGTAATGTGAAATACTGTAATGTCAGATAGCATTATTTATCTGCTTAATATGACTAAAACCATTAATTGCTGGGAGCCATACTTCATCCCAGCAACATGAAAATCCATTTTGTGCCTATCTTGTCAGTTATTGCCGATTTTCTTAATCAATTGTGACACAGTGAAATTCTGTTTATATATTTCCAACTGCAGGTTCCGTATGGTAACTCTTATTACATAGATCCTCCATTAACTCTGTGTTTTCACTATGCCTGTGCCACAATACATCAAAGGTGCATTTTTCCTATGTAGATATCTGGAATAGCCATTATTACTGCCCATGCAGTTTTAATTATTAGAATTTATGAAATGAACTAAGTGGTTTGTGTTCATTGTCTTATAATTCCATTTAATGATTCAATCAGGTTGAATCTGTCTCCTATTCCAATAAAAGGTACGGTACAGAACTCCCTGAGGAAAGGAGATCACAGCCTGTCCTGCTCTTGTTACACTTACACAAGTGCCTTACAATAGTTGCATAATGCTTTGCTATTTGCAGTGCAGAAGCTGATCTCGATCCCAGTGAAGTTACCATGAACTCCTGGTTCTAAGGAGAATAAGAACTAGTCTAAGGCCTTGGCTACCCAAAGGCAAGCAAAACAATGTGGTGGTGGAACTGGAAGTCAGAAATAACCTTATAACCATCAGATCCTGATCTTACTACTACTGAGCACAAACATTTAGGAATTTAGACTTAATTTTCATACTCCTGTTGGATAGTTAAGGGTGTAAAGTCTAGTTCATGGAAGACAGCGTGTAACATCTTACTGGTCTGTTCAAGGAACCTTTGGCATTTTATTGAGTGATGGTGGCATCACCCTTTGCAAATGAAATGAGTTTTACAGAGTGACATAAGTATCTACAAAAAAGATTTCATAGTTAAAAATTTTACACCTGACTTGGCTTATAGTCAAGCACTTGGAAGCATCCACCACTTCTCTTTTTATCACTCCAGTTTAGTGTGTGCTGTATTCCATTCAACGTGTCCAGCAAGGAGCATATAAACCATATTCACTAATTACAAGGGAAGAATTTAGGATTATTTTCCACTGACGTTTCAGGCACCAGTAAGGCTGATGTCTCTGAGACTCAAGTGCTGTACGGATTATCCCAGTCATGATGAATTTCAAAGCAACCTCAGAAGAACAAGTTACCGGCTTTCCCTTAGTGTGAAACAACAAACAAGGGGCACACGTGTATGTGACACAACAGGCAATTTCACACCTGCATTCTGACACTCCACAGGATAAAGTAAAATATCTCCAACAGATGGGAGCGTTTCTTCACTATGTGAAGAAACTAGTGACAGGAATACAATTATCCTGTGTATGCATTACTTTTCCTATTGATAATTAAGGGATATCTGTCCTCAGCACAACTGTTTGCTCTGGTAAGGCCGACAGAGCTCTGGAGGTGAGTTTCAGATACTACATGTTAGTAATTTTCCTTGTGGAAGGATTTATTTCATAATCATAAAGGGTCCAAAATGGTCTGGTTGGCTAACTTATGAAGTTATAGTATTTTTAAGTATTTCTTAGTTGGCCTCACATTTGTAAACTTGGCCACATTTGTGGTCTGAAACTACCACATACCTGAAATTCCAGGCCAGCTGTATAGAACAAGTCATGGCATGATCCTGAATCTGAGTACTAATTAAGGGTGACACATACATTAGCAATGACAATGTTTCATCATATCAACAAGAAATTAGATATGCATCGAGACGCTTAGGAAACACTTTCTTTATATGGGAATAACCAAACAGCCTTTAAAAAGGACCAATGGGAGTACAAAAAATTAAAAATTAGAGGACACACCTTGAAGTCCTCAGTGAGGCTCCTCTTTGTGGGTGGTATCACAGAAATGTAATTAAAAATGTCATTAGAAATTACAATGTTTCAGCATATTAAGAAGAATTTAGATATGCATTGAGATGCTTAGGAAATATTTTCTTTATATGGGAATAGCCTGACATCCTTTAAAAAGGACCAATGGGGGTACAAAAAATTAAAAATTAGAAAAACCTTGAAGTCCTCAGTGAGGCTCCTTGGTGCTTTTGTGGATGGTGTCACAGAAACATGAGTTGATAATCCCACCACTGCAATTCAAGTGAACAAGCTGCTATCAAGGCCAAGGAAGAACTAAGGAAGGGGAAAAAAAAAAGTAATCATCATTCTAATTGTAATTCCAAGAACATGAGATTCTCGAAACTTCTCAGGACGTACCTTCTGTTTGGATAAAAGCCAGTAAATTTAATGTTTCAGGAAGACAAAAAAAGGGGTGGCTTTTATCATTAGATTCACTGTAAAATAATAAAGACACACAAAAAATAGTATTGATAGATTGACAGGTTAGATACATCCCCCCCCAAATTACTCCCAGTGACCCCCTCCAGCTTTAAATTCAGCTGAAGTTCTGACATGGCTTTCACTGCATCACTCAGGGCCTTGGATTCTGGGACACAAAAGGAAGGAATGCTAGTTGAGAACCCATCAAATGAGAGGTGCAGCAGAATTCAGATGGCTAAAACTTCCTGAAATCTTTACATGGTAACATGCAGATGAGACATTTTTAAATCATAGGGAGCATCTTTTTTTAAAGGTGAATTCACAAGGAAATTCCACAGGCAGCAGGAATGAAGGGAAAGGAGTGGCTGGAGAGGTATCCTAGATTATAACAAAACCAAAAGCTTCTCTTCATTCCTGCTCTTAGTTTAGAAGATTTTGCATCAATTACTTTGCCTGTTTTCTTTCTTTGTCCTTAAGTTTTATTCAGTTAACAGTACAAATGTAACATTTCTGGGAACCCCCAAACCTCCCCAAATTTCTGAGACCTTTGAAATGTTTTGTGCTAAAGAAATGAAGTTTCTCAGCCATTACATCTGCTCCAAACTGGATATAGCAAAGTATAGTTAAATAAACAATCAAAAAAACCCCCACAAATGCAAAGGACTAAAAATAGTATTATTCGATCCCCATATATACTTAGAAACATAAATATATCTAACCTGAAACAGATATATTTAGGATTATACTGATTTGGAATACTTAGTTTACTACAAAATAATTTGAAAGTTAACTCTATACCAGAAAAGCATTTGTATTCTTATAGGCTAGACAGTACTGTTTTCATGGACACAATAAATGCAGTAATTTACTAAATTTATAAATGCAGAGTTTTGTCAAACCAGCAAATGTTTCCTGCATTGGTCTTCTTCTAGAGTAGCTGCATGACCATGAGAATATACCCCTTCTTGAGCTAAAAGTCAAACCCCATGGCTTTGTGCCAAGGCTGCCTACTCAGTTTCTCAATAAAAATGTCTATGTTAGATCAGCTCTACATGTGCTGCGTGTTCTGGGTGCAGAGTTTGGAAAGTTTCAATCAGCACAAAACCATTATGAAATTATTTCACTGTAGAAAGGACCTTTCTAAAGCCTTGTTATCCACTTGCAGTAGGTTTACAGAACAGTTCTGTGAATGTCAGAATTCATATAATAATTTATTTTTCCTCTTTTTGCAAGGAAATCCATTTTTTTGCACTTTTTACCCCAAATCTTGTAAAAATAAGCTTGCATACAAGATGTTAAAATAGGTCCTCTGGGATAAAGAACTTGGGGATAAGGTAGTTTTTCCCCTAAATCAGACTGCATTCATTGTCCAGCTTTGCAGTGTTTTCAGAGAATTTTCTAGGCATGTCACTATGATGTCAATAAATAGTGACATCACTATTTAAACATTAGTTTAGTAGTGGGAGCCTGTGCCCAAAATGCATCAACAGAAACAAGTGGGGCCCCTTCAACTGTGGCTTCAAAAGGTATAATTATGGGTGCATAAAGCAGCTAGTGCAAACATCCTCTCTTTATATTCCTGCATCCCTTCATAATATACACAAACACAGCTGAAATGAAACAGGCAAGATGAAGAGCAATGAGAAATGACATGAAATACTGCCTTTGAAATCTACTTTATTCAACTGGAAACAAAACATTTTAAAAGGTGATAATGCTCTAAAAGCTATTTAACTCACCAGCCAAATCAAACTGACCAAAATCTAATTTATTCCTTGTCTTGTTTAGCAGATGCTTAAAAGATCAATATAGTTGTCTCTGTAGATCGACATGAAATATTAACCAGCCTGAGTGTTCTGAAGCTTTTTACAACATATTCAGCCTCATTAAACATTAAGCAGCCTTGAAATATAAATATAAAATAACTATCAGCTTCCTATCCTTCAGACACAGAACAAAGGTAACTCAAATGTGGGAAGCATGAGGAAAATATATTAAATGAACTGGGAATTCACAGAGAAGTTAACTTAGGAAAGCTGTCAGTATAAATTGGCTCAATCAGATACACTTTACCGTAAGGAAAAAAATATTGCAATATCAGAAGAATATCTGCTAAGGAACAGAACAGTAGTGTGGCATTTATAGCATGAAAAATTAATAAAAATAAACCTCTGACCACAACAATACTAATCTGGGGCCCAGTCCTCATTTATACTCCAGCTCCTTTCACCCCTTGTATTTGCTGTAAGACCCCCTCCCCAGGTTCGGCGAGAATGGAGTCCTCTTTCTCTGCTTTTCATTATTGCCTGGTATGTTAAAAATATCTGGGCAATACAGCAGAAAGGAGTTTCAGGTTCACTAAAGGGAAATGTCAGCTTTGCAAATCACTGAAAGTAAACGGACATAAACTGTCAAAATTAGTCAGCGAGACAGTGTGGTTATTGTCAGCACGTAACTCAAGCCTACAATCCAAGCTGTGGCTAAAGGTTACACACAATATAGAAAGACAGTCCTACTAGGATGTACAGATCAACTAATTTAGCTAAAAATGCTGTTTAGTTGTAATATATGAAGTATGTTTAATACCTTTTTCTCCCATTTAGCTGCTTGCTTTACTGTTGCTGCCCACTGACAGTGAAGAATAAAACCCAACCTCTCCCAGTATTGCCTTTACCTCTGCTGAGTCTGCCAGTGTTTAGAGAGAAGCTTTTCATGTTGCTTTCTTACTGCTACTTCTTGTCCAGCATTGGTATTAGAGCAGAGGTACCAGTGCTACAATTCATTCCAGCCACCTTCTCTAAATTTGGCAAGAATTGAAACTGCATGGGATTCATTCCCCTGCAGAGAAATGAGATTTTGTAAACAGGATATGGAGCTATTAAGTTCAAATTCTATTATACAACATGAAAGTAGGAATGCCGTCAATAAGTCAATGCAAAACCCATAAGGAGTTGAGAATGAAACCAAGAAACTAATTTGGTACACCTAGAGGCAAAAAAAAAAAAAATTAATATAGATATTTTTGAATTTTTTGCAGCATAAGCAAGATAGCAGTGGGCTCACATAAAGAATAAGTGTATCAGACACATTAAGAAGTGATATTCAAATAGCATTTGACATTGGGCTATTTTTGCTGCATTCTCAGAATAGAACTGGAAAGATACTTTTTCATTCCACTGCATTACACCATATTTTTATACTTTCTCTACCTGTATGCTACACTGTTAACAAGCATTGATTTGAACAGCATCAAATCAAATGTTTTACCCTTACTAGCATGCTAGATTTTCAGATGTGCTTTGCAGACAGGATTAAATTATCTCCAAGCGTGTGTTTTAAAATTAAATTAAAAATTATGTGTAATGGGCAAAGATTATGCACATTGTGAGCAAATTGTTAAGTCAAAGGGACAAAACTGTGACAAATTTGTGGGGGGCAAGAAAAGCCTCAAATTTCCTGTACCCTCTTCAGTTTTGCACCATCCCACCCTGCTCCTGGTAAAACTCGGAACAATCCCAGATAAAAGCCAGCCCTGTGTTTCCAGAACCATGCTCATCCCATTCCCTGTTACGCCTTTTTTTTTTTTTTTTTTTTTTCCTGCCTGGAGATCTTCAGAGCTGATCTGCCTCCTCAGTTCCACTCAGCAGTGACACAAGCAGTTGCTCACATTTCTTACATCCAGGAAGGAGCACAATGAAGCCATAACAAGGCACAGGGATGAGGCTGCATGATGCAGGCAGGAATACACAAAATTCTCATAGCAACTTAAAGAGCAGTGTGGTGCCTTGCTTGCTTCTTTAATCTGGGTGCTTTGCCAAAATTGCAGGTTCTGCAGGTTGTTTGGGAAGAAATGTAATTTGATGGTTGTGTCAAGCATTTCTTTGATACCATGGTACAACACAGAGGAATTGAGCAAGGCAGTTTTCTTGCTGAGATTGTCACAGCTCTTTTATCCAAAAATCCTCTTTTCTCAAGGGTGTGCTCGTTCATTTGTCATCCTTGTGTCTCACTGAGCTGCTGGTGTGTAGGAAACAAGCCAAAGACCACAGTTAGAAGGTCACATAAGTGTTATGAAATTGGCATTGAGGCTTCGGGTACAGCAAGCAGGCAGAAAGATAGGGATATATAAGCAGCAATCATACTATGAAGGGAGAGGAATTTTCCCTTTCCACCTGCTCTCCAATCTAACCTGGAAATCAAGTCTCTTAACAGATGAAATCTGCTTAACTTTTTGTGCTTTACACCCCTTGAAAATCTGAGTAACATAAAACTCAAAATGAATGCCTAATTTACTGTAAATATTTGCTCAGACAAGGTATAACTGTGGGCTTTGATCAGGCTGCACTTGGCACTTCTCTTAAACACCCATCCAAATCCAGTTTCTGGAATGCAATCTTTGAAGTCTTGCAGGTTCTCTTCATACAAGACCTCTCCTGTCCATGCACAAAGCTAAGCCTTTTAGCCAGGCAGTCCCTCATTACTCATAACTTTATTACTACAGTTATTTTTTCCTGAATGCACTGCTCCAAGCAACACTGCAAAGCAGAGCCAATACTTCACTCCCTCCAGTCCATCCAATTCCAAGGGACTCATCTTCACTTTCAAAACTGTTCACAGTCCTTCATATCAAAACTCTTCAGTGCTCCATATCGCTGATCCTTCAGCCACTGCTGAAAGTTTTATTTCTATCATTCACCTCCCTGTTGTTCACCTTGTTTTTTTTAAAGGTCAAATAGAAGCCAAAAAATGTGTGTATGCTCTCATGCTGTTCCTCATATTTAAGAGGGTTTTCTAAAGTTCTAGTTAGCTCCCAATGCTCTCCTCAGCCACATCTTCTAAGAATATAACTGCCAACCAGAATATTAATTATGTTTCCTCTATCAGCAAGACTAAACAGAGAGAAAGAAAGGAAGATCTAATAGAGCAATTGACATTGCAGAGAGTGAGGAGGAGGAAACTTTCTAGGACTCCCACCAGTCCCATCCAGAGTGTTGAACTCAGGCTGTGCATTCCTCCCTTTGCCTCCACAGGGTGTGCTTTACCTTTTCTTGTGCTGTAATTTCTTCAGAAATCTCTTTCGGTTCAGCACTGCTACAGTGGTTAGGACAGTAAAATTATGCCTCATGACTGGGATTCCTAAGAATTATAGTAATACAAGTAATAAAACAACCACAGTTTTATCTTTGACTAAAATTCATACCTCAAGAGTACCAAACTATGAAGAAACAGCATACAAGGGAGAGAGAAAATAATCACATGGATCAGAATGGCACACCACAAATACCTCTCAACCCTCAGCTTGCATTAATTGTATGGTTCTAAAAATGATGGTTTTTCTCTCTCTCTTGCAATGTACCTATGCTCATCTACATCCACAGGCACTGTTTAAAAAAAATTAAAATAAATTTGTCTGTAAACAATCCTCAAAGAAAAAAGGAACACTGAATGAAACATCTCTGCACAGGTTTTTTGCTGCTGTAGAAGACATGTAATGGATGTCTGTGCAGCAGCACGTGAAAGACAGATGAGGAAACAAGTTATTCAGCTGTTTGGTTTAAAACAGAACAAAAATGTTAACATATATGCAATTTTTTTCACTGAAAATTATAAAGCTATCTTGTTACAGCTCTGGCTTTCCATTGTCTCTAGAAAGACTGAAAACCTGTTTAAGATCAAGACAAACACAGGTACACACAAATCTGTGGGCAGTTAGAAAGCCACCAAAACACGCCAATAGGAATGTGTGCTGGTTTTGACTGGGATAGAGTAATTTTTTCCACAGTAGCTGGTATAGGGCTGTGCTTTGGATTTGTACTGGAAACAGTGTTGATATGCCAGGGATGTTTTCGTTATTGCTGAGCAGAGCTTTCACAGATCCCAGGCCTTTTCTGCCTCTCACCTCACCCCACTAGAGAGGGACTGGGGTTGCACAAAGAATCAGAAGAGGACACAGCTGGGACAGCAGACCCCAGCCAACCCAAGGGATATTCCAGACGACATGGCCTTGTGCTCAGTATATAGAGCTGGGGGAAGAAGGAGGAAGAGGGGGATGTATGGAGTGGTGTTTGGCATTTGCCTGCCCAAGTCACTGTTACCTATGATGGAGCCTTGCTTTCCTGGGGATGGCTAAGCACCTGCCTGCCCATGGAAGTGGAGAATTAATTCCTTGCTTTGCTTTCTTGTGTGGATTGTTTTGCCTTTCCTCATTAAACTGTCTTAATCTCAATCCATGAGTTTTCTCACTTTTACTCTTCCAACTCTCTCCCCCCTCAACATGGTGGGAAGTGAGTGGCTTTTTGGGGCACAGATGCTGATAGAACATGTGAGCTCTTTTTGAACACCCTAATAGAAATCTATGACCTGCTGATAAAACTTTGAAACTCTACTTGCCATAGGTCACTGAAAAAATTAGTTTCTGCAAATGACTATTGGACATATATACATACATACATATACATATTTATATATATATATAAAAATATTTCATCATTTCATGGAGGGTAATGAAATCTTGCAATTTCAGTGAGGATCAATTTGGCAAGGTTCAGTGCTTCGTCCTGCACTTTGGCTCATGCCATTTGCTTGTTTGCACTTCAGTGCAAAATTTTCCCCATTTTTTTTCCAGCTTTTCCTTTCCTCCCCTTCTTCTCCAATCTTGCCTTCTCGTTACCTTTTCTGATTTCAAAAATTCATTCCCTAGAATTTGGGCAACGTCAGCTCCATTTCACTGCCCCTCATTTCATCCCAACCCACTGCATTGTATTCGCTCCATTTCCAAATTTTTCGCCTTGTTATCACTGGCCTTGTATTTGATCATATCTCCTGCCCCGAGTGCTTCTTCCTCTTCTTCTCCGAATTCGGGATTTCATTACCCTTCATGAACTGAAATATATATATATATATATATACAAAATATATAATTATATAACATAATTTATATAATTTTTCATAATATATTATATTTATATAATATATTACTATATTAATATAATTTTATATAAGGTATATATAATCTGTTATATATATTATATATATTATATAATATATAATATAATATAAATAATATATTGTACATATTATATTTTATATATTATATTATATGTAATATATATAATGTATATATTATATATATGTGATATATATTATATATATTATATATAATATACATTATATTATATATGATATAATATGTATAATATATATCAATTATATATAACATATTATTTAATATATACTATATAATTATATATTTATATAATATATATTATTATCATATATATTTATAAATATATAATATATAAAATGATATAAATTTTTTTATATATTTATAATATATACATAACTGGATACAAGCACAAACAGAACATAGATGAACCTACCAGCAGCAAAGTCACTTTATCACTTATTTTCTTGATATATCTTGATATTCTTCAGTAAGTTTGTTTTCAGAAGACATAGTTCTAGATTTGCAAACAGGCTGGAAAAAGACTAATTAGAACTAACTATTGTTGAGAAATGTTAATGTGAAATGGAAGGCATTTAAAGAACAGTAACAGAGTTTAAAATATAAGTTCATTCCAGTAAATCAGTGTCAAAATGACAAGAGAAGCCAACATAGCTCAAGACAGACATATGGAACAATATGTAAGATGAACAAAAATGCTTTCGAACCCATCCATAGAATATTGGAAGTGAAAGATCTGATTAAGTATTAAAAGAAAAACTAAACCAAATGAAAAAAACCAAAAGTGAATCAGACAATCAAAATCTCTCAGTATGAGTTTTTTTTCCTGGTTTGGGTTTTTTAGCTTTTTTTTTTTAAATTGGGTCAAACCCACAGATTTAAGAATTCACTTTCCAGAATGAGAATGAAAAGCATCAAACTAAAATGCCATGACTACTTGGAATATTAAAAAATTAATTTGCAACTGTTCCAAGATATTACTGAATCTGATGCCTCATACCTGAATACTCCTATAAGCAGCTTTTAAGGCTTTTTGCAACCTTTACTACTTTCTTGTATCAATGCAAGTTAGGCACTGACATCACTCACCAAGCAGGTATTTTGGCTCACCTTCAGGCAACTGAACAAGCAGCCCAGGTGATCAATGTGTGAGGTACTTCCAGTACATGAGCAGCCTCAGCTCTGCAGCAGCAGCATTGGAGAGGCAATTCCTTCCCTTGGTTTCTGCAGGAATTGCACCTTGTCTTCATTCAGTGTGAGTGTAGGGAATAGCGTCTCTTCTCCCTGGCTGTTGGTATTAGTGTTGGGAGCTGTGTGAGCTCCCTGGTTAAGGTCCTTCAGAAGCTTTGGTGGAGCATGGGGCTGTCACTCCTTGCACACACTGTCTTTGCCCAGCTCAGCCCCAAAGTGCCCCCAGCACGTCACCTCTGGTTGACACGAGGCAGATGGCACAGACCGTGCCCGCCTTTCATGATAGCACTTTGCAGCAGGGTACTGGGGCAAAGTGGCTTTCTCAGTCCCATCTGGCTCCTTACCCTCTCATAATGATCAACACTGGAAAGGGGAAGTGTTTCATGGCAGCTGATTTTAGGTAAAAATCCTGTAATAACATTGGGGTTTGCTTGCTTTTTCCTAGATCAAACTGCTAGGAGAAACAATTTAAAATTACCATCATACTGGGTGTTCTATAGATCTTCCCTTATCTTCCCTACAAGGCTTCCCAAATCTTTCACTTTACATGTAAACCAGAGCTATATCCTGAAAGCTTCACTGGTACTTTAGTCTGAGTTTTCTAATTTTGATTAGACAACTAACCTAAGGATGCAAATACCATATTGGCATAGCCTGATAAAACCAGTCAAAATAACTCAATGCTTAGTCCAGTGCTAATGGCACCAATGCCAATTTTTTCCTGGTACGACATATTTTTGCTATCAGCATGCAAGAGAGTGACTTACACCCCTTTCTTCTCTTGCAAAAGCATGCACAGCTACTCACAGGTGAGCCTGAAGGAAGCCCACAGACTAGATCAGATATCCAAGAGAGAATTAAAAGTGGGAACAGAAATTGAGGTAAGTTTTCACTGACGCTTTACAAGTTCATGTAGTTCAAGAGAGATCCCTGAAGACAGGAGACCATCATAATGCCATTAGTTAAGGGAAAGGCTAGGGACACTGAAAACATATGTAGGGAAAGCTTAAAAATCATTTTAGAAAGCCAAGCGAGGGAAACACTTTAAACAAGCACACTAGTGGTTCAATTAAGGGTTTCAGAGATGCCTGTAGGAGAAAATCTCAGAGGATATTGCTGCTAGGATAGACAAAGGGACACAATGGGAACCTGATGTGGAGATGTTCAGAACCATTTCCCCAAGTTTCATATTGGAAGCTAAACGCATTAAAAAATTTAGAACGGCACGTGTATTCCAGAAATATGGACAAAGTGCATTCAATAAGCTATTCAATCATGTATCAGCAAAACCAGAGGGGTTGAAGCTATCATTTTACAAACAGAAACAGCACTGAAAAGCAAAACAAAGGTAGCCTTGCTTAATAAGGTGGGCAGATAATTTACTTTTCAATAAATTATTTGGACATTTGTTAAAGAAAGGATGCAAGTCCTCTTAGGAAGAGCTCTGCTAGTTGATCTACCAAAGAATATGAAAATGAAGACAAAAAGGCAGAGAAAAAAGTCAGAATGAAATCTTTTTTAATTTATGAAGAATTGACCAAGTACTTTCCAAAACAAAGAATACAACTCAGCGTAATTAATATGATGTAATTAGTAAATTTTTACATTAAAATAATTTCTTTTTTAAAAAATGGCAAGGTTGTTTTCTTTTTTGGGGGGTGGCAGGGGGATTGGTGCTAGTGGTGAAGGTGGTGTTGGAATTTAACAGTAAACCAGGGTACAGAATTAAAAAGATGAGCAAACTTTATCATTTATCCTTTTCTTTTCCAAAACAGGGTTACATTTCCCCTAGAAGCACAAACTGTACACAGGTATTTTCCATCCACTGATTATTTTACAGCCCCAGTCTGAGCCCTACACTTAAGTGCTGACTTATTCAGCAGAGAAATCTAACAGCTTCCTTGTCCTGCTCCACATACTCCCACATCCATTCTCCATGGTCACAGCTGCATGGCCTTCATTTAAAAGTAGGTCTGCATTTGCTATTGCCTCGCTCATAGGGAATGGGAGGTTTTCACTGGAACTACAAGTCTCTAGCTCTAGCCACAGCTTCATACTTTTAGCTTGGAGGAATCCAGTTAGATTTCCCATGTGTTGAACAAATATCAGAGGTCACACAAAGAGAGAATATGTGACCCTATAAGAGCATAAACACTGGGGAGAAGGAAAGAAGAATCAACAACAGCTACTACATACCACCATAAACAGTAAATCAAAACAAGCTATTTAATGGGGTTTAAAAATACTAATGCAAAAACTAAGTTTACCATATACCAAGCAAGCTGAAGCAAATGTTTAAAGGTGCACTGCTCAGTTTTCTCAAAACAGTAAACATATAAATAGCCTTTTCCCAAAGATTGGCTTCTAAATAATTCGAGAAGATCAGCACAGTTTGACTGATTTGCAACCATAGCAGAACAATGAAGCACAAAACAATCCCCACACCTTTTGTCCTCTGCCTCTTCATTTCAGAGTCGTGTTCCTAAATGGAGCCTATCAGCTTGCCTCGTGCTGGCAGAGGTAGGAAAGATGAGGAAGAGCAGAGGATAGTGCTCTGAATGTTCCCCTGGCTGGGATGGTTATCCAGCACTTGCCTCAGTCCTTGGCAGTGTCTGCAGCCTGAAAAATAATGGCCTCAACAGCTTCTTAGGCCACTTGCTGCTATAATCGGTATAATAAGTATTAATTTAGCTTTTCATATGGAAAGTTAATCCCCTAATAACATTTCAAATTACTGAACAGTGTTTGGAAAAAATCATAGCTACTATTCAGAAACCTGTGCTGCAATCAGCTACACGAGATATACAGCATTCTGTAATTAGTGCACACCTTTCAGAGTTGGCTAATTACCTCTTATGAATTAAAAATGTTCCTCCGTCCCCCGCCACTGTACTTGAGAGGGGAAAAAAAAAAGGGAAGAAAAGATAAGCTCTATACTTCTAAGGTAACTGAAAATTCAGTCAGATAATGTCACTGATGTGGTTATTTCCAGGTGAACATCAGGTTATTCAACCCAGGTGAATTTAATGACTCTGGACAGTTAGTGCAATGAATTTTCCTATAAATCACTTATAATTGCAAACATAAAAATTAAAAACCAGTCTGAAGAGAGAGATAACACAGTATAAATGATGGAAAGCAGCAACCTACAGATAGTGGTGCTGCTGTTTTAATTGAGGCCATTCTGATGTGAAGCTTCTGAACCTCATGGGGACAGCACTAGGATGAGGAGCCCAGGTTCTCTAACCTGCAAGAGCTTTTAAATGACTACACATGGTTAACAAATACGTTTTTAATATAGTGACATAAAAACTTCAGAGTTTCTCCTCTCTTATACAATGTTCTACATGTCTCAGAATGATCAAGCTCACCTTGTCTTTCCACACTTTCTCCCCAGTATCCACTATCAGCTGGCTGTTCCTGCCGTGCTGAGCCATGGATTAGAAGATTTGCTTGCATTAGGTACCCAAATCAGTATTTTGAAAGACACAAAGCACTTCAGATTCCAAATTCCCTAGGTGGCATCCACCATTTTTTACACCTCTGAGTGTTGCTCAGATCAACACCACCATGACCTAGTCATAAACAACCTGGATCAGTGGGAGACGTGTTCCCCAGCTTGACAGTAGCGCTGAAGTCTCCAGTTCAGTGATGGAGAGAGCGAGCCCACCAGCTCTGCCTGCCCTTGCCATGCTTTGGAGTACAAAGGCCTATCTCATTTGTAGGTGTTAAAACACAAAAGCTGGCACAACACCTCCAGCCCTGCCCTGCAGCTCCACAGTGCTCCTGGAAGCCGTCACTGCACAACCCACACAGGGCTGGGACGACAAACAGGAAAAAGACAATGGGCTCCAGACCAGTTACAAGGGCACTGCTGTTACTTAGAATAACAACTGAAAAATACAGCTGTTCTCACTGGAAAAGTAGGGTGATGGGGTCTGTTCTCCTCCCCTTACCTGCCAAGGGCCTGAAGCAAAGGGCTGCACATGCAGCAAAAGGAGTCCAAATATCCTCTGACCTAGTGTAAATATGTTTCATCACCTTCTAGCAGGAAACCCAGTCTTACTCATGGATGTCCTCTAATGAATCAATCCTGCCCTTTTAAAAATGTCTGCTTTAATTTATCACCTCTTTGGAGTTTTAAAAGCTTTTCATGCCTTTTATTTTAGACCAAAGCTTTAAGGAAGGTTACCTGCAGAAAAAAGAAACATTGAAAACCATATGACAGATTTTCAGTATTTGAGATGACTTGAACTTAAATCCAGGAGACAAACTCATCTGCTTTGTCCTGTGTAAAGTTTTGAGCCAAGATTAAATCCAGGTTTTTACTGGTCATAATTTAGATAAGACTGAAAATTTCAAATGTTATCCATTTTTATCAGATTTTGGCTCCGGATGAAAGAAACCTTGCAGGTACAATCATACAGCCAAATGACTAACTGCCACCCTTTGTGCCTGTTAATTATTTCTGGCCACAGTATCCTGTGCATAATGGAGCATGGACACATGATGGCTTTTCTTTTTTTTTTTTTTTCCCTCCCCTTCCCCCTCTTCCCCCTCTGCCCCTTTTTTTTTTCAAATTTGGCTTCTGGATCAACATTTTGAGAAATCAACATTTGCTTTGTTAGAAGTAAAGGGATAATCAGCCTGGAAGACCTTGGGTTATTTTGTATAGGTATTCAGTATTTGCTGCTCCTAAAGACTTTTAGTTAGAAATGGGAGAGCAACCATAATTATGAAATCAGGCCCAAACTGCTTCAAAATTAATAACTTCAAAAATCCAGAAACCATTAAACAAATATAGACATGATGTTGCGGGCATGTAGGGTGAGGGAAGGAGTTTCATCTCTGGGAAAAAACCCCACAAACTCCTTGTCCCAAGCCATTATATTTTATGTTATTTTTAACTTCTTCCTACTTGCCATGGGACAGAGGCATCGAAATCTCTCCATGGTATCACATTAATATAAAATCATTCTGCTTTTTTTCTCATGTGATAGTGAAGTGTAGTCACGTTAGCACATTTCATTGTAAGTTAGTAAAAACGAACGTTAATATGACCTGATACTAATCCACCATGACAGAAAATTCCTAATACGATAAAACTTTCATATCATATTAGTAGAAAAGAGTCAGTTCCTGCCTGTTCCAGGTCACTTTCAATGTTGCCTTTGAGCATAAAGTAATGACAAGCATTTGTCTATCTGCAAAAAGGGTCCCTAGCTCTGTTCAATGGAAAATAAAATTATATTCAAATGTGCCTTTTCTTTTTCTCTGTGTGACTTAGCCCATTGCAGCAGAGCACTCAAATACATGATCTGAATTAGCCTCCATTTCTAGGCTTGAATTCTGACATGCTCAGAGTGCCTTTTGTAGTGAAGAGCAATCTCTCTTTAAATGGCTGTTTCTTGATATTGAAATTATAACGGCTGCAGAGGTAAATATTCAGTCCAGCTTGGCTCCTCTACTTGTTTTCATGACCAGTCTATGGCAGGAAATAATCAACAATGGGCAGCATGGTCAGTGAGTCCCTCAAAGCCAGGCAGACAGATACATTTTTTTCTCTGCAAGAACTCAGTAAAGGTCTGGAGGAAGTAGAGCCAAGTCACAGCTGGCTCCAGAGCAGCTTTCCATGGGGCAGATCCTGGAGGCTTTGTAGGCCAACCTCCATACCAGTTATGCCAGCTGGTTTGAATGCTGCCATCAGGTCTTCAACTTGCCTGTAATTTGTAGTTACAAAAGCTTAAAATCTGATTGCCCATGTTCATCATCTCTGGGATACCTTTCCTTGTATGGACCAGGATTTAATGACCAATCATCCTTTCTGTAGTACCAGTTCAGATTTACCAGAGTAAATCCAATCTAAAATGTCTAAGTAAGATGATAGGTACCATCTAAATAAGATTTCATACATAAATCAGAAAGTGCTTCTCAGGACTTGGGCATTTCCCAGAAACTGATGCAAGACTTGAAAGAAACACCACCAAGTTATTACAAAGCTTTGCAAAATCTCTGATTGAGCTGAGTCTAAATCATAATTAAATCCATTTCCTTTGTCCCTGGTGACCCAAGTGAGTAGCACTTGGGTCATTCTGTCACCTGATGTAAACACAGGAGGATCTCAATTTAAATCCAGATCTCTATAGCAATTTCCAAAAACCTAAGGTCTGCTTTTCTTGCTGTAGTCACTTTTCCAGTGCACTCTGATTACCCTGGACTGTAAGAACAACTGTATCACCAAGTAATCTCAAAAGCTGCAAATTCTGAGCTTTCTTGCATAGGTTTCACAATTCACAAGTTAAAGTTAGCATTACAGAGATTTAAATTTTTCAACACAATTTAGTTTTATCAACTGAAACACACTCAAACAACAACAAAATCATCTACTCATTTTACTTTTCTTCCAGAAAATGAGAGGAACAATGGGTTCAGTTTAAGCTGCAGTGGAACAGTATTGAAGACAGGTCACACAAGGGATCAGGATGTTCTACAGAACATCTCCCAAGGCAAACACTGTAATACTTACTTCAGTTTGTTCTTCAGCTCTGATTATTGGATACAATTCTGTGTTGAAGATGCTAAAAAAAAGCTCCAAAACCTTTGAGTAACTTGACTGCTCAACCTCAGAAGGAAAAGAGAGAAGAAAACTATTGTTCTGGTGGGGAATGGCCAGGTCACTATAAGTGTAAAAAAAAAAAAAAAAGTAATTTTCAGTTATATTGTTGCCTGTGAAACATTACAAGTGCAAAATGTAATTACCTTAATGCTATTTTTGATATCATATCATCATGAGGCAGCACAAATGGCTGTGATTCTTGAGCAATTAGCTGCTCCAAGGCTGCAGATACTCTTATTTAAAAGATACTCATGGAATGTTTAACCTGTAAACATCTCGAACATTTACCTCCTATTTGTTTTTTCAGTAATTAAGCCTCCAGGGGATCATCCTATGTAACAAGCATTTCTTGCTTATTTTGCCACCCATTTTTCTTTTTAATCATGAGAAAATCCCTTTCTGCTATTAAGATACACACTGTGAAATTTCGAATTGTTTGTAATAACTACGTCTTTCCATTAGTACTAATACCCTAATGCCGCAGGAGAACCATGTAATGTGCTGAAGGATTATATAACTTCACATTGAGCAAAATGAAATTACAAGTTTCAATCACCTTTGGGAGTCAGTTTTTCAGTTTTCAAAGTTCTGTAAGAATTACTGAGGGAAGAAAGAAATATTGATCATTGCAACTAATTTCAGATCTTAAGCATTTACTCTGAAGCCAGAGGCACTGGCCTGAAAGAGCCAGAAGTACAGAGCACTGCATTAGGCAAAGGCTCCCTTAACACATTCTGCAGTGGCCATCAAAAGTATGCCCAGCTCTTCAAGGAAACTTGATACACACAGCAAGAGGAAAAGAATGCAATATTAGTGCAATAGTACCATTTCAGCACCAAATTATTCAGTAATCTCTATAGCCTTACTTCAAATTTTGAAGTTCATGAGGTTATATTTTGCAATCAAAATTCTGGAGGAATGTAAACCTGGAAGTGTTCTGTTAATCAGCACAAGTGAAAGTCAGCCAGCCCTGTAAAAGAAAGTAAAAATACATAAAAATACAATTTACAATAAAAAGCATTTTCACCCCTAAGCACAAAAGGAAAAATTAGCACATTCTCAAAAGAATCAAAAAATCTCTCTTTTAGGCATAAGCAATAACTTTTTTGTTACATAAATTTACAGACAAAATACAACTCCATAAAAACTTCAACTTATAATTAGGTGCTTAAAAAAAAATCAGTCCTTCTCTTTGTAAAAGAAAAAAAGTCAGGTTAATAACTTTTAAAACATTAGCTCAACATCTCCAAACTTCTGATACAATTCTGCTAACAGTCATTCTTTTAAATTAAAGAAAATAACAACTATTATAATACTTCCATCATTTTGATGTACCACTGAAGCAAACTGAAAGTATATGCTTTGGGATGTGTGGAAATTAATGATTTGTTAAATGCTTTACATGCTACATGCAAGACTCACAATATTACCCTTATACATGCCAGGTTATTCCACCATCTTTTACCATGATTTCCTTCCTTCTCTTACAGTTGCTACACAATTAGACTTTTTCCTGTTCAGTAAGCACTGACTTTTCTTACATAATTAACTCCTTACCAAATGTTATGGTCTGTTTGAAAATAGCAACCAAAAGATTTTCTTTACAGTAGTTTAAAAGCATTGAAATACATTGGCAAATGCAATAAGCTCTGCTCCACCTGTTGGGAATTTTAAATACAGGCTTTTGGCTGTTGTTTTTAACTATTTTTGTGTCACTGTAGCCGCCACAGAGTTCCGTGCTGCTTGTGTGAAGCACACCATGGAAGGACAAGGCTGCTTTGTAACATATAGATGAATAGTGTACATATACACAAAACCCACTTGTTTTTTTTTCTCCTGGCAGGAAAAGGCTGTTGTTAAATAAAAAATACTTGAAAACAGCATATATACAAAACAATGCACAATTCTGACATCTGTTGAAACATTTCTGCATTCAGTCTTACACTTGCTAAACTCTCATGGGTCCTATATAATACAACAAAGAGTTATGAAGAAGAACAGATTTTTCTTAATACCAAGACCACCATATAAACAGGTAGCTTTCACTGCACTATATTTTTCCACTCAGTGTATTAAAGGCTTCATATTAATTCTTTCATATGAATTCTGACACCACTGGCAATAAAAATACAGGTTGAAATGCTCATTTAGCAATCAGTGGAGTTAACTTAGCCTACACTGGCAGAGGAAACAGGATGATTTGGTGAAAAATTACTCATTATAATGCAAGCCTTTGAAACAGTGCATACCTGCAAATATCAATAATACTGTCAGTTGCATTTAACAAGATTTGTGCAAGGCCATGTTTAAACTGCACTCAAAGAGAAAAGATAATAACAGATGTTTGAGAATTATCCAAACATTAACAAAAAATATAGGAAACTATCACAAATAGGCATGAGATACCTCCATCTTGCAGTTTAAATTGTCTGAAAAGATCTGCAATGAAGACACTCATCTCAACTTTCTTGAATTAGAAAGAAAACAGATTTGTTGCACATGCATTTTCTATATTGCCCAGATTGTCAATGACTTCCTTGCATGGAACAAGGAGCAGTCAAGAAATATAAACCAGTCAGCCTGTTCTGGTCACTAAGACAATGTTGCTCACACTTAATCTCTGTTAATGAGATTTGTGACAGGGAGATTCAAAATTCTGAAAATAAATTAACTAAACATCCATTAAATTAAGATTCCGTTATTCCAGAAACCTATAAAGCAAAAATGTTTAGGATGCAGCGACAAACAGCTGGATTTTAACTGTCGAGATTTTAGAGGGCAATGTCTTAATTTCCTCAAAATTAGTGCTAAGTGCTACATGGATATTTTTCCTGGTTTTTCTCTTGCTGCTTGATATTTCTTTTCCACGTATCATCTCATTATCTTCTATTACACTCTTCTGATATAGAATCTCTATTTTCAGATGAGACCAAAATTAAAACAAGAAAGTGCATTTCATGTGAATTGTCTGCCTAACAATCACCAATATAAATGTAACAAAGCAGTAGAAGGAAAAAATGCCCACACCAGAACTGGTCTCATCTTTAATATTTGCTGGGAAAGAGGATATAGTTTAAAAAGCAAGGACATACAGGAGAGACCCACACACACATCACTCTGGCACTCAGATCTCTCATTCTCATTTTCTTACCCCTGAAAATGATGAAGACATTATTATTTACAGGAAGTATTTTGGTGCAGTCACTCCCCCAGGTCAGCCAAACTTTCTCTTTGAAGAAATCAGTATGATCAAATAGATGGGGTTTTTTTCCCTTTTGGGAACTACACCATAAATCCAAGTGTAACCACTATAATTAGTTGTAATGAACCTTGTGTGCTAGGGGGACATTCAAATAAAAATGGGACAAATCTTGTAAGAAACAGAATCCTTTTGAATATCTCATGATACCCTTTTTATGATACAGTCTACTTGAAAATGAGATAAGCAAGTAATGCTTCTAAAAGTATCATTAGAATTTCATCACTAAGATACAGATTAAAAGAAAACAAAATGCTTTGCAGCAGGCTGCAAAAGATCTGAAGTAAAACTTAAAGCGACCCTGACTAAATAATGCTTCCTTTGTACTTAACATGCATTGCTAACAAACACAGAGAAGAAAAAGCACTCATGCAAAATACTGAGATGACCTTAAAAACAGCTTTATGATAGATAAAAAGAGAAAAAGATGTCATGTAAAGCAACTGCAGTTGAGGGTAATTTAGAAAGGAGGAATATATTTCTATATAAAGCTGAGTATAAATATTTATCAGATGCATAGATGGTCTAAAGATATTAAGAAAAATAATGAAAAATTACGATTTCATTGTCATATACTTCTTGCAAATACATGCTGGGATAATGCTTCAACTATAATAAAACTGCTTATTATCTGGAGATGCAGTAACAGGAGAACAAACATCATTTATATCACTGAGAACAATTCTGTGGAGGCAGCGAAGGACTACAGGAACAGATTCCTTTCTGATATTTGATGTTTATGAAGCTTGATTGAATTGGAATGATTAAAATCATTTAATTAGAAACTGTACATGGAACTTCTTTGCAAAAGAATAGTTTGTCTATTTGTTCAAATTCACAATACCCAGACTGGTAGTAGTACAGAATCATTTTAGGGGCAGAGGGAAAGGAAATCAGGAGATGTTAGTTGTGTTTCTCTGCAGCTGACCACAACATAACTGATTTAGTACTTGTCACATGAGCAGAATATTGGCTGTACTGCTCAGGATGCACTGCTCTCCAGCTCTCACCACTAATCCTAAAGAGATTCCTCTATTTCCACTACTCCATAGGTACACACTGTGTGCTGTAGCTCCCATCTATAAGCCACACTCCAGGTTACTAATGGCAGTCTAATGCTAAAACAATACAAGTCTAATTTCTCCAAAAGACAATGAGTGTAATTTCTTAAGTAATGTGGATATTTTTTCCCCTGAAAATAAGACTTAAAATAAAGATGTGCATGATAGTAAAAAACCTCCTTAATAACAGTTTCTTCTCTTTAAAGGCTTATAGAGATTCTCTATTCTTCATAGTCATCTTACACTATCCTGGGAAAGTATTCTTTTCTCTAAGTAATAAGGATAAGAACAGCAATGTGAAGAAATTTAGTCGAGGAGGACTGGTAGCTGGTCTGAACCTAAAGTTCAGGAATTCCTGGATGCCATTACTGCACTTCTCTCCATAATCTGGTGCTGCCTTTGCTGCAATAATCTCCCAGCAGCGTTTCTATTAATTATTTGGAAGCTGAAGCATCCAAAGAGCCCAGCCAGGCCTGCTACAGCAGTTAATATGCACACACAGAAAGAGAGTATCAACATCAAGAATATCTTACACAACAAAAGAGCCCCTTTTAAATTAAAAAAAAACCAAAAAACAACAAAGGGAGAGAAAAGGCAATAATCTAAAGTGCAAAATGAACAGTGCATGACAAGGCTAACTGTTATTTCCATCCTGTGATAAAATTCACAGCACTTAAATGCTGGGTTTACTACAGTAATATAAAATTACTTTAGGAAACTTTGCTAATTTAAAGTTCTTCCTGGGGTTTTTTTTGTGCAATACAAAGTAATTTTAACTTTATTATATACAAAGCTATCGGATTAAAAATAGTTGTCTATTCTGTTTTGTATCAAATATTTTTCTTGTTTTGTAAAAATAGAATTTTTCTTGTTTCCTGGCAGTGCCTTTCTTTTTGCTTTGTTTTTAGGAGATAGCAGTAGAAGAACATAACTTTCATAATATTTATTTTTATATATATATCCATATTAATTTGCAAGATTACTGTTTATAGTCTTCACATTTTTTTCAGCTATATCAGCATTATTTTCAGTTAGGACCATCAAAATTGTGAGTGAGAAGAAAAATACTTCATCTAAGAGGTCTTGCTGTTATCAGTTGCATGGATCTGAAAGAATTCTCATATAATATTAAGGCCACAGCCGGATCCAAGTATTCAGATCTAATCCAAGATTCAGCTCTTGGTATCTTCATATCACACACCTTGCTTGGCCAGAACTGGGGGAGCGAACGGGCACACAAAAATCTCCAAGTCTGCCTCTGACACACACTCAGGACCAACTTCCTCAGCCATGTAGCTCAGCCCAGAGCTGACAGATATTCTGACCCGAGTTGAGCAGAGTTCACTGAGCACGATTCTGCCTGGCACTGTCCGTTGTCAGGCTTCATTCTGCTTTCACCCCTTTCTGGGACATTTAAGAGTTGCAGGGAATTCCCCTCGGCAACAGCTGGGGAGAATCTCTTCCTCCCAACACCCTGAGGAACAAGGGCCAAATTGGCTGGGTTTCACAGCTGAAAAAAGAAACAGCCCTTGGAGCAGATGGCAGGCAGCAAAGAGTGGTGCTGGAAACAATCTTTCAAGGCAATTTAATCCAAAAATCACAATTCCACACAGCTTTTAAGTGAGATCCTAGCTACCTGAAAAACCCTTAAAGTCCTAGCAAAGAATTTTCTGATCCTTAAGTAAAATAGTGGTAAATAAGTATATAACATCTAGAATTATTAAAAGCAAAGTTGTATCAATACAGATTAATGCCACCAGCAAAGACATGACAGAGACAACCCCACAACACCAATGCATTTGTCCCCTCTATATGGATATCAAAGGCACCAGACTGATCTTTAGCAGAAATATAAAACTTGCAGCAAACAAAGCGCTCTTTGAGATCACTCTGAGAGAACATATTTTGCTGTAGGACTGAAAGGATCACATCCTCCTTGCTGGCCATAGCCCACTAGACTACAACATTCTGTGCCAAACAGCATATATCATGATATAACTATAAAAATAGATACTAAACTGATTAGTTTTGCACCACGATAAATTGGTTTATTCTGAGATTAAAATTTAAGAGTAGAAATTAAAGGTATTCAAAGATTTTATTGCCCAGTTTTACTCAACATTGCTCATGTTGCTATCTGCTAGATGTCATCATCATCAGGGTGCCGCCCTGCCCGTTCTGCCAATTAAAATCACCCGAAAAGTACAACATCAAAAAGATTATGTTTCCTTTAAGCTGACCTTTAAAACTGAAGTTTACAATGCCCTGGTAAGAACTTAACATCTTAATTTACATAATTTTCTTCTAAATTACAAGTCATGTTTTATCAGAACAGAGTGAGCCAGAGGACATGAGCAAGCTATGAGCCAGGAGCAAAACATTCAAACCCCAATGGGCCTAAAAGTTCTCATGAACAGGTTATACAATACAGGAAAACAAGAAAAAAAAAAATCTGCTATTGAGTTACACATGCCCTCTTACCCTTGGGGGCTGCCAATCATCTTCTGCTCTTTCTCAACACTTTAAATGATTACCCAGATAAGGTGGAAAATAAAAGTTAACACGTGTTGAATTGCTAGGATTGTTCATAACATCTGGAATGACGCGGCAGAACAACTTCTTGAATTAAGAAAGGTTGTTTCCTTCACTTGCTGTGTGGAAGAACATATGAACTGAAAGTTGTTGAGTCCACTTCTAGCCCCAGCAGCATCACAGAAAATTAACATCAATCCAGAAGGAACAGAATGATGACAACTGGATTCAAAGTGCTCTGGCTGGAGGAAAGTTTCCCTCAGCATGTGTTAACACCCAGCATCCATCAAATATATTATTGTTCCTTGACAAATATGTGAAAATACAGAGTGGGGCCCCAGAACAGTCCAAATCTGGAAAGCGCCTCATGAATTAAAACAAGTTTGTGGACTTGGTTGAAATTGTAATAGTTAAAGACCTGTATGTGAGCATCAGGATGTATTTTCAAGGCCAGATGCTATACTTCAGTAACTTAAAATTATATCTCTGAGGGAAAGCCCTTTTAAAATTCTCAGGCAGCAAATACATGGCTACTGTCATATCCTCTGTGGGGCTGATTATTCTCATTTAGAACACCTTTGCACAAAAACAAAATAGAAATGAGAACATGCTTGGCACCCCTCCCGAAACATATTACATGTTGTGCTAGGAAAAAAGATTTTTTTCTCCATATGAACTAGCCCATGATTAAAAGAACAGACACAGCTATTACATTTTTTACATGTTTGATTCCTGAAGCAGACAAGGTCCTGCTATCAAATCATGCATGCTTGATGAAACATATATACATGTCTTCTTAGCAAAGAAAGAGGCAGATTTGCTGGGCAAATCCAAGCCAGCTGCTCTAGTACAAGCTCTGCAAATCAGGTTTCTACATTATGCCTTAACTAAATCTGCATGTGATACTCCAGCTCTCCTTTGGACAGCCCTTTATCCACTTAGACACAAAAGCTGAAAGAAGGAGATAAAAAATGAAAAATGTTTAGACTTAATCTTCCATATCCTTTTAAACACCATGATTCAACAAAAGAATTTAATATTAAAAAATCCCCCAAACTTTTATACTATTTCCACAGGTTACAGTGCTCATCAGGGTATTATTAGGTAATTTTTCTCTGAAACCACCTCACCCCTGTAAAGTGTTAGGCTCTCACACCCTGAGTAACTGCAGGCAGGAAGTAGCAGGTGACATCTCATGTCCATGCTGAGCCATGTTGGCTGCTGTCAGCCAAAGGCATTGGAGCAGCCACAGATAGCCCTGCAAGAACTATCCTTCAGCATGGGAAAACAGCAAAGGCACAGCTCTGCAGCCAGTGAGCCTTCCAAGGATTATTTAGGTGGCATCTCCAAAATCCTCAAGCTCTTCTGGCAAATGGCTATCAGTGGCAATCAAACTCATTTACATTACAAAGCTGCTCTCAAGGGATTACTGAAATCCCCCTGATTTCACTTATTTAATTTGGTAAGCAGATTGTGTTGCTGCAAAGTAGATTTGCAGATATCTGGATGAACTGTCACTGTGTGCAAAACATGATACTGAATATATGCTCACAGAACAAGTGAATTTTTGTAGCTGGGCTGGTGCTGTCAAAGAGATTCACAGAGGACAAAAGTGCTGCAAAATTTTGATCTCATGGTTTGGTTATGGTGGGCAGAGCTGCAGAGCACCAAACCCTTAAGCACATAAATAAAGCATCTGTGTACTTCATCTGTGCCAGTGGCATAGTCCTGATTTCAAGGGACACTACAGTAAGGGGAAAAAAAGAAAATCATATTGTATATTAATATTTATGCCTACTTATTAGGTATTTGCATCATTTGCACAGCTCCCCTGTTGGATAACATCCCCACTGCAGATACAATCCCATCTGAAGATATTTAAGAAATATCTTACAATATATTTCTTCAATCCCATCTGAAGATATTTAAGAAATAAAAACACTTAGCTGGTCCACTGCATTAGATCTTTCCTGCAGTCACTCTAACCTCACCCAGAATTGCAAAGCACGTTTATCAGCCCTCTGAGCGCTCCTGTGAAAGCTTTCAATGTAAAAATGTCATTTGCCTTTTGTGGCGACAGCTATAAATGTGAACTATGAGTCTGAACAGGAAGTAGCATTTGATAGCATGGCTAGACCTCCTCCTCTCCTGTCACCAGCCAGCACAAATGTGAGCTGCATTAGTGGGGAGGACTGTTCTGCAAAAGGGTTCAGAAGGCAAGAAGTCATCTCTCAGTTTTCACCACAGAGAATGCAATTGTAGTAGCCCTGCCTCTGACTCATCTGTCCAGCAGTAGATCCAACAGACCTGGCTGGCACAGATGGGGAAACACAAAATACATTTAAAAAACACTAGGAAGCAGTTTACTGCAGGAAGGTAGAAATATGCCACAACAAAGACAGTGCCTGTCAGCTGTGGCCTTACAAAGGCAGGCTTTGACATCCTCTCAAACACAGTGCTCCTTCACAGCTCTACACAGAAAATGAGAGAATTGAGGAAATCGCCTATTTAACTTGTAACTCAGACAAGAATAACTCACTCTGCTCATCTTATGAAATTCAAAATTAGAAAATTTCACTTACATACACCAAGTTGCACAGAAGGTACAATATCAACTCTGTTTTAGAAAGGTAACCAGAAGAACATGATAAATTAATCATTAATTATTACAAAGGCATGTGATAGGATTTCATGCCCTTTTTAATGTTTATAAAATACAGATATATATGGGTTCTTATTATACAGCCAAGATGAATCTTGAAAGCAAGCATTATACCTGACCAACACAAGCAACAAGGCTCTCCACCTTCACTTGTGGACAATCTACTGGTGACATTATTTTATTTAGTCTGATACTTCTCTGAGCCTCTTCCCATCATTCCTCTTCCCTCATACAGCATTTCTAGTTTCTGAAGAATGTAGAAACATTTTCTAGGTAAGGAAGGCCAGTATGAAGATAATTTTTATCCTTTATTATTGCAATGGGCATTTGACAGTGTGGTGACTTTTGACTAGCCTCCCTGTAATAATAACAGCGCGTGCAGTTCTCTGTTGTTTAAATACAACATGCAAGCAGTTAAACCAGGCGTGGAGGTTTGCAGCCTGAACTTTTCACATATATTATAGAAAAGGAGATCCCACCAGTGGCAAACTTAGGGGGAAGGGCTGCACGGCCTCACCTCACCCATCAGTGCCACCCAGGAGTGGGGTCACTCAGCTGTCCTGTGCCAACCTGCCACACCTGTAGCCACTGACAAGGATGTCCAGGGCTTCACCCACCACTGGCACAACCACATTAAACCTTTCCACATTCCAAAACCTTCTTTCTCCTGCACAGGTTATTCTTGAAAAGCACATTACAAAAGCTTGACTTTTTCCAAGAATGTGAAGTACCTGCAATCGTAACTCGAGTTACAAGCTGTGCTGGTCATGCCAGGGCACCACATAGCCCTCACTTTCAAGGGTGAAGTAAACAGCTTGAGGAAGAAGAAAGAGCTTTGAGGACTGTGTCATACGAGCACTAATATAATGCTCACATCAGCAGCACTGTGGCTTTTTAATTTAAAGCATGTATTCCTTTGAGAATTACCATTATCTCATTTTTTTGCACTCTACCTATTATACAATTCTTTTCGGAGATCTTAACGTGACTGTCATGGCTTCTGAAAAGCAGCAATCGCAACCCCCAGCCACCACCAGCCCTTTAAAAGGGCCCAGAGGGGAAAGCCAGGGCATCAATTGTTACAGCTTTCAACGCTTTTTTTTTTTTTAAAGGAAGAGTTAAGTGTTATTTTATATATTTTTTTCATGCATAATTTCAGTTATTTCTCAGTAAATATATATCCCTGGGCTCTGGCATTTCATCGCAGAAGTTTAATTGGAAAGGGAGGTGGGAGTGGTGCAAAGGGCGGGGAGGGCAGTGTGGGAAGGTGTGGGGGCGTGGGGAGGTTGGAGAGGCTGGGAAGGTGGGAAAGGCTGGGAAAGGTATGGGAAGGTGGGAAAGGCGTGGGAATCGGGGGGCCGCACTGACTGCCTTCCCCCGCCGCCCTCAGGGCCGCGCCGAGCGCAGCGCCACGGCGCCCCCTGGCGGCGCCCCCGGCCGTGCGGTGCGGTGCAGTGCGGGGCGCGGGGCGGGCGCGGAGCGGGCGCGGAGGAGGCGCCGGGAAGGAGGGATCGGGGGGGGGGGGGGGGGAAGCTCCGGCCTCGCTTGATGACTACACAATGAGTAGTGATATATTTTATTTTAATTTAAACACCATAAACCTATTGAGTGCTTAATTAACTTTAACCGTCTTCAGTGGAATGAAGCCAATTTGAGGGGGTCAAAAGGAGTTGTTTCAATATCAAACACTTTTACATAGTCAATCCATTCATTCGGCCTACAGCTACTGATTAACACACAAAATTAACATGTTAGTAAAAATTCATATTCAGGTCTCTGGGGAAATTAAGATGCACATGCACAGAGCATGATTAGCACAACTATTGTTTTCCCCCAACAATATAATTTAATGGGTTTTCAGAATTACAGAAAGAGAGACTGGGTGCTGGTTTGAATTGATTATTTACCACAAAGCTTTGAAATATAGAGAAAATGGAAAACATCCTGAGCCAAGAGGGCAGCGACAGAGAAAAACAGGAGCAGGGCAAGCCCCTGCTGCAGCAGGGTAAGGTTGGAGCAAGGGAGCAGGCAGGCGTCGGGCTTTCCCACATCCCACAGAACCCTATGAGCCTCTCCAAAGACACTTCCCTCTGCCCTCGCTTACTGACGCCTTCCTCTCCTCCTTCCCTCCTTCTCTTTCATGTCCCGATGTTATTTTTCCATTGTGTCATTTGTTTTAGTAAGAGAACAAACAGCTCAAAGCGTCTTCCTATGCCTCAAAATATTGTACTTGCCAATTACTTCACAGAAATAAGAGGATTAGGAAGGGTGCCAAACAGACAAAGCAGAGGTGAATAAAAGAAACAATATTTAAAAATTTACGACTGGCAATCCAAATAGAAGTGGCTGCCTGGAGGACCTGGCTTATGTAACAATTAAGAAAGTGAGAAACCCTCAGTGACTTCAGTAGTTTTTGGATCAGGCTCTCACACATGGGTACTCCCCCCACATGTTGTCCCACACATCCTACAGGGCAAATCACAGAGAGGCACTAGAAGAGTTACCAGTCACACAGGTACACACAGAGGTGCATCACAGGAAGCCTGAAAGTCAACAGCAAAGGAGGAAGGAAGAGAGAAGCAAATGTCTGGTTTCTTGCATCACTAAACTATCCATAGGCTTCTTGTGTTCACCAGGTTTTAAAAACTCCACGTAATATCTTATGGGGTTCAGATCAACCATTTAGTGTAAAAACAGACTCCTTCTACCTCTTATCTGAATAGTGTGACCAAGGTCTACACAAAAATAAATTAACCGTCAAACTAAAAAAGGTCTTGTGAGTGGCAAATAGTCCCATGTCTTCCTAGATTTAATGTATTGTTTTATGAAGGAAAGACATAGAGACAGGGAATTCTCTCATCCTAAATGAAAGTGACCATACCTGCAACTGGTTAGAGATCTCGCTACTTCACTACATCTACTGTGTTTGAGCTACCAGACCTCAACTCCCACAGCAGAGTCTGTACAGTCTAGGGTGCAAGAGAAGCTATAGTGCCTGTGGATACCAGCAACATCCACAGTCGTGGGAAGAGTCTGAAGCTGGAATTAGAGAACTGTCATGATGTAACCAGGACAGAACAGGTGCCCAGAAAAACTGTGCAATCTCCATACACATCCATTTTTCTCAAAACTCAACTGCACAGAGCCAGGTGGAACATGATGCAAGTTTTACATTAGTTGAGTCTTCAGCAAGAGATTGGATTAGATGACTGCCATAGAGCCCTTCCCATCTGCAGTATTGTACTGCAGTATTGTATTTCATACATCAAGCATTCTAGTAGAGTGGTTCCTGATGTGCAGAACTCAGGAGCCATACCTCACACAGCACTAGGATATTATGGAGCAGTGGCACCTAAATGTGGTACAACCAGCAGCACTTCAATCCCAGCTTATGGTGAACCTGGAGCTCAGGAAAAGCCAAGAGCACTGTTCTATACAAGCTAGGAACATGTCCCTAAACACAACATAGTTAAATACTGTCCCACTGCCACAGTCCACAAAGATGACAAATTCAGGACTATGAGGAACCTGGAATCTCTGAATCCTTATGCAAAGTCTGTTGGAATTAAAATCCTAAATGCCAGAGCAAGAACCCAGATACCTGCTCAACTGGTATTGCAAAGGTGTTTGGCAGAGGCAAAACAAAACCTGGTACAAATAAGCATACAACTACTTGTGTCAGAATTTTCAATTTAACAAGACTTACATCTCTGCTTCCACCATTTCAGCATCTGGGCACAAAATCTTGTGAGCCTTGGTGTCTTTGTAAAGGTCAGATTTAAACACCTGGCAGAACTGAATTATTAGGATTATTAACAACAGGTTTTAATCTATATTTAAGTGATTTTTTTGGGGACAAGGACTAATGAGAACAATGGCATAACCCCATTCATATTTTCATGTGATTTCCATTCTGCATCTGACATTAGAGTAATTGTATAGGTAGAAAATTTTTAAGACCAAAGAAATTGAAAAGCATCTGGAGTCTGTAGATCAGAAAACAGCATTAAAGCAAAATGCTGCCCCCAGCAGCACATAGTGGAGAAGGAGAAGATGGGGACAACTGGCTGAATGTCTCATGAGAGCACAGGTTAGGAAACTAATGTCTGGCTCATCACCAGCTGATTTTTGCAAGAACTATGGCGATGCACCTAAAGGGGAAAGTTGGTAGTGATCTTGGACTCAGCCCTTAATAAAACACTGGAAGGACTGTGAGAGAATAAGCACAGTTCAGCGGTGATCATAGTTAAGGTTCACCTCCCTTCAAAATGTGAAATGTAATAGCAATCCACATAATGCTTCATTCAAATTATTCAAATTCAAATTATTCCTTTGTTGCAAAGATGGAAGTCAGAAACGGGCAACTCCAAAGAAGTAAAAATGTATTTAAAGTGGTGGTAATAAAAACAAATGTGAAGAATGAGAAAGCAAGATATAAACTTAGGATTGCAATGTTACAGAAAAAATAAGAGGAATCTGCAGGACAGCCAAAGCAAGAGAAGCAAGGAGGATGACTAAGTTTCAAGAGACTTCTCACTGCTTAAGCTGTTTAACCAGCAATACATACATAGAAAAGGACAATCAAGAAGAGACTATAGAGACACAAAAATATTTCCCTTAAATAGCCTTAGCACAAAAAGAATCTTGTTATTTCACAGATAGTGGGGGCATGGTGTGCCCAAAAACCTATTCACATATAGTAAAATTCACTCCAGAATCATAGCTCTCTAAGAAAAGAATTCATTATTTTCAGTGAATTTTCATTAAAAATTAGGATTAGACCAGGCTGACAAAGATTTCCAAGAGAAGCAGAAAATGCAGTTATTAAAGGAAATTTTGATTGAATATGGGCATACTTTTAAAAGGAATGGGAAAGGCCAAAGGATGATCATACTTAAAACCAGCTTAACAGACAGGTGTTATGGATTGACCTGGATATTGTGCATCACAGTCCATTTCACTGGATCTGTCTAAGTCTACAAGACAGACATCTAGATATGTTCTGTCAATTGAGCAGGGCAAAGGAGCAGAGAGAAGAAGCTGAAAGTCTGACTCTGGCTGAGGCTTTACACCACTATCAAGCCAAATAGTTAGAAACACATCAGCTGCTCTCCCAGTGCAGCGTGAAGCTAAACAAGTACATCATGTGGAAAGAGGAATGAAAGCCTCCTGTTCAACTCATAGGAATTGTCAAAATTGCCAAACTAAGCACACATGGTTATCATTTAGGCAGTATTGAAAAGTCTTTAGATCAAAGTGCCATCAAGGATTTGCTAATGAAATAATCTAAATTGACTCTCAACATGTCAGGATGGGTGTTGAGAGCAGGGAGTACTAAGTTATTACAGTCAAAACTAAAGCACTTGTCAGGCCACACCTGGAACTCTGTTGAGTTTCGGTCCCCACTATATAAAAAGGTTGTGGACGGCTTGGAAAAGGCCATAAAGACAAGGAAGCCTGCCATATGAGGAAAGGCTAAGAGAACTGGGTTTGTTCAGCCTTGAAAAAAAAAGGCTTAGAGGAGACCTTATCACCATATTTGGTATTTGAAGGGTGTCTACTAAGAAGGTGGAGACTCTGTTCCTACAAAGACTTGAGGGGTAATTGGCACAAGTAATCCTAGGGAGATTCCAATTAGACACAAGAGGAAAATTTTTCACAATGAGAATATTCAGCCATTGGAATAATCTCCCCAGGGAAGTGATGGATTCCCCAGCTGTGGGCACTTCTAAGGTTCAGCTGAACAGTGTTCTGTGCCATCTTGTCTAGACTGTACTTTTGCCAAGAAAGGTTGGACCAAATGATCCCCAAGGTCACCTTCCAACCTGAAGGCCTCATTAAGGCTTAGTAAACAGTCCAGGAAAAGGTCCCAACGGGAAGAAGCAAAGTACTTGCTCCAAAATGATTTGTATATTTAGTTTTAAATAGCTGGAAAAAAAGTGGGCACATAATGTTACATAGATGATAGAGGCCTGTATGTTCAAAATGGTACAACTCTGGAAAACCTCAGAGTTTCTCTATGTATTTTCGCAAAGGGCAGTTCAAAACAAAATGGCATTCAAATTTCAGGAAAAACAGGGCCAGAACATCCAGTAAATAAACTGCTTAGCATTGTAACACTAGATACCAAAAAGTCTGAAAACTAATTTCCATGGCTCATTTTCCATGGCTAAATGTGTGGATAACATCTTCCCACTGCAGAAGCACTGTAAATAAAAAGCAACCATATGACCAAGAAGTACCAGTGCACACAGCCTTCCAGGAAAGCAGAAATAAACCACTGCTGTTACATCAATTACCCTTTTTAATCTCTAGCTTTCGCTGCTTCAAATCAAACGATCCCACAAAATTTTAAGGATGGAGATACCTCTTTCATGGACAGAAATTAGGAAAAACAGGATAATTATCAGCAAAATTCTATCAATGGCAGGAGATAGCACACATGCCACAAGAGAGTTTTCCACTGGCATTTCTCATAACTAGTGAGACAAAAGTCCCAAGGAGAAATCACAGTGTAACAGCAAAACACACTGGAGTCTAACACATAAGATGAAACAGAACCTCTTGTACATAAAATATACCTTAAAAAAATGAAAAACTGATTCAAAAATCGGCCCAGAAAACATTAACACTTTTAGCAGAAAAACAAAAAATACTTTGTATCAAGTACATAGAAGCAAAAACCCCATTTTTCAATCATGATAGAGCAACAGACACATTCTGAGAAGCATCTCTCAGAAAGAAATTCAGAAAAAATATATTTCTTTCATTTATGTAAGAAAATTTTATTATTACTATAATAAATTATTATACAAAATTATTATTTCTGTACTTCCTAGTAAAAATTACATTATAAATAATGCTGAAGTAGCCTCATCAAATATTTAGTTAAAGCACATAATTATATTTCATCCCTATAATTTGCTTTTGTCACAACAGAATAAACCGTAAGTAGGTGATTCACAGATAAATTCCATGCAAAGGCCAAAATGTATAGTTCCCATCTAAGAATATGTGAGCAGATATGCTTTCAATAGTTTAAATTATTTAGTCTAGCACAGTCTGAGTAACACAAGTAGTAGACAAAGTTTGTAAACTCTGCGTGCAGATCTTCAAGCTCATACAATACTCTTAACTGGATATTCACCAATACATGAAATACATGTGAATTTAGGCAATATAACTCTCCATGAGTATGCAAGAAGTTCTGAAGCATTTTTTGCTAAGTGGTAAAAAATACGTTATAAAAACCCCACCAAATTTATTTCAGTTTTATGCTGTCTGGCAGTTGCTTAACTTTAAATAAATAAACGGTGAGAGAAAAAAGCCCCAAACAACCCTGGAGAAACTAAGTTCATTAACAACTTGCATCAGTAATTCAACTTGAAATGCACGAACTCACTTGACATCTTCAATTGCTGTATATGTTTTCCATCAAAACCACAGGTAGTGACTAGGGGCCTATGACAGGACATAAGGATACACACATTTTACAGGGGTTTACATCAATATCTTCTAGAAAACTACATTGCTTTGGAGGGGAAACAAAAGCACTCTTTTATTTTATGTATGTGATGAAAACAGCACTTGATACACCTGACATTTTCCATGAACTTTTTGTATTACACAAGTGATGGTCTCAGCTCCATATAAAAGTAGAAGAGCAAAAGTATTTCCTATTATGATCTTTTCAAGCAGAATAAGTGAAGAGTTATGGCAAGTTCATACCACTTCTAAGATGTTTAACACAAGTATCATAATTGTTACTTAATGGGTCAGGAAACAAAGACAGACTTGTCTCAGTGGTGTTGTCTGTTCTCTATAGATCACACTTATTTTCTTTTCATATTTAGGAAATGTAATTACGTCTAATTCAAATTACAAGGGACAATAATTACACAAAGCCATTTTTTTCTTTATAGTTAATCCTCTGAATATTTTATTTGCCAAGGCATACAATTTTCCAAAAAGAAAACATTAACTTATGTTGCCCATATGGAATTTATTTAATTATATGATAATCCAACATGGTTCCCTGCAATTTATTATGTTAATTAGTTAGATTATGTGTGAAACATTTTGTAATGAGCCCATTCCTTTTCTTTATATGTCTTAAAAAAAAATCTTTCTAATGAACCATTTTTCTGCATTTATAAAAAATAACTGAGCTTCGTAATTTAAAAGATGTGTTACATTTTATACCAGCATAGACTTACTAAAGATTTTGAGAACCACAAACCATATTTTGTTAGACTGCAATTTCGTTACCATGACTAAGCACAATAATTGGAGAATATTGTGTATTTGATATTATAACTGAATCCTATACTACTTCAGCAGTAAGTGTAATATTATTGATTGCAAATGGAGGAGGGAAAAAAAAGAAAAAAAGGAAACGACCTCCAATAATTCTTCAACCAGGAGGGCAGAAGAAGATTAAAAGAAAGCCTTTAATAGTTAGCATGTGCAACTCTCTTTTGGAAATGAGCCAACAAACTAGATCAACATGGATTTTTGCAAGAAAGCAAGTTACTGTTTGTTTTGTACAAGTTAACTACAAGTTACTACTACTATGTGAGCAGAGAAACAGATCATTAAATATAAAAGCTCTCCCATGACAACTTCTTGAGAAAATGTTTTCCAACAGTGCTGAGGTACTGTCTCACTTGAAATTTCATTTTATACATGCAGTTTCCCTTTGTTTTCAAAAATGAGGAATGCACTCCACTTCCTTGCCTAGTTTTCAATAGCTAAGGGTAACACCTTTAGGTTTGTGCCTGCACAGCCTTATGTGTCAAGGCTGCAAAAGTGGCCAGAATCATGCTGGAACTTCTCATACATTCTGCATTTAGGTGGGAATTTGTGTCTGATTCTTTAATCTCCAAATATACCTTGCAGGTAGTGTACCTGACAGAGTACTGTGAGATAAAACCCTGAAGAGAAGAGGGGCCCAAGAAAGCTGATTGATCTTCAAGGATCACCTCTTCCAAACTCAGGAGCAATGCATCCCAACAAGGTGGATAAAATTAAACGAGGCCAAGTACAAGGTCCTGCACCTGGGTTCAGGCAAACCCAAGCAGAAACACAGGCTGGGTCTTGGGGGTATTTCTTGACTGAAGAAAAATCCAGACCTGGAGGTTATGATAGGATTCATCTTTTACAGTACAGCTGTCATTAGTCTATAGGTGGTAGAGAACAGAAAAAAAAGTTAAAAAAGCCATCTGCTCAATGGTGATGCTCAACACAAAAAAATCCACAAAGAAATTCAAGATGAATCAGCCTCTCTCTTTAAATCCTTAATGGTTTTTTCTACGTGTCATCAGAAAATGTATTAATGCTGTGGAATCACTGATGTTGGCCCAAATGTCACATATAAGTCAGTTTTCAATTATTATCTTACCATTTATATTCATTTTCTCTAAATGGGGCACTGGTAGAGCACAATAAATAATTCTGCTGTGGTCACATATATTTCAAAGACTTGACAGGTCAGACAGCTGCAGAATCCCTGTATGTATTTCAGATGACCTAATTTTTTTTGATCAACATATACTGATGTAATAATAATCAGTGGAGGCAGAAGAGAAGGGTGTATTCCACACAAACGATGCTTGTGTGGATTTCCTTCAACTGTTATTTCAAGTCAGATTTGTTTCCATGTATCCACGTTCTTGAAATGCTTTTATACTTTGTGTTACATCTGTTGACTTGATTGTCGTTAGCAAACAAAAAAAGTTCAGAACTACATTATTTTTTATCTGTAGAAGAATAGTGGAAATATGCTATATGTCAAAGTAAATGCTGTGCAACTGGTAACAGACATAGCATCTCATGCAAATGCCATGAATTTTGGCTGCACTTGACAATTTGCTGGCACTAGGATCACCAAACGTAACAGCAAATCATTAAAAATTACCAATAAAACCCTCAGAACCAAAAAACATTCAGGAGAAATTGCATTTGTATTTCATAATATATAAGCAAAATCCAATATAATTTCTCTCCAGGCCTGCAAGCAACTGATTCCTTAATATTGCATTTTGTATGTCTGAGACAATACAAACCCAGAAAGGTATTCTTTCCAAGGCTGGTTATTTAAATGTCTTCTTGGTTTATGAACTATTGGAAACATAAAAAAAATAAATAACCAACACAGATGATTTAAAATATTTACAATCTTTCACTTTAAAATGACTCACATGCTGGCTTCTGAAAGACTGCTCTGTGAAGGAACTCTCCAGTATATGTTCCTTTAGCATATGTCCTTTAAGAAAATTGTCACAATAAATTTCCTAGACTAAGAAGGTATGTAGTAGTCCAACCATATTTTTTTTTCCAAACAATTTTCAGGAAATTTTACAGAATAAACATTGTAAATGTTCTTGTATCGCAAGAAGTTTGCATTTCATTATCCCTTGGATCTCACTGGGGCACTAGCCAGCAAGAGGAAGGACGAGTGTCTAAATAGTCACCATCACTTTCTCAGAGGTCTCCCACAAGTATGCTCCCTAGCAGCTGAGGTCACAGCTGAGAACACCATGGACTAAGAGTTTAATTCTCAGTACACATTCTTAGAGTATCATTAAAGGCTCTCTGACAGCGAGCCTTTAAAGCACCTTATCTTACTTGAATGTTCATTAGAGAAGAATTAATTAGGACTAATACACTCACTGTGAAGTTTACATGAATAGCTCAAGAATGCCTACATTATTTTCCAATTATTTTTTCACAGAGCAAAGTAGTGACCAAATATAGATCATATAAAACATATTCAGTTCCCACCACTAAATATCACAGCTTGTACCTCACAGGTTCCCTCAACATTTTCTCATGACCTAACAATCAACACTTCTCTGTGACATACTTTAGTTCCTATTCCCCCTATCAACACAGTGTGCACAGTCAGAGCAGGGAATTAGTCTGTGTCACACTATGACTGGTAGGAGTTGAAACATTCCAGATCAGTTCTGTATAATCCTTGACAAACCTTTCCTGAAAAAAATCCAAACTCTCTGTGTACAAAGTCACGGGGTTCCTCAATTCTTTGCTCCAGGCCTTTCAATACTGCAATAATTTTAATTTAAATTATTGGGGATGAACAAATATTCTTTCCACATGTATTGTACACTTCAACACAAAACTGACAGTTTTAAAAACTCACACATTAAAATAATTGTCTAGCTATGTATTTAAACAATTAAGTCATTATTAATTCAGTAAATGCCATAATAGGCTTTTAGAAAGTACAAAAGAATCCTTTCCCACGACATACATCGATATGATATTTGTCTAACTAGGTGATCTGCTTATTATTCACCAATTTAATTCTTTCTTGAATTGCATAGCAACAAAATGCACAAAGGAAAAAAGTTACCCTCTGTAATTATTTCACAGGATAACTTTCAAAATCCTGACATGCCAAACTAACTAAAAGCACCTTAGTGCCACCAGAGGACCTCCCAACTCACTTGGCACCACAGGGTTAATCTCACTCGTTTAATATTCTACCTCAAACAAGAATAATTGTAGCAAGAACCAAGGTCTTAGGGTAGCTTTACTATGACCATGCTACTTCTTCAGAACACAACAGTAAAAAAGCCATGCAAATGGAGATGAATGGAGCACAAGCCACCGAGGTAATTAAAAATGTATTTTCCATCTCCTAGTAATTGAATTGTGTACAAGCTGCAAGTTAATGAGGTCATCTACCCTCGAGCACTGACAGGAAAGCAGGAATAATTATCTTTCAATTTTTTCTTATGTAGCAATTAATTTTAACCATTCGCCTACATTCCACTCCCACTTCCCTCATTCCAGTCAGTCAAAGTCATGGCTAAGCCGAATTGACAAGCAATTGATATGGTGGCGGCACGGAGCTGCCGAGGCGGGCAAGGTAATCAAGGGGCTGCAGCTGTTGAGGGCTAAGCGCTTCCAGGTGAATGTCACCTGAGATTTTGCATTCTGCCACTCGGAGGATTTGGGACACACAGTAGTGCCTGACAGCACATCTGGTGCCAGGTGGGCAGGGAGGGGACATCGCTGATTTGGGAAAGGAACAGAAGGATGGACAAGGATTGATGAATGGACAAGACTAGGAACAAAACTGTCTTTTTTGGTGTTGGTTTTGTTTCTGTGGTTTTTTTTTTTTTTAGGGCTCATCTATTTTAACTGAGTAGTGCAAACCACAGCTGTATTTAAAAAAGTGTAATGCCTTGGCTTTTGGCTTTTAATTCAAAAACTCAAACAGCAATTAGACTCAAACCCTTATGATGCCTCCTGTAACTATCTGACATGGACTTTCAGCAACTCTACACTTAAAAGGAACAAAATCTGTGCCAAATCAAATCTGAGAGAGCAGGTCATGAAGAGGAGTTTGGCACTTTGACCTGTGGACCAAGGCCCTGCAAGTTCTGTGCAGATGTCCACATTTATAATTAGGCTGGCAGTCTCTGTGATCCTCCCTTTGACCTGAACCATCTTTCAACAGCCACAATGAGCCGTTCTGTTCACAAAAAAAGCAGGCAACACCACCTATGTAATAAATGGACTTAATAATTTCACTAAAATTATCAAGATCAAAGGAAGGAGGCCTAAGTGTTTGTTTATTAATACAACTCCTACCTTTCCTCCCTCAGTAAAGACTACAAATGTTGTTAGCACATTGCATGCTAGATGGGGTGTACAAGGATGGCAATCTGAGCTCATACCACAATGACAACTTGTCCCTGTATTTCAGTGCACGTCACCTTGTCCCAGCTGCACTCAAGTTAAATTTCTTCTGCAACTACTAATTTTTGGCTAGCAGTTTCAGAAAGAAACCCTTTCTCACTAATTCTAACTCAGACATCTTATGTTTGTGAATTATGGCAATGATTGTGTCTTATTCACCCGGCTGAGCAGAGCAGCAAACCTTCCCAACAAGTGAAAGTTCTTTGCATTTGCAAGATGTATTAAAACGTCTTTCTTACATGCACTACTACAACTGGAGAGAAACCCCATAAAAATGGTAGAAATTATTCTGTGTCAGCAGCTGGTGTAAAGAGAGAAGAAATCTTGGACTTTTGCTGCAGACTCCAAGTCCGCAGTCGTTCTGCCTTCCCCTAATACGCTTACAAGCCAATTCAAGGGGTTGTTCCGAAGTTGACTATACTAATTTCAGAAGTTTCCAAGAAATGTATTTCCTTTTAGATGTGTTTCCTTTTAATGATAATTATCAAAGTAAAACTCAGTAGAGAAGGTGCTAGAAGTCAGTCCCTAGTGTTTTACCTCATTAGAAATGCAAATAATGATTATTGTATGGGTGAAAGTAGGCAACACCTGGAAAAGCGGTACACATAAAGGTCACCTCAGTATAAAATTAGCTTCAGGAATGAAATCAAAGGCAAGCAAATGCCAGCATGGACACACTGGAGGGAAAAGGAGTCGTCACTTTCTTTTGAGCACATAAAGAATATAACAACACATGACAGTGCAGTAATACAGTAATAGCAGTAATTTCTTTACATTTATTTTATCACCTAACTTTATATGTACTTTGCAGCAGAGTCTTCTACTCTTCTTCCTATTGATGCTGCTTTTTGCAATCTGAAAGCTGTCAAAGTAAATATAAATAGATGGGTAAGTGAAAAATAAGTTTGTTTCTCCCAAAATGAATCTAAATTTTTGCTTTTAGCAGAAGGCTTCACTTCATGATCTCAATTTCTCATGTCATAGGAAGATGCCTGATGCAACTCTGTAGTATATGCACAGAGCAGCCCTTTCACAAATGTCAACAAGAGGGTTCTTACCAGAAAAATTAATGCCTTTTGCATTTTCCTTCCTGAGCAGCACCCAAGAGACTAGAAATTAAATTGGTATCTACTCTGAGAAATCACAAATGAAAACAAGGGCACTGGTTCACATGTAGTCAACCAGAAATGAATGTTCTTGCATAATGGCAGAACAAAACCCAAAACTTTTGCTCACAATTTAAACAATCAAAAAACCAAAACCAAATTCAGGACAAAATAAAAATTCAACTTCCCCTCCAAAGCCCCACTAGTTTAACTAAGAGAAGGTAAGTGCAAGCCTGGGACAGTTGTGAATGCTGGTGACAAGTCCAAATGAACAGCCATCAGTTACAGTGCTACAGAGGAAAGCACATCCATAAAGCTACTGTCCATCACTCGTAATTAAATTCATTTGAAAACACTACACACACGGACATGATGGAAAGACATGAATTGTACTACAAAGACAAAATCATTCTCAGTGGTTAGTTAAGTGTTGTCAGTCAATCCTAACCATTTCACAGCCAGCTCTCCCTCTGTAATGGCAGATTAAACTTGGCAGACTTGATAGGGCGTAATAAACTTCATGTAGTAACCACTCCTCCCATTTTTCCAAAGCTAGGTCATGTTCATCCCTTTAGGTTTACTCCAGAAAGCTCAGATAGAACAAGAAGATCAGTTTCCATGTCCTCTGGAGGTTCTGCTCTCATTAGAAGGGAAAGTTCAAATACATGTGCACAGAGTGAGGAAGTTGCTTGATCCTCTCTCCTGCCTCTGAAGTGCAGAAGGAAAGAGGAATGAAGCACTTACTCAAACAGTGCCAGGGACAGAGGAAAGACAAGGCTTCAACAGGTCAACAGCACGTGGCTTCTTCTCGTTTGAACACAGAAAATGTTTGCTGGGCTAGATAAATGGTGCATCCTGGGAAGCATCCTGTCTCACACAAATGAGCCACCATTTCCTGTGGTTTGTTTTCCTCGCATCTCCCAGCATCCAAAACTCTTGTCTTGGCATATTTCTAAGGCACAGCCCTGCTTAATCCTCTCAGTATCTGTTTACAAACTTCTTGTCCATCAATTTGACTACTCCCTCTTTGAACCTGCAGATACTGTGTCTCTGCAACATTCTGTGACAATTGATTTTAGAGTTTTACTACCCACTGTGTTAATACTTTCTCTGCATGCTTGTCTTCTCATTTGTTCAAAATTCTCGTATTATGCCAACAAAGTGTCTCTTTCCCAGATCTGCTTCTGTCACAAACAGAGTGGAAACAAAAGGCAGTTACTCCTGAAGCTCAGTATAAATCGCAGGATTTGAAAAAGAGAGGGTGAAGAAAGAAAAAAAAGGAAAAAAAAAAAAAAAACAGTTCTTGTCATCAGAAGCAAATATCTTGCCCTAACACTAAAAAAGTTAGAGCTGAAATCTGAGATGATACTATGTCCTTATATTCAGGGATTTTAAATATCCCAGATTTACCACAGACTTATTTACCACTGATGATAAACTAACTTGAGTTATATGACATGGAAATAAAATTACATATTAAAAAAAAAAAAAAGGAGAAAAAAAAACTTGTTTAGAATAGGGTCTAATGAATAGAAGGTAAATTGTGATGATACAAAAATGGCCATTTTTCAGGGCTTTTCTAATACTTAGCACTGCCAAATTTTCTTCTGCACATTAATATCAGAGTATTATTTGTATTTCATAGATATAAATGTTATATGCCCACATTAAAATGTTTTGGGAATGTTTCCCTTTTCTGCTACAATGACATCTTGCAACACACTTCTACGTGAATTTTATACGTCCAATTTCTGTAAATACAAGTCTTCAGATTTGGATTAATCCCCTTTTTTACCACTCCTGCAATGTAGAACTGGTGAAGATGGACATATGAAGAGCTAGCCACAGAATTGTCGCCCTTTAACTACAAAAGCAAAAGCCTTCCTTGAATCAAACCAGGATTAACTGCTACTTGGGTTAACCATGAAAAAGGGAAACACCCCTACCATAACATGTATCAAAGTGCAAAACAGTGTTACCTGGCTGCCAATGATCAGGAGAATTCATGCAACAAATGCAACTCAAAAAAGCAGGTTAAACATTTTCTCTTTAAAAATCAGAAGCCTAAAACTTAGATACCATTCTGAAATAAACCACAGCCAGAATACGAAAGAAACTACATAAAACACTTTAGTCTAGAAAAGCATATGGAGTAATGTGATTGGTTTCTTCACAATCAAAAGCTCATAATCGAAATCACTGCTTGGATGCTGAAGTAGAAAGGATGTCATGTTCCCACCACACTACAGCAAGACACATTATCGCAGACACATGGGAATAATTACACCTTGATACAATTTTCTTTAAATACAATCTATTATTTACAAAAATGATCTCCACAAGAAGGCCAATATGATTTAATCCTATAGCAAGTCTGAAGGCATGAACACAAGCCACTCTTAACACTGACATAGGACAAATCCAAATTTCAATTTTGCTTAAATTCAATAACCAAAGTGCCACTTTGAAAGGTGGAACTTCTCATACACCCAATCCCAGGCTCTTTTTAAGTACAACTAATTTTGATCTAGCACAAGTTTTGTGAACTGAGAAAATTGCTCACCATCTCTATTTGTCTACATCACATTCCTTACAAGATAGTCTTCCAATTTTGAGGACACTAAAAGAAGCAACCAGACAGAACCCTTTCAATCCACTACCTTCTCTTAAGGGAATATTGAAGAGCCCCAGCCCTGCACAGAAATGTGCATCCCTAAACTGACAGTTTGCAAAAGAATATGGTCCCAAGCCAGAGGCATGTCCAACCTAAGCTTTAAAATTCAACTTTGAGTCTTCCATTTACAGTATTTAATTTCTGATAATTGTAGGTAAAAAACTTTTAACTTGAGACAGGTCAAATCACAGCATTGTCAGGGTTGGAAGGGACCTCTGGAGATCATCTGGTCCAACCCCCTGCCAAGGCAGGGTCACCTCAATCGGGTTACACAGGTGGGTTCTGAATGTCTCACTGAGCACCACTGAAAAGAGTCTGGAACCATCCTCTTGGATCACACCTTTGAGATATTTATATGTATTGATGAGATCCCCTCAGTTTTCTCTTTCTGAGACTAAACAGGCCCAGCTCCCAGAGTTTCCTCATAAGAGAGATGCTCCAGACCCCTCATGACCTTTATGGCCTCTGCTGGACCCTCTCCAGCAGCTCCTTGTCTTCCTTGAACTGTGGAGACCAGAACTGAGCACAACACTCCCCATGTGGCCTCACCAGGGCTGGGCAGAGGGGGATGGATTACCCCTCTCACCTGCTGGACACACTGTTCCTGATGTCCCCCCAGGATAGCATTGCCCCTGCACACTGCAAGGATGCACTGCTGGCTCATGGTCGACCTGTCATCCACCAAAACTCCCAGGTCCTTCTCAGCAGAGCTGCTCTCCAGCAGGTCAGCTCCCGGCCTGGGAAGGAATTACTGCCCAGGCGCAGGACCCTACACTTGCCCTTGCTGAACCTCATCAGGTTTCTCTCTGCCCAGCTCTTCAGCCTATAAATAATCCAGCACAAACATTTTCTTTTGAAGAGTTCCAGACATATCAACACAGTTGATAGATTAATACATCCCCTAGAAGTGCTTAGAGAACATAACTTCTTTTTTTTTAATGCTAAAATAGCTTATTACATAAACTTATGCACTCATGAAAGATTTTAGGTTGCACCATTAAATACTTCTGTTTTTCTAAAAATCTCATGTACCCAACTGTTGCTTATCAATCATCCTTTTATTTACTGTACTCTGTTGCTTGATCTGCCTTGACCACACTGTGATAAATTGTGCTCAGGTGTACTGCACACTCTGTTCCAGGCACTATTTTCCCCGCCCTCTACAAAAGGTCACATAAGGCATCTACATGAAATAGATTTTTACAGGAAACTTCACACAAATAGGGAAATAATTGATTGTTTCTTTGGGGAAAAAACCAAAAAACAAACAAACCAAAATGCTGAGATCTTAAAAGAGCTCTGACCCTTCCAGTAAACAGGATATCAACTTAACACACAAGCTCGCCCGTATCAAGGGTCCATGGCAGTCCACACAGTGGCTCTGGGAGATCCAGGCTTAAATAAAAATACATGAGGTATAAATCATAGCATTAACGCTACCTCCAGGACAGGGGATCCATTTCAATGATCATAATGACATTTACTGAAGGTCCTTGACAATCATGGTGGTTCTCTCCAGCTGTTTAACTACCAAATCAAGGTTATTCCATGGGATCTTACCAAGCCTCACAGAAAAGGTTGCTGACTGTGCTAGCCCCTGAAATTAATTTTTTAAGAAAATCCCAATTTATATTCTTTGTTGTCAGTACTATTTTAATTTCAAAAGCGCCATCATTTGAAGGTATTTCCATTCACCAGCTGGCTCAATATTAATTTCTGATTCCCCCTCTCCTAATCACACATGAAAATTAGAGGATAGGTAGAAGAGAATAAAGCAAAAACGGAAGATTTCAATGGGTGTTCAGGGAGTAACCTACAAAAACAGCATGAATTTCTACTCAAAGCAATGGGGAAATTCTGCTACCTCCAGACACCATGATTAAAAGACTGCATATTAGTTCCAGCTAAGTCAATTTTCTTAAATTGAAAACTCCAATGTAACAAAGTTTCATTAAAATTTTTTGTGAAGTGCCATTATTCCTACCTATCTAGAGTTTTGAACAGAATTCACAGAGGGTCAGTTACAGGAGGCTTAATATTCCCTCCAAGATTCTACACAAGTTACTGTCTCTTGGCATCAAGACTGACTGACCTGAATTTTTTTTTTTTACTCTTTTCAATGAAAATATTCTTCCTTCATTCCCACCTCATAACTGAAATACTTTATTCCTTAGGTATTGTCTGAGAGAAGAAAAGTGATTTTAATTTTTAACGTGTAAATGCAGATTACTTACTGACTTAAAAAAACAGAACTTGTATCATCTGTTGAGATATATAGCTCATTACAAGTTATTATTTGCAATTCTGATCAGATACTGAGCAGAAATGATATATTTCATATTTTGATTCTGTTCACATTCAAATAAGGCATTTAACAATCAAATTTAATTGAACAAAATTCTAGGATGCTTTTTTATTTTAAAGAAACATTTTCTGTGATACTTAGAGTATTCAGATGGCTTGCTGCTCTTCCAAAGCATGATTCTATCGTATAACTGTTAAAAGGTAAACCCTGAACAACACATAGTATACTTGAATTAGATTTTACAGTTATCTCCAAAAGAGAAGATAAAAACTCAGGGAAATGCTACTGGGCCAGCACTGCCTCATAGCACATTTTACACTATTTACTGATGGCATAAGAGTAAGAGAAGAAAATAGAACTTAAAATTATCATCTTCCTTCATAGAAAATTATATTTTTGATTATAAATGTTTTATGTCAAAATAACTTGAAGCCCTTTTCAGAAAAAATCTGTAACATTTTCAATGCCCAGTCTGCATTTGTGAAGGATTGTACTTGAGCAAAGTAGTGCTGCCTGTAGCACAGCATAAAATAAGTCCAGTAAAGACCAACTGCAAGAAGACGAAAGTAGCAAGACATCCCTGCTTTTTCTCTGTTTCTTTCATGCCAATGTTTTAAAATAGTCATTTAACATTTACAGCTGAATTAATTCCTGCCATAAACATCCCCCCATTTTAATACATCTAGCTAGTTTTGGGATGTTAGCAACACACACTATCTATTGTATTAAGAACATTAGGATATTAAGTGATAAATTATTAATTATCCTTTCAAGTAGAGTTTCTGAAGTAAAATAATGAAAATACACAAATCTAGACTAAACAGGTCTCAGCAGATCTGTCCTTTCAGTTGTCTATCTTTACACAGTAGCACCCCTTGGTTCTTCAAAATGGTGACTCAGTAAACAGCTCTGAAATTCTGACTGAGAAAGTCAACCAGCAGAGACAAGCAGTTGGTTTGTTTTCTCTCTGCACTTTTTAATCTCTCTAAGGGAATTTCCACTGTCAGTGAAAATCACAACTCATCACAGTAGTGGCTTTTCTTACAGAAACACACCCCCACAATGTGCTGGTCAATGACCCACTGAGTCTGCCAGGAGACTCCAACACAAGTTAAAACAGAATTTTTTTTCAGTCCTAGACTAAGTAAAAATTAAACATGCAGCTTTTTCAGCTTACTTCTAACAACTGACCTTCTCGAGCCAGTGAAGTGGCTCTGCAAGTTCAAGATCAGCTAAACCCTCACCTTCCTCCAGCAGTGATGACTGCAGGTGATTGCAAATGTATCTAAAAAAGAATGACCCTGTGACAAAGTTTGCTGGCTGAGGTGTTGGAGCAGCCTACCTGCATTCCTACAGCTCTCATCCTGCTCTCTGTAACAACGAAATTCACTATGTGCTAAGAAAGATCCCAATTACCTCTCCGTAATTCATGATCTCTGCTACACTGTGCCTTCTCTGACAGGCAACCTTACACTTTTTCACCTAGCAGGCTTGCACTGTGAATTAAAAGGTGACTTTCTTCCTTCCAGAAAAATAGAAAAGGAAATCAAAACTAATCTTCCCCTAGGTCCTTCCCTTCCCCCCAGTTTATGTGGCACAGACCAGCCTGCAATAATCAAACCAGAGCCATTTAGTGTATAGTCTAGTCTTGCTGTGACTAATAGGATGATTGGTTGTATAGCTTCTTTATGGTTGTTCATTATATCACCCTTACATAAAGTAATTTAATTTCAGTGGGATAATTAGGGTATTTCTAATCTAACTGATAGTCTGAATGAAATGAGATTCTCAGAGGGAGATTTGTGTACCAGGAGATTGGTGACCTCCGGCCCCAATTTTCACACAATGTATTAAGCTGACAGCCTTACTTCCAAGCCCTGCTGCACTGGCTCCTCACCACTTGTGCAGATGTATGTGCTAGAGAGAGCAACCCTGAATGAGGCTCTTCCACCCAAAATCCCAATATTAAGGGAAACTGCAATTTTTAATTTGAATTACAGAAAAATAATCCAGGCTATCATTCACTTGTTGAAAATATAGAGCTGTTATTTATCTGTCATGCAAAGTATGCATCTAAATTCTTGATTTTAGACTCTGCCTTACAGGGCAAGATCAAACAGTTGATGTTTGATCAACTTGATCACTTGAGTTACTCGATCAACACCTACAATTTTCTAAAAAATCTTCCCCTTTATGTTTTCTGGAAACGTATGCAAAAGTTGAAGAAAAGTAGCTTCTAGCAAACTGAATCAATGCCATATTGTATTTATGAACCAAAACCCTAAGTTTCTCTACCTTTTGCTGAGTCAGATAACCTGGCTACTTGGTAGACAAGATGCTCCATTTCTTCACTGACACTTACATACCAGCTTGTTTCTTCTCATCTCTCTGTTCTCTGAAAACTGACATATTCCTTTCCCACATCAGTACAGCACCATCCTGACTCAGACCAATCCAATTCTCTGAAAGCAACAAAAGCCTTTTTTCTTCAGCTAAGTGTGGACTGAATCCCACTGCTGTAACCAAACCCCTCCTCATCATACCTGCAGCGTTGTCCCTGCGGTTGCACATTCCTCTGTTGATCCTTGGCTTTGCAAAGGATGATACCCTTGAACACCAAAAGCCTTCACCCACAGACCTTTGAAATTATTTCCCTGTGATTAGTAAACCTCTTCAACCTCAACAGTTGAGCCGTTAATCCTAAGAGCTAATAGAAGTAGAGAAGGCCTTACAAACTGAGGAAAACACCCTGCTGTGTCACATAATTTGGTTGTAGTGTTCCAATATTTGATTTAAAGACAGCAAATAAGTTACACAAGCTTTCAAGATTCTTTGTTCCAGGCTGACATAAACAGTTCAAGTAAGAGACTGAAAACATCACTGAAAATCTCTTTTCCAGACACAGTAACATCCTGTATAAAGTGAAGTCACAGTTCACAATAGCTTCAAAAGCATCACAATTTCACCTACAGCTCTATAGTTACACACAAATAATCAATACACACTGTCAAATATACACACTGAACTAATATATATTTTGTGTATTTATGTACACCCATTTAGTATGTGTGTGCACATATGTACAGAAATATATTCCTTTTTTTTTTATACATTTCAGCATAATAAAGCATAATTTAATGAAAATGAAACTTCAACATTTATACTTGAGCACAGATGAAAATATATGATCTATAGTATTCATATCTCAACACTTAAATCAAGAGTCCATACAGGGGTAATTATTTTCAAGGAATTATTCTGCAATTAGCACCTTTTAAAGAGACCTATGTAATTTTTAAATCTCAAAACCCAATGAACTGCTACAAATTATAGCTACCTCTGTGTACATCCATATTTTAAACTCATTGGTGGTGGAGATAAATGTAGCATAAGATCCCACCTCAAGCTTTATTTCACTCAGTCTCTAACAGTATCATTTTTCAGTAATGGCAATTTGTATTTTGTATTTTTCACCAAGCCTTGCACTTGCAGCTTTGTCAGAGCATTTCCTTGGGAATTTGCAGTGGAAAAGTCACTGACCTGAAATACGGTAGTGGCTCTCTTGCAGAAGTCTTGGTTTTGTCAGGGCCTGTTTAAAAGACTCCTGAGTTCATGGTTCCTTGACCTAATAAAACAAAGAAGCCATTATAGTTTAATGGGCCAATATAGAGCTCTTATACTAGAAGTAAAGAATTGTATACTAGAGATGATAAATGAAAGTTTTCTACTTTTTGCATATCACCAGCTTAATTTTATATACATTTTCAAGAAAAGATAATGTCAGTCAAAAGTAGTTTTAAAATAATATATTTTTTATAGCATCTTCCTCCAGTGACTACCTTAAAACCTCCCAAATTATTATTCTTGGTCAAAAGAAATGAAAACAAATTAACTCCTTACAACATTTGCAAATAATCTTACATCAAGTGATTGCCCAAAATATAGAATACTTTCTAAAGTGAATCAATTTTATTTAAGGCATACTAAGCATAAAAGCTTAGAAGAGAAAACTGAAAGCAAACACATTATTATATTGGTGTACTTAAGAGAACTGACAGTGGATAGTACTGGATTCTGCTCCATTTCTACATCTGCCATCAAGTCAAGATAACTCTGTATTCATCTGTACTTTGGATGAGTCTTCACTAATAAGGTATCACTGACTCTCCTTTACAATGTACTCTGACATCTCAGATGAAGTGTTATAGACACATTTCTACTTTAAGGATTTGATTTTCAAAAAATTCAAGTGTTAAGGAGTATATTTGATTTAAACATTGAATGCTAATTTACACAACCTGGAAATTGCATTTATAGTCAGCTGTGAACTTATTCATTTGCATGGGCTCACCATTCTACACAAACAGAAACAACTGCCCTGAAGTCCTAGCAACAAGTTCCTCTCCTCCAGCCAAGAGCCTTTCAGCACAACTCTGCTGCCTCAGTTTGCTTCTGTTCTGAACTCTTTCAACCCTGTCAGAACTTAATTTCTTATGCTTTTAAGAGAAATCAAGACTGAGCAACTCTGTGGTAACCTGAAGATCAGTTATTTCTCTAGAAAGATAAAAGATAAATAAGAGAGCACCTAGCTACAGTTCATCTTTATTCACTTAGCCTCCTGCTGGACTGAACTATGTTTTATGTACAAGTCAAGCTGGACCTACAAGGATAATCTGATTTGGAGCAAGGAAAACACAGTTAAATCAATAGCAGAAAATTATATTTTTTTTGTGGAACTACTAAATTGTGTCCTGATATCAAAATGAGAAAGAGCGCACAAAAAATATCTCCCCTCCCCTTTAGAAAAAAAAAAAAAAAAAAAATCTTTATTCTTAGAACAGTTAATAGAGTGACAAATTGCTATGGTATAGTACAGAAAGTGTCAAGGAAAGAGAAGACACATCTACTTTCACATATTTCAGCAATATTCAAACCATGCCAACATTAACAATGACGCACTTCAATCACAAAAAGCCTTACTAAAGCTCCATTTTCAAAAGCTACAACTACTATGAAGACATTATTATAAAATTGCATTATTTCTCACCCATTATATTACTGCCACCAAATAAAATACTTCAGCTAAAAAATCCAGACTGTTTCAGGAAAAGTCTTGAAGAAGCATCACTAGCAGCACTGTTTGGAGGTGGGAGACAAACAGAAGGCAAGGGGGAAAAAAAAAAAAAGCAACAAACTTTTAGGTAAAAATCACTCTTACTCAAGTTTTACTAATCAAGTCATCTACTGATTTTTTTACTTTAACATTCCAGCCTTTTTTCCTCCCTGAATTTTATTTAGATGCAGGGTTTGTGTCTTGTCCTTAATCACTAAAAATATTAAAATAGTCTGTAAAATTACTTCAGCATGGCCACAAATGAAGTCTCTAAAGAGAACTGAAAGTCACACAATTCTTGGTGCAATTTGTTCAGGGCTTAAAATACTCAAGATTCTCTGGGAAGAGGTTATCAATATTGGTATGTTATATAAAACCCATTAACTACCATAACAAACTTTGCCACCACATTTCAGCACAACCCATGTAACTAAAGTAATTCTCCAACATTGCAAAGAAAGTAAAAGTTTAGAAAAGACAAATATACAGTCCGCTAGAAAAGTCATACATTGTTCACACTTCGTGCTTTATCGTGGTCTTGGTATTTTTTCCTGGGAACAGTAATTGTTTAGCTTGTTTCCTCCATTGTCTCCAGTGATTACCGGAATCACATTTCTAGGGTAAACAAGGTGAAAAAAAAACCCTCTTTCCCTTTGTCCCATTTTCTGTCAGGAAGGTTTGAAGCAAAGTAGGCCTCCCAATAAGTTTTCTAATCCAGATAAGCAGGGCTAAGATATCTGACAGCTGTTTCACGCTCTTCATCATCATCTGAAACAATCAGTACGCATTAGAGAGTACTTTTCCCTTTACAAAGGTGATAATTAGATAACAAGCTGAGATTAAAGTAATTACAGTTAGACAGCTGGCAAGGCAGCACAGTCATGTTGAAATATTGTTGATACTTCAGCATCTGGTTCTAATAACAGCACAGGCTAAAAGATTTTACATTAATTACAGAACATAATTTAATATAAACATATTTAATTACAATTGATGAGCGATAAACTGTTCAAGAATGACTTAACCCCTTACACATGTCAAAATGATTGGAACTTCATATATATCTTTCTACTTTAAGAGCAAGCTACAGTCAGTATGAAAGGTTAGGAATCTCCAATTTTAAGAAAGAGCTGTAACTGGAAAGGTGAATTATTGATACATTTAAAAAATCTAATTGAAAAACAAGTTAAAACTGACAACATACTACAGAATTCAAGACTGGGTCCATTTAGGCAGAATTGCAGCTAAGCCCAAAATTGCCATTTCAAAAACTCCATAGCAATTGCCACCCAAGCCTGAAGCATCTACAGCTCCCTGCTGCCAGTATAGTTTTCCCAAGGATGCTCTCAATCCCTCTGATCTTATCAACGCTAGGCAGCACAGAGACACTGCTCCTTCCTAAACTGCTTTGGATCCAGCTGCAAGGGCCCTACCTCCAAAAGTGTAAGGGTTGCAAACACCCTCCTGTGTATTCTAAAAAGTCATTGGATGAGACACCAAACAGTTCTAGTAGTGTTGACCCTGGAAGGTAGTGACCCTAATCATTAACTTTCTCCATCACACTCACTCTTGTACTCCTCTCTGGTCTGGTCAGCATTGAGGTTTCCTGTGTGCATCTAGACAAAACTCTTTGGGGTGGGGAAGGTCCCAACAAGATCACTACAGCTTAAAAAATGACAGCAATGGCAAAGGGTAGAAAGAAGACAAGATAATACCTCTGATTGATAGGAAGAAAATGAAGACTATTTCTTAAGCTATTAGAGAGCATCAAAAGACCACAAGGATGATGAAGAGCCTCGAGAAAAAGCTGTATGAGGAATGCCTGAGGTCACTTGGTCTGTGCAGCGTGGAGCAGAAAAGACTGAAGAGAGACCTCACTGCTGTTACAACTTCCTGGTGAGGGGAAGGGGAGGGGCAGTCACCAAACTGCCCTCTCGTGACCAGGGACAGGACTCGAGGAAATGGCATGAAGCTGAGGCAGGTGAGGTTTAGGTTGGCTATCAGGAAAAAGTTTTTCACCCAGAGGGTGACTGGGCCCTGGAACAGGCTGCCCAGGGCAGTGGTCATAGCACTAGCCTGACAGAGTTCAAGAAGCATTTGGACAATGCTCTCAGGCACATGGTGTAACTCTTGGGGTGTCTTGTCAGGGCCAGGAGTTGGACTTGGTGATCCTGATGGGTCTCTTCTAACAGCATATTCTGTGATTCTATGGTCATGGTCTGGCCATGCAAGTGGATTAAAGCTTATTGCCTTTGGGCTCCTGCCTGACACTCCACTGAGTCAGAGAACTCTTTGTGCCTTAGTTACATCTCTTTTTGCAGGAATATTTTCACGTTTGCATCCAAAAAAGCCAAAGATTTGATCTGATTGACACCAACCTATTTAAAAATAAAAATCTTCTGATATCTGGGACTTATTCATTTAAAAAGATTAAAATAAAACCCTGCAGACAAGAGAGGCTGGGCGTGCTGTGATCCTGAAGATGGCACACAATATGAGTAATAAAAATGATACTTGTGCACTAACCACGTTGCATAACTCATTAGGGTGCATATTGGGCCAAACATGTATCAGCATTGGTTTTCATGAAGAAATAAAACCAAAAATTAAAATGAACTTAAAAGACAAGGTATGTTCATTCTCTAATATAATTTGGCACTTTTTTTCTGAAAATTTTACTTTTTTCCCTTCTCCATCTTCAAACAGGCAAGAAAGAAATCAGCCTGCTGCTTTAGGAAGGAAATAGAAGAAGTAGACCTAGAGCAAAGCTAGCAAACATACATAATTCTCTTTCCCAGGCCAACCATAATTACAGTTATATACAGAACAAAGAATATTTTTGCAGCACACGTTTACCTAGCACTGGCCCTGGATATGTGTAGTGTACAGCCTACAGAGTGTTGAGGCAGTTCTAGTTAGCACAGACCTTGCAGAATGTTCAGCCAGCTGTAATATTCCTGTTGAGACTGTAAAACCACCTTTTTATGAGCCTGTGCCTCCAGTTATCACTCAAAATAAAACAGGCATCTAGTACATCACAAAATTATGTACAGCACTATTGAAATATGAACAAGTAAATAAAAGCAGCAGAGATCCTGTGAGGTGGTATATTATAAAAAACCCCAAACCTCAAAAAAACACATTGAAATATTACACTGGAGAGAATGCCAGGGAGTATTCTTAGAGGTTTTAGTCCCTTGATTAAAATAATTGTGTCTCTTACAGGTATTAGATCAGCAAAGGTAATTGACATATTTTGGAAATTGATAAGCACCTTCCATTTTTATTTAAAACCTGCTATACAAATCTTGTTAAGCCCTTTATTTCAACTAACCTCAGATAATGATAATGGATTTCTTCAAAATAATCAATGTTGATCTCTTTGCTCCAAACTTCTTTAGCAACATGTATTATACCTCCCTGAAGTAAAGATATATAGAAAAACTGTATCATTTATCTGTGCTGTAAAACAAACAGAAACCTTTGACGAGGTGCTCAAAATAAGGAGCCCTTTGGAAAAATTAATCTAAGAACTCAGTAGGCTTTGATGGAATTAATTCAAGAGAAATCATGAAGAGCTAATTTTCTCCATACCTCTTCCCTTATATTCTAATCACTCTTTTTACTCTTGTGGCCAAATGGGTCATTCCACAGATATAGCCAAATGAAGGATAGCGAGTGGTACCTGCTTGAATTTCTGTTGTCAAAGAATAGTTATTTGCTTATTTTCCATTTTCATATTCTCTTATGAATCTAACAGTCTTACAATTTTTAACAATTTTAATCAGTCCAACAGATTTTTCCTATCATAAACACTGTTTTCCTGTGTTTCTTACAAAAAAAACTCTTCATTTTTATCCTTGTCTGGGATTCAGCACCATCAGTGATGTCAACAGAACTGTGTCAGTAACTTGTTATCACATGAACACAGTGCATTAAATAATTTTCTTTGCAAGGCTTTCTTTCAGCCCTACAAAAAAAAGCTTTGAAAAAATTTTAAACATTTTAAGCTTTCATGAGGTAAAATTAATCCCAAGTAAACTAGAGTTGAATTTCCGTTGGTGGAAAGCAATTTAGTTGAGGACAAATATTAAGTGATTACTTTATTATCTCTTCAAGGCTTCAATTTTTAGAACTTTAAACTGAGCAACAACAAAAAACCCAACATGTGTCAAAAGTGATTTCTGGATAACACTTCTACAGAAAGATTAAATATGTGGTCTGAACAAACTGACAACTTTGATTTGAACAAAGATCAAGATTTTGAATCAAGATTCAAGATTTGAACAAATCTTGATTAATTGATTTTGCTTACCCTCAGATTCTTGTCATGTGAATTTCAACATTGTGTTAAACCTGGAAGGTCAAAACTACCCAATGGTGCTGTTGGAGTTACAGCTTCTCCAACTGTCTACTTATTCTTCTGAACTACAGACAGTCAAAAGCAACACCAAATTCTACTTTAGACACAGAGGAAACAGAATGTATATTGCTGGTACACAGCAAGGACTTGACTTCACTACTCTGTGCAAATGCATCAGCCATTCCCCGACAAGTGATAATTTGTTCGTAGCTTGCAGTTAGCTTCTCTCAGCAAGAACACAGAAGGAAAGGGTGTATCTTTAGCCTAAAGTGACTGATACAGAATATGCAAAAATTTACTGTAGGTTTTCTGATGAATTTTCACTCAGAAAATGATGTAACCTCACTTCATCTTGATCCTATAGCAAGTAGAAACTCTGTGCTCAGAAAGATTATCAGGACTGATGCATTATTCCATTTCAGCATTGTCTCTCATCATTTAGAACCACTGTGGTCTTGCCCCTAACCTCAGGACAGACAAGCAAAGCTTGTGAAACACAGAGAAAAGTTACAGCAAAATTCAGCTTGTGAAGGGAGATAGATTTAACCAGGGCAGGAGGAGGAGGAAGAGGGGGTGGGGAGGGAAGGGAGAAAGACAGCTTCATCTCTTTCAATCCTGGTCATTATTCTCCTTAAGGAAAAGCCACAGGTTGTCTCTTCAAAAGAGGTTCTGGTTAGATTTGACAGTCTTTAACATAAAATAAAATAATAATTAAAAAAAAAATCCATTTACAAGTCAAGATCACTCACATTAGCTCATCCAAGACCCTGATCTTCCCAGTGTTTTCAAGGCAGAGAGGCATCTGAGGATGAAAGATCCATACTGTGCTGTGCAGAATCACTGAGGTTATTCAGCAGGCTTGGCTTTCTGAATACAAAGATATACAAAGAAATTGGGTGTACAGTGGTGTTTCATGGCAGATGATCACATTTTGGTAAAGGATGGTGCATGAAAAAACTATTTGCCATACTAGCTAGGTTTTACTTCTTACTAAATTTATTAATCATGTCTAATAAAACAGAGAAAATGTTAATCAGAATATTTAATTTTGCTATACAACACTACCTTATAAAATGAAACAAATTATCTTCTGCAGGCACAAAATATGTTGTAAGAGTTAAGGAAGCAAATTTTATAACAGTTATCACCAACAGGCTATGTTTTTCTTTATGTCACCCCCTGGCAGTTAAAAGATGTTGAGAAATCCTCTTGTGAGAAAGGAAAAGGAAGAGGAAGAGGGAGAGGAAGAGGAAGAGGGAGAGGAAGAGGGAGAGGAAGGATGGATGGGATGGGATGGGATGGGATAGGATAGGATAGGATAGGAAATCCTCTGGTTTGTAATGTGGATCTTTGTAGGACATGAGACATAAGTAAATGCTAAGTATGGAAACCAGAATTGCTTCATGACCAAAGTCACTCATCTCAACCTTCATTCCTGAATCTCATACAAACACTGACTGGTCTGTCTGCATTGAGTGCCATATGCCACTGATATCCTTTCAACAATTCATAAATTACCCTGGGTGTTTCTGTAAGAGCTGGATGTAGTCAAGTTCCACCCATAGGCTGTGATAATTCAAGTGCTTGTGGCCATACCTCAACAAGATCTATCACATGAAGCAATATAACATACACAAAAGATTTTTCCTTTCTGGGTTGCTTTTACAACAAATAAGTTAATTGAACCTGCTTAAACAGTGGGTACAAACATCTGAGATTTAGCAACAGATTTATATAACATCTAAGAGAGCAACCCCATCATATTCTCATGCTTCAACCTATAGTGGTGTCAGAACAACCTGAAACCACGAACATTCACCATCAGATGGTTTTAGGTTCAGGCCTCTAACACATGTATCAGCTCACATGCAAAACATTTTTCACCCTTCTCTTCTCAGTCCTCTTTATATTAATTGACTTTACTCTGGCATTGTTCACCCCTGCTCTCATTCTGGTGGAGGAGGTACAATATTGGTTTTGCCATCCATTTCCTCTCATATCTCATGTGTCTAACACTTGTATACAATACTCAAAATACAGCTATATACACAGAAAAATGGCAGCCAAAGATCAAAGATTCAACCCTGTATTTCCTCTTTCATACTCAGTCTTTTTGTTTCCTAATCTGTTTCTTCTGATCATGGATTTTTACTTTGTATTCTTCACCTACTGCTATCTCCCACTCAACATCTGATTCCAGAGAGCTTAAGCATGTATTGCAAACCAGTGTCTCAACTTCCTTCTCCTCCTCCTCCTCTCTTACAAACAGAAAGCCTCATGAAAACAAACAAACAAAACAACAAAAAAAAGAAACCTGAAAACCACATCTGCTCCACGAAGCACTCCAGATGCAATGCCTATTGGCCATGCTGCAATTGTTCTGAGCCACTGCTCATGCCTCTGTAGAGGCTGACATGCTTCAGGGCAGAAACTCCTTTGTCTGGCACATCTACCTTTTGTGAATCATAGTGTACCCTTGGAGATGAGCACAGGGCACTTTGATACAGGTTAAAAAACAAACAAAACCACATAAAAGCCACACAAACACAAACAAAACTTCCCCCAACTCATACAAACCAGGTCATCAGTATAGATGTAAATTAAAGCCTGTGCTCCAGCAAATGAAATTGAAAGCTTCTCCTACTCTGGCGAGATTTCAGATAGGCAAAGGCTATTTATATTCAATAAATCCAACAAAATTGAGGGATAAGAGATAATATACAAGATTTGGGGGGAGAAAAGGTTGTGTTTACATGCAAACATCCCCAAATTTTGAAGTTCAACTCTAGATCAGTACCTTGCATTCCATGGTTACTCCAGTGCATGTGGTTTCCTCATTGCTTTTTTTCTGTACAGAATGCACAAGCAATCAAGTCCATCTGCAAGAGAGAAGTTTCATTTCATTCTTTAGCATTTAAAATAGATTAGGACTCCAGGTGGGATTTTAAGAGAGGCAATATTTAAAAATTAGCATATTTACCATAACCATTTTAAAGCAATTTGCATCCATCAATTCTCCGTACAGGGTACACACACACTAATGTCCACCCATGTGGATGCATCACTGCACTAAAAAATAAAAACTGCACGTGTCTGAAGAGTAGTAGGCAGCTTTGACAGACAAGTGCTGCAAGGGCAATGGGGCTACTTAATAAAAAGTAGCTAAAAAGACAAACTGGTAGAAGCAGTTGGACTGTGGCTCTGCATGCTAGCACAGTTAGATCTTTTTCATTCCATTAGAGTTAAAAAATGCAGCCTTCAAGAACCTAGAAATAGAGGCTGGAAAACAGATCCATGGCTTTGCTTTTTGCCTTCTTGAGAGAATTATGTTCTACTTTTACAAACAGAAATCCAGCAAGAAAAAGGAAGCTGCAAATATACATTTGTTTTGATAAATTTATTCACAAGCTGAAATAGTACGTTTAAAAAATGTTTTATTTAATTTAATGAAAAAGTATTCATCTTTTTGATAGGTGATAATTAACCATTATTCTGTCATAAACAGAAAAGAAAGATGTACTTATGTAGATTTAACTGAGAATCGTGTTAATCACACTGCAGTGACTCAAAACACAAAACCAAAGCAGAGAAGTTTCTTATCTGAAGTATTCTTTTTGCCAAGGAAAACAGAGCCTTAGTATTCCTGAAAGTCAACTCACGATCACATAAATAAACCTTCAATTCAGGGTTACCCAATCAATTTTGATTGAGTTTCACAGCCAGATAAAAGCTGATCAACTGTCATGATGACAGATTTAAAGCATTAACACTTACGTTGAACATTAAGGCTTAAAAACTTCTCTGCATTCACAATTACAGGAACTTGGGAGCAATCCTCCAAGTATCCCAGGCTTTAAGTTAGATAAAAACGTGTGGTGTTAAATATCTATGTCCAGTCACGGACCTTGAGCTCTGCTCACTCGAAACATTGGAATTAAAATAGTAAGACACAGCAGAGGAAGAGGGTTTTTCCAAAGCACTCAGGACATTGCCAGGGCGGGGAGTAGCTAACACACCTGTACATTTGCCCTCCCAGCAGGAAAAAGATGCAGTTTACCTTTTTGAAAGAGCAGTAGCTACACATTAACCACCACATGCTTTGCTTTCTTCAAAATGGCAGCTAAGACTTCCCATGAAGCAGCTAAGACCAAGGGTAAGGATCACCAATCAAATAAAACCTCGAACATGTAACATTTCAATTTAAACATAGTTAACACAGAAAATGTATGGGCTCAGATATACTGCTGTAGGCAGTGTGAAGAAAAATAAAGTTTAGGCATAAAGATATCCCAGGTCCTCATTTGCATACTTTTTTTTTTTTTTAATTAAGATAAGTTTTCCACTTTTCTCCAAGTGCATGAATACAAATGCTACATACTTCTCCTAATGGAAAAGAGGCTGTGAAGGACTTAAATACTGTACACAAATGCCATTGAGTGGGTACACTAGCATGGCTGATCCTACAGAAATCTATAAATTAATTTACAGGCCTTCAAGAGCCCAATAATAGCTCCAACTCAGCAGTCATATGATTAATATCACCAATCCACTGCTTGATTTTATTCCATCCTATTTAGAGAAAATATACAAGCCAATCTGACCCGGTTCAGTCTTGCTTGAAACCTCTAGAGAATTATGCATAGATCTATGACATGAAAAAAAACTAATTTAAAAACAGATTAACATGCAAATCTGGTTTGAATTATTCACTTTATGGAATTTATATTTTTCAAAAAAAGTTGGGCAACACATGGACTGTGCCTACAGAAAAGGGCCTGCATGTCTGCATTGCTGGATCTCAGAAACAAGTACTATAACATTTTCCATTTTCTTAAACTGAATGATGTATGAAAAGCATACAAAAATTGTGGCAGATGGATTTTTCCCCAAAGGTAATGCCTCATTAAATAAAGGAAAGGAGAGAAAAAGAATTTGTGCTGAAGACCTCATTCTAGAAGCAGAACTTTGGAAGTTTGGCCCATCTGGACACAACCCTAATGACTTCAGCAACTTCCCTGTGTTCACTGCTGTCCAGTCACTTGAAGGCAGTGGAAGAGCCCTGCACTGGGTAGGAAGTATTCATTCAAGCAACATGTGCAATAAAAAATGTGCACAAAGCCACAAAAAAAGGAAGTGGAAGAAGTGATTTTAAAAGAATCCAAAATCATGAACTCTATCAGTCTTGGTCTTTCTAAGATAGTCTACTCAGTCTGTATGAGACACTGAACAAATTGTGGTAAAATTAAGTGTTTTGGGGATAAAAGATTACAGACTGGATAAAATTATTATCAACTACAGCTGTGTAAATATTCTTTCAAAATTCTTACCCCTGCCCTCCCCCAATATCTAACAGCAAAATGCCTAATTGAAGTAAATAAATAAATTAATTAATTTGGTGGGGAACTGTTCTTCACCAATCTGTTGGTTTCCATTATTCTTTCTACATCTTCAGTCTTGATGATGATTTTGGACACCAAGACATCCAAATGAGCTCTCTGCTTCCACCCAAACCACACAGAAAATCAAGTCTGCATGTGTGTGTGTGTTTACATTTATCTTTGTAAATATATATATATTTATACACATATCCACATACCCCCCACATATATTTCTGTGTGTTTATGCATATGTACACATGCATAGGTGGCATATATATGTATGTGTAAATGTCTGTACGTATATACACACAGAGAGAAATTTTGTATGAGAATATAGAGCAAACAGTATTACCTGACAGGCTGAGGATAACAAGGCTGTGTACATTCTAGACACTGAATATATGTATTAAAATACTAGAAATCAAAAGGGAGCTCACTGATATTTTGTCCACTCTTTCATCACCATTGACACAAACACAGGAGAAACCAGTTCCTGCTACCATCAAGCACAGTCCTGTTCTTGTTTTTTCCAGTTCTTTGCTCTCTGGCTATTCAAGAGAGTAGCAACTTAGTGACTGCCTGGAACAGAACCGGGCAGTGAGAACCAGATTTTTGCTGAGATAGCTTTAATTATTTGTGCAAATGCTGTGTGAGTGTTGGTTGTGGTGTTCTCACTCTATACCCAAAAATCAACAGCATCCTGAAAGCTCAATACAGTTGATTACTGAAACTGCAAGACTTGAGAAACATGACTCTGACATGAGGATCACTTAATTAATGCCTGTCTCAAACCTGAATATTTTTCAGAAAAAGACACTGCCTTTGCTTCCTTGAGGACACAGTTAATGAAATTACTCTACGTTATCTGAAACATAACCAAGTCCTGCTCCCCCAAGTTGTGAAAACATGAGAATAGAGATTTTCTCATTGAAACTTAAAGCTTAGGCTCAACAGAATAAAACATCAGGAAAATAAAGATGACACATAGCCCGGTATAGGCTTTGCCATATAGAAAGCCATTACTAGCACCCAGTAGAGCTTGCATGAGCAGCTCAGATCAGCCATGTGAAGATGAACTAAGAGAAGGCAAAGGAAAATGTGCTGAGCAGTTCAGAGCTACTTTGGTCAACAGTTCTTGACCAAAGGTGCATCCACACCGTTGGTTAAACCAGTCCACAATTAAAGACTGAGCTGTGCAGTATTACTTTTGATTCAGGATGCCAACGAAGTCTTAAATATCATTCTCCATAGATGCCACTGCCATCTCCGGTTGGCTAGAGGATAAAAAACTAATAATGAGGCATCATGAGTAATTAGGATTGCGTTTGCGTTGTACAGGAGCCAAACTTATCACACCCAGGACAACCAGTGAAAAGTTTCTCTTGAACTGATCTGGCTGCTTACATAATACAATGTAGCTACATGGAAACTAGATCAAGCCCCATTACTCATCTCCCTTTCAAGCTGTGCATCATACTGAGAGACTGAAGACTATGTGGCAGAAAGTGGAAATAGTCAAACTTCAGATAGTCAAATTTCAAGTTCTTTGTATTTTATTTTCTCTGTTGCCTTCTAAGTATAAGTGTCAACATCACTACAGTGAGCCTTGCCGAAGTGAAAGAGAGTAAAGGTTTATTTAAAATCTATTTGTTGCTGAGATAAAAGTGGTAAATTTAGGGTGGAATGCTTTCATAGAGACGTTGGACTACTGGGAAAGCAAGGGACCTTTGGGAGTGACTTTATCTGTGAAGCTGTGCTTTGGGAGGCTCAGAGCCCCAGAGCACAGCCTGGGAGCCCACAGAGGATCTGAGAAGGGCTGCATTGCAAGCTGCTACAAAAAACAGGGAACTTGCAGCAGCCCACGGGAACTTCACCCCTGCTTCAGAGCACAAAGGGACTTGCTGTGCAGCTCTGAGCAATTCCCAAGGTATTAAATGTTTAGCTGTGAGCAGTCCCCCAGGTGTGTTAAATCCTTGTGTTGGGCAACCTCTCATGTTTCTGACCAAAGTGGCCTGAAATCAGAAGCAGAGAATCCAAGAATGAACAGTGCCACACCCACAAAAAAAAAGTTTAGAGTTCTGATAAATGCCATTGCAGGCATGCAAATCCAAATAGATCTTAATTACTTATTTTATTAAGTGTATTTAGTTGAAACACAGTGTTGTGAAATTAAGAACAATTAAGAATACAGGTGATTTACAAAGATGTCTGCCAATGGTCCACATGTTTTTCCTAAGTCCTTCTTATATATTAACTGCATACCTTTCCAAAATTATAATACCTACACTAAAATATTAATTACCTGAATAGACTTAAGCCCCATACTTAGTAATTTATCTGCTAGGAAAATTATTCATCTAATATCTTTATTAGCGTAGTGAAATGAGTTCCAAGTTAAAGCCTGAAATTCTTTATCTTTTCTGTAATATACAAAGCCAAAATGGAATGTCTTATTAATATTAAAGGACAGCTACTAGTAAAAGTCAGATAGTTCAATGATCTGTTGTCCCTAAGCACTGATACACATATTCCCAGTAACATCAAAGAACCTATCTGTTCTAACCTCCACTGAGCAGTATTGTTGCTAATTGAACATGGAGAGCGGGTTTGTTCCATCAGATGTGTTCGTTTCTTCTAAGAACACCCTATGGAATATCAAATGTACTAAATATAGCTGTCAACATTAAAAGCCTGTAACTGGAAAGTGCTATTAAAGAGCTAAGTGTACTTCACTTGGCATTATAAAGCCAAAGCCCTCTTTAAAGATACATCATGTTATTAGAGACTATTCACTTTAATGCAAAAATCATCATTCTTAATATATTTTACAAGACATGTCTAGGCTACTTCCAGGCTCAAAAGTTCCTCAATTTCTCCCACATTTACTGGTAATTACATAAATGAATCAATAGTGTTTCAAGTAGGACAAAGAGAGAACTGTAGCTAGCTTTCCACTGCAAACCAGCAGTGTCCAGGTAAAGCTTCAAAAACAGAAATGTTGCAACATCTGTAAATGTTTGCCAACTTTTTATGTTACTGCATTTACCATTGTAGAGTCTAAGTGCTGTAAATTTTCAAATTATTACAGGTTTTTAGTAAGAAACTGAGAGACTGCTAGGAAAGCCTCTGCTCAGTAACTAGTAGAGGATATTTGCCTTCCTCAATGTAAGTACACAGGATTTGTGGTGGGAAGGAAATAATACAGAAATGAAACATGAGGGAACCAAGCCATACGAATATTTTGCTAAAATCACAAGCATTGTCCCTATGGTATAAGCAAAACTCCTGTACATCTGATTACTTTCAGAGGACTTTGCTTCTGTCCCTACAACTCCATCCAAACTAACAGCACCCCAGTGATACTGCTTGAGAGCAAAATTACATGTGTAGCCAGTACTTTAGTCTCTGTCCGAGAATTCTTAGAAACATAGCGGAGGCTTTACTCATTTAAGAATTCTCTAGTGAAACACTCCTAGTAAATGTAATAATATAGAATACTTCAAGCAAATTATATTCATTTACCATAACCCCTACTACATACCCCTGTCTTGGTCTACTTGCTCCTAAAAAATGAAAGATTCATTTCAAAGATGTGATTTCACGCAACGTTGTTAAGCACAGCAAACAATTTGTGCATCTCCCCTAACTGCCCACTTCCTTCTACTTTGTAGAAATTCATACAATTTCAACCTTTTTTTTCTACCCTTCCTAATGTACTGAAATCACTATCTTATTCTGAAAGTAACTCCAATTAAACACAAGATGTGCTTCTAGAAAATTTAAAAATAACCCCCAACAACTCTTTCACAAACAACGAGGAATCTTATCTTAAGTAATAGGGTAGCTACTCAAATTAGAGAGTAAAATTAGCCCTGGCATAAAACAACATGTAGATGGCGGTCAACAGTCTAAATTCAAATACAGGATGCATAACCCTGAGGAGTCTCAACTCCAACAAGCCAGATAGATACATAAATTACTAGATCACCTGTTACAAATCAGAAACAAGAACCTCAGAAAATACTTTCCTCTCTATAAAAATTGGGTCAGTTTAAAATACCATGAGCACCATGGAACACTAATATATTTTCTAGAGTTCAGAATACCCTTTGGCAGTAATAAAAAATCAGCTTATTCTGGCTTATACCATCATAACAGAAATATTCATGTTAGTAATGTCAGCATGGTCTAAAAGTGAAAACATACCTACAGCAAAACACAGTAAGCTGACAGAAGAAAAACTATTTTTTTCCTCTAGATAAAGCCTATTTAATATTCGTGTCTGAAGTTAAACACCAGTATTTTTCTTCTAACCAAGACTGATCCAAGAAAATAGAAATAATAATAATAATAATATTGGAAGAAAATCAATTTGGAGGAAAGAGCAAGCTCTGCAAAAGCATAAACTACCATCCAGAGATGATTTCTCCTTTGTTTACTCTGCAAAGCACACATTATTAGAGGCAAATCCCATAGGCCTTGTTTTTGTCATAGTTCCCACCAAGTTCAGAAGCCATTTTGCCTACTTTTTCCTTGTCCAGCAAAAACAAATGCAATCTTTTCGTGACACATAGCAGAACCCTCTTATGTAGCTGATCGTCTCTTTATTATTGCTAGCTGTCAGAGAGCAGTGACTTTTGTATGGCTGTGCTTTTCCCATTGCAAGCACTCACTGAGGAATAGTCAAACTCTGATTAGATATTACAAAACCTTCTCAGAAGGCTTTCTGAACCACAGCCAGCGGGATTCCCTGCAGCATTAAGGCCAGTCTTGCTCCCACTACAGTCTGTGGGACTTTTGCCAAGGATGTAAGTGGCATTATGACTGGTCTCCAACAGCAGATATTACCCATCACTCTCAAGACTTGATTAAAGACCTACCCACCTGCAAATATATAATAAATAAAGAGCTTAATTGCATAATTAATTACGAAGGCTTTTAATCCACAATAGACAACACCATAGGTTTTAGGTAGCCCACGTAAAGCAAAGTATTAGATCAGTATTTGCTTGATATCATTTTACAAGCAGATTGCCGAGGGATTCATTTGAAAGATATATATTTTCAAGAACCAGAGAACACAACAGGAAGAAATAAAATAAAATGAAATCAAAAGAATACCAACACAGCCTAGACCTACAGGCAGAAATAATTTCATACTGTGTATACAGCCTTCCAGCAAAGGTTTTCTTAAAAATATATGCATGATGGGCAGTGATTTTGAATAGTAACTGCAGTGCTGCTACTAGACTTTTCTTTTTCCAAGGCACCAGGTAGAGATGTAACTGTGCACACAAGTGGGGTGTAAAGTCAATGGGATTACATTTTCCTAATTATTTTCTGCTTGAGGTTTACATCACATACACAAAATGAGATCAGCCGGGACTTGCCTCTCTAACAAATCACTCAGACTTAAACATTGCTCAGATAAACAAAAGGGGGGGGCAAGGCTGAGAAAAGGCAGAGAAGTGCTTCTTCAGTCACAGTTGCAAGGAACAAAAACCTGGAGGGGGAAAAAAGCTGTTGGACCGCCACCAAATCTCCCCCCACTAGAGACAAGAGCCCATCTGCTGAGCTCTGCAACTTAGCTTTAACTACCATTCAACTCGCGTCTCTACAGAGATCAATCTACAGAGCTGGCAGATGGACCCCTGCTTCCCTGAGTCACTGTGTTATTTGTTTAATAAATTTAATTAATATCCATACTGCACTGGATTGCTCCCAGAAAGGGGGCTGCAGCTCTCTCTTTCCCCGATAGCAACATGATGAGTGATTTCCCAGAAAAGACCAGATAACAGTACCCCCAGGCCATTGAAAAATTAAAAGTGCCATGTGCTTACATTACTTCGCATGTATTAATTTTTGCACTGCACTAATTTGTTCTTGAAGCCTATTTTAACTTTATAAAAGTATGGGATTTTGAGAAAGTCATAATTCATTTTGGTTTATATCAGTTACAAAATTAATTAGAAAGGAAAAAAGCATCAAATCTAATTGGATTTCCAACAATTTTATCTATTTGAAAGAAGAAACAAATTGTTAATGAGAGTGTCTCCTCAGGCAACATATATTGTCACAGTTTCTGCCAACAAGTTATAGGCATTCAGGGTCATGTTGGACATGCTTTCCTTTAATGCTTAGGGACACACTTATTTTAACCAATAAAGACATATTCAGCCCACATAAAATAATTTTTAAAAGTATGAATGATGAAAGAAAATAAAACTACTAACAAATTTTTACAGCAGAGAGCATAACGAAACACGTTATGATATTTCAACAGCAAGAGGAAGCATAAAATACACGCAAGTGTTGAGAACAAAAATGTCATTTGTCTTCAATATTAGCATTTTCTATTTACTGCATTTAAAGTTTTAAATTTTTCATCTGAAAAAATGAAATTGAGGCATAATTAAGAAAATTATTCCAGTCAAGCCTATTTAACTCCTAGACTAGTGTTAAATTGATACACTTCTCCTTGGACCCCATTCCTTATTAACTCCCCTTATGGCTGGAATATTCCACCCTGGTGCTGACGAGCTCAGCTCCAACAGCAGGTATCCTAGTGGACAGTCCAGGCTTGCCAATGTTATCTCTAGTATCTAACCTTTCCTAACACCTTTTTCCAGGAGTAGCTGTGTCAGGAAAGGTTAAGCACACCTAAACACTTACCTCTGCCTCTGGGGAGGGGAGGATGAGAGGTACCCATTCCTCAGGTCAGCCAGCACACCTGCTCCTGGGATCAGCTCTCTGGCCCATTCAAGTTGAAGTCAGCCTTATTTATTCAAATAATGAGTTTGAGGCCTTTGGTAGTTCAGGTGATTATGAGTGAAGCAGGTTAAGCAATAATGAGACAAAATTCTGACCAAAAATCCAGAGGCATTTAACAGCTTTAGTTAACCACTGCTCTCTCCCTGCTTCCTGGTAGTCTGTCTCTACACATTAACCTTTTCCACCACTGCTGCCATTTTTATAGTTAATATCTAACCTCACTTCAGAAAGCAACACAATCAGAACAGCAATGACCACGGGTGCTCTGTCACCATCAAAGGGATTAAAATGAGAAATGTCAGGAAATAAGGGCTGGTACACTTCAGTGGTGTTCAAAAAGCAATTACCTTCTACTCCAGAATGAAATTCACCTGTTGAGAGAGGATCCAGGAAGACATGGAAAGGAGAATGAGTGGGAAAACCTATTAAACCCAGCTGAAGACCCCTCTATGAACTCTGGCAATGCAATTGCAGCTTCTAGAGTAGTGGAGGCAGGGCCAGCCACAGGATTCAGAGCTTGGTAGTGTCCCCATCCACAAAAGCAGGAGTCACAGCAAAACAAGATTTGCTAGAGAATTAGAACTACTGCAAGGATAGCTTGGGGTATTTCTCTTCTTTACACACCTCACTGATTGTTTCAAAGAGGTGTTTAATACAAAAATAGCCTGTGCAGCTAAAAAAAGTTTGGCACATGTATCGATAACTTTTTTTGCAGTGCTGGGGAATCTGACTGAGTTCTGAAAGATTTTAAGAGTTTCCTCTCATGTATAACATTTAAACAATCTTTTCCTCATACCTCTAACTTTGTGAAAAATGTATAAAGTGAAATGACAAGCAAATGACTGGCTACTAATAATTTATACAGAAACTTTTGTTCATTAACGGTCTTGTAATTTTTATAAAACTATTACTTTTCAATCCTGTCCTGCAAGCAGAGAAACTGAGACAGCAACATGCCACAGAGTCTCCCTCCTCAAAGTCAGTGGTACAGTGAGGAGCAGAGCCCTCATTTACTCACTACTGTTCTGGAACTCCTCCTTGCCCAGAAAAGATCACACTAAGTAGCTGGAGTCTTGAATTTAGTGAAAATCAAAAATAAGGCCGGCTTTTTAAACAGTGTCTACATTTCAGAGAGATGGAAAGCAGGAAGTACTACAGCACAAGTCATCAACATGGTATATTCTTCTAATTTCATGAACTTCAAAAACAGGTGCTTTGTATACGCTGCATTGCATCACCCAAAGAATCTGTGCCACACTTAAACAGGGCAGGTTTGATATCCCAAGAAATGGAAACCCTCCCTACAGCCACAAAGCAGTCATTGCACACTTAGTCAAAATTTCATGCACCTCAGCCATGACTAGTGAGAGCCTGTGGAGTCAGGGCACAGGCTGTCCTTTGTACAGAAGACACCAATGGCTTCTCTGCCAGGAAATGCTGGGAGGCTGCAGCCCTTGTCTATTAAGAGAGACATGCAATGGACTCCCCATTTCCCATAGGCTGTGAATGCCTCGCCACTTGTGACTTGACTTAGAAGAGAAGTTTCCAGCTCTGTTTTTCACTGCCTTGGCAACCTCATTTCCTTACTATGATTCAGTTTTGTTTGCCAAAGGGAGGCTGGTCGTTTGTTGTCTCATCATACTGAGCTGCCTTAATATGATTAACTTCATTTTTTTAAGCCTCATTTCTCCCTCCATAACATTTTTTGTAAATTGTTATTCATCATCCTCTAAAGCTGAAATTAAGAATGTATTGAATAATTTAAATATTTAATTTCCCAAAATAAAATTAGAGTAAGTTTTAAAACACTGACAGGAAAACGGGAAGAAGAAAACTTTCTATTTAATGGGAAATTCTAATCATGACCATATGATTTTTCTTTTTTTGCGGGGGTAGGATCCTTATGGAGAGGGATTTACATTTTTTGGTTTTGTTAACATCTCCCTGAAAATTATCGACTAATCAGCAGAAAGGGTTGACTTGTAAAAAAAGAAAAAGTCAGAAGTTTCAGACATCAGACCTTTCAGATGTCTGAAAATGAAATTAATTTTAATGCAACATAAAGATCAATATTCTTTAAATGAGAATCATGCAGTTTTAGTCAGGACAAACAGATTTCTTGATCCAAATTCTGCCTACTTTCATAGCGGTACTAATTTTCACAACCTACCACATACTTATAATGCTATATGAGTTAATCAGACTACATCTGCCTAAATTTATTTTCACATTCTCAATGATATGTTATTAATTGAAAGACTAATTCATCTGACAGCCATTAAAGACACACAATAACATTATTCATATTCCCCTGTGAAGTTATATGCATGTAAAATACCAAAGTAGGCACAGAAAAGCAGTTACCTATATAACATATACTCTAAAACCCATATGAGCTGTTTATAAGACATTGAGGCATAAATCTCTATAACAGATTTGTATGTGACCTTAGGTTTTTTCCCCCCAACAAAAATTCAGTGTGCTGTTACATTCAGGAGTGCACAGTCCTTTTCAAGCTGTTTTCCTTTGCACTTTCAAAACACTAAAATGACAGGAAAAGAAGAGTTACTGTTAAAAAGACAGAGCAAATGCTGGAAAATTAAAGAAAATGTAGCTAATGTGATTCTTCCACATAAAGCAAGCAGGCAAGCCTAAACCCTACTGGATAACTTACATTAATATGCATTGCATTTTTTCTGTGATAATTTGCCTTACATGAGCTATGCAGAGTAACAAGGAGGTATTATCCTCTTGGATTGCAATACACAAGCAAAAAGTTATTTTTAAAAATAAATGGATAACACTCTTAACCTGCCGTCTGTCTTTTTCCAAATCAATTGCAAGTTGAATTGATAATGCAGCTTCCACAACAATGAAAAAATCCTTTTTTTCAGTGTGGCCATGATGTTATGGTTTTCATGTTTTGTTGCTTAGTTGGGCTTTGTGTGTGTTTGTTGTCTTTTCAAGTATTTTTTTTATTTTTATAATTTCTAAGTCTACAGAGAATTTCAAGTTATCTGTAATGTCATTCATCTGTTACTAAAACCTTATCCAAGTTTAATGATAAATTTCAGTCAAGTGAAGAAATGCTATCAGTGCTTATCAGTTTACCGTATTAATGTAGGCATTAAAAAAAAAAAAAACCAAAAAACAAACACAGCATAATATTCCCCCATGTCTGATTCCCCGGGCAAAATCAGTAAGAAAGATCATAAGAGGAGCAGCTGCAAAGGCTTTAGGTCATTGTGCACTTAAATAAAGACAGCCAGAAATCTGTGGGTCAGATTGGGGAGAAAACATGCAGCACTTCAGAACATAGTCCAGCAACCCTTTCTTTCGAATTCACTTTGAGCAGGTCAATCACCTGATGCTGCCAGATGCTAGAGGAAGAGAGGATGCCATCATCACCATCTCCAAGTACATCTTTTCTTTAGTTATAATTTTGGACTGCTCTGCTAAACCAAGGAATATTTTCCACAGGCTTACATAACACTGCTAATCTAAGGTCAATCACCAATTCAAACAAAACAGCTAATGGAAGAATTTGCCATGAAAAGGAAGCTCTGTCTATCCTCAGGGCAGGGAGGTATCACCAACACGAAAAGTTAGTAAAACATGAGTTCAAGAAAGCAACAAAAGCTTCAATCTGATCTCTCATCACACTATCAAAGATAAAGAATTAATTTCTTTCTCTACAAAAGAAAAATAAAGGAGACCTTCTAATACCCAGACATTACAATTATAATATGATAACTGACAAACACAATGGATATGCTTTGACAAGATGACAAATATATATTGACTGTTATTTAAAAGATCAGCTAGAAATCCCTTAGATATATCTTCTAGTGATGAATGGACTTTTCAGAGATCCAAAATCATGGCAAAATGGATGAAATTACTTTGTGTGAGGTTCTGGAGTCCAGCTGCTTAATTCTTACCAAAATCAAATTAAAACTAGCTAAAATTAAAAGCCTTAAAATGCTGAAGAGGGTCCTTTGAGGACATGCTCAAGCAACAAGGCATCTAAGGCTGACTTGGGACTCTGTCACTTGGAGATCTGCTAAGCAGCAGTGGACACTTAATTACAACATCAGAAGGGAATATATTACCTTAACTGCCCCAGTCACATAACAAGTGTGAGGAAAGAGGCCAGTAAGAGCAATATTACTTTTCTTAGATGTTGTTGACCCCAGTTCTTTTTAGACTCAGATTCACCCGAGGTTAGACTTACCAACAAAAGGGAGGAAAGAAAAGGTGGGAAAGAGAAGAAAAAATCAATCCCATGTTCCAAAAGCTCCACACAGAGGCTGTAACTAGAAGTGAATAACCTGGAGCTTCTGCAACAGTCATTGACAGTTAATTTCTGGAACAGATATCAAGGAAAACTTCTACTGAGGTCCAGTGAGTGGGCATTACACCACCTGGGAGATGAATCATCATTTTTAGAACTCAAGTGCACTTAATAAGGATGAGCTCATTCTAATAATGCAATCTGACAGGCTAACATTCCCTATTATTAACTTTTGAGGTCACTCAGTGTATTTTTACAGAACTGGGTTTTCTCTCCCATGGTCTGTGAATATATTGAGTGCTAAACCTCTACCACAAACTGACTTCTACTACTGGGGTACCTGAATTACACCAATGGTGCTAAGTGATAACAAACTGTAGGAAAAGCTTCAGAAAGCACATGTTCCAAGAAACAATTGTGTGGGAAAGCATCCTAATTCACAACTTCTACGAAGACAAGGTAGCATCGAAGCTCCCAATTAGAATACAAGATTTCCAAATTCGGTTGTGTCACAACCAGAAAAAAATCAAACATGTAGCATTATTGACAGACAAGTACGATTCTCTGGTATTATTTTAATTCGTTCAACTACCTGCAGATCATTTAAGTAGTGAAGCTTCCAGAAGGCCTTCAATTAAACCTATAAACCATGAAAAACTTGTCATCATGATGCCAAGAAAATAATACCCCACATGCTGGGCCTGAACTTCACATCTGAATCTAACTCCAACAGTAGAGCAATTCAAACAGTTGGAAATCCAACTGCACTTCAGCTAAGCCTAAATTTTACTGAAGTATCTAAAAGAAGTTTAAAAATATTGAGGTGCAACTAACTGCAGCTAATTGTTGCATGCCACTGATGCTGAAAGAAAAAAGTACCTTCTATACTTCAGGGAGTCAATTGTGCAATGGAAGGAGGAAATATCCTTCACATGTGTATTGGATGTATATTATTTATGCAGGAGAGAATATAACCAGAAGGTCTAAAGGTCACCAGAGCAAAAGCTTTTGTCGAAGTTCTGTTGAGTAACTTGCCCCACAATGCTTGGTGTGAGTCCACAAATTAAAAAATCTGAAGACAGTGCAAAAGAATTCCAGTCTGGAGCATTTCAGGTTCCTACTGATCTTGCATAATTTTTGAAGTCAGTGACAAGTCATAATATTCCACATATACTTAAGAATTCAAAGAGCACCATCGCAACCCACTGTGTTAACTATGAAAAAAAAAATAAATAAAAAGGTAATTTTATGTAAAGAAATTTATCTTACAATGGGTTTATTACAAATAGTTTTTATATGTCAAGGTTTCTTTGTTCGCAGTTCATACTTACAAGGGCTCCTTCATCAGTTATTTAAGAGTGCAGCTCAAACAGAAGAAATACTGCAGAAGTAGCAGAACAGCCAATGAATTTCTAAGTTGCCAACCAGGTAGTTATTACAGACTGCAAATCAACATTCCTAAACTTACACTCTGCTGTAGTAAGATGTGCTCAACTCTCCATTCAGCCATGCTGCATTCTCCCTACTTATTTCTTAGTAAGAGGAAAACCTTGCTTTTTCTCCATCAGATCAAGACTTAGCGAATAGTGGCTGTTTTTATGATCCAGAAACATCCGCCTGCTCAAAAGGAATTGAGACAGCTATGGTATTTTGTGTAAACCTGCAAAATATGAACATGTGATAGTGTTCAGTCACACAAGGAACTGAAATTTATTTTTTCTAAAGGAGGAAGACCCACCTCTTCAGCAAATTCCTGCCTTTCTTATCTGAGTTTCTTTTCTTTTGGACAATGACGTTGTGAAGACTGAAGGACTCCACAGTTTTCCAAGGGATTTCTGGCCAAGCAGCAACCTGAAACTCAATAAGACAACATAAATGTTGCTATTTCAAAAACATAATAATATGGGGATAAAAAGTTAAACCATAAGAAAACAGAATAAACCTTTGTACAGCAAAGCAAATATCATCAGTCTCTTATTATTTGTAAGTGATACAGGATCAGGTAAACTGTTTCACATTGCTCAAAATTAATTTCATGCTAAAAAACCTGAATAAATGTTTCATGTAAAAAAATAATCTTTGCAAAAGACACTAAGTGATCTACACCACTTTACTCAATCTTACAGTATAACAATACTATCATTCCATGACATGTAAGTTTTCCCATTTGCAATGTTTACATGTCATTTCAGGGTGACCATTAAATACTTTATTTGGCAAGAGACAAATCATGGAAGTTGGAGATCTTCTAAACATTGGATGAAAACTAAACAGCAGATTCCACTAACCTGAACAGTGCCTGGGACAGATGAGCAAAGATATCTTAAAAGAAAAGTCACCCTTAATTCTCCAATTTCATTATTTGGCACTCACATCACCATGACCTGTAAACCCTCCATCATCCCACCTCCAGCTCAAAACATTTTCATTCCAGAGAAAATTTTTTTTTTTCAGCAAAGCTATACAAAGCTTGAGTATATTTGATAGTATACTAGTATTATCAGGCAGTAGCTCCCTAAATTTGGACGACAACAAACAGACCTGGAAAAAGTAACGTTAACCTTATAAATTCAGCCTAGTTTTGTACATGCTCATGTTTTCTGAGGACTAAGCTTTTCTATTTGGGGAAATGCCATAAACTATGAAGCGCATTTACTATTTATTTTAAGTTTCTACCTTCCCTTTAAACCAGAGCACTTTCCTGATTTTACTGGCGGATACATCCACTTTCATTGAACTGCTGACTTCTTCCTTAAGGTCCCATCTTTCTGACCACACTAGGACACTGAATATAACTGTATAGGTGCTGCTGTGCTGTATAAGATGAGCCAGAAAAAATACCACAATGTACGTCTCCAATAGACAAAAAAAAAATCAGTCGAAGAAATCCTGAGATCCCTAAAAAACAAAATAGGGATAGGCTAATATTTTCCCTTCACAGACATGGCCATTCTTGACATTACATCTTTTTTAATGCATGTACAATGTTTTTCTCACTGGAACTATTCCTCATAGATTTACGATAGAAGAATTTAGAAGTAACTTGAAAGAATCCTAATAATTTAGTACTCAAACTCCACTCAAAGGTCAAGAAGCCTTCACTTTATTCTTAGGCCCTCATAAAGTACAAAAAAGTTCCCATGCTTTCTCCAGCTTCCTCAGAAAACAGTAGTTCTCAACCAAAGCTTTTCTAGCAGTCTCACGTAACTTTAGTTCCAAGCAGAGGACAAGATTTTCACTTTCAAAAGAAATGGCTTACAGGCTGACTCATGTTTTAACAAGAATTTTCAACATTGTAAACACTCTGTGTGGCAAATGTTCTAGAATGTGCATGAATCACTTATTGGAAGAGTTTCTATATCAATTATAAGCATCTATTAACTTAATTGAAGGAAAGCCTTTTCTCCTTGTGTTTGGCTATTACTTCTACACTTAGTGGAGTGCATTTGAGTCATCCTTAAGAACTGGGGATGACAAATCTCCCTAAGACTCTGGTAATTTCAGACCAAGAGGATATGAAAGCTCTAAGAAGTAGAAACCCTTCAAAAATCAACCAGTTTGATAGGTTTCAAGGGCAATTTGAGACCCAATCAGCTTCTGCAGATTGTCTGCTGATAAATTACCACCTCTCTGAATAGCAAAGACTGCTGGCTTGTGAAGTTTATTTTTAACTGATAGTTAACTTTAACTTGCAGTTACATTTTAATTTATAGTTATTTAAGATTTAATTACCATCATGTCACTCAAAGCTTTGTACAGGCTTTCTTTTTTAAATGGTAGACATAAATCAGTAAAATAAATTAAGTGCCACTGACTGCTACATAGTTACACAGCAAATTAATGAAATCACTCAGGAGTACACAGGTAATATAGGCATAAATAATACTGCATCCAACAAGTGGGGCAAATGTGCTATCAAACCTGTCATGCAGCCATGAGAGCAGCTCGGGGGTACCCCATGAAAGACAGCTATCTGCTTATTTTAAGTAGCAGCATCCACACCAACCTCAGTTATTAATCCACATCTTAGCAACTCTGCTGCACTTGCCGTGACTGTTTTATGCTAGTTTTCCAAGCAGGTCTTTTGATAGCTTGCCAGGCTTGTTCTATTTATCTGTCTTTATGGCCTATTTCAATAAATTAAAAATCACCTTTGTACCTCTTCGACAGGTACAGCTCTTGTGCACTCATGAAAGTCATCATACTTCAAAAGGCTGAGTTTTGGAAAGTGCACATTACTTCTGAGGACTTCTGGAGGACTTTTCCTGGTGCTTACTCCCATTTGTGGCTGCCATTCTCAGCCCAAGCCTGTGTGAAACAGCCTTGCATTACAGGCATTCCTTCACCTAACTCCACAGCGCCACTATTTACATGCCAAGGTAGCCGACTGTATCCTGAGAAGCCTTAAAGAAACCCTGAAAGCCACAATACACCAAGATTGTGATCCTCTAAAACAAAATCCTTTCCTCCAAGTCTCTTTCCTCCAATTCACAAGCTATGTGAAAATATACTGAATTCCAAGAGTAATAAATTTCCAGCGGTACTGGTTTCTGAATAAAATGTAATGCAGTCATTCTGTCCTCTTCTTGTGACCAAGGGTCTCTCTGCTGAAGCCCAGGAATATGAACCCTGATGTCCTAATGCAGTCCTGAAATGGATATGGCTGCTAATTCCTGGCTATATAAATAGCCTGTCCATTTTCACATTGATGGGCTATTTTTTCCCCCCTCCTAAAAACATTATGTAGTCCTACTGCTCACTGTTAAACAGCTTCTGAGTTTCACTACCAAGGTGCTACATGTCAGGGGTGGATGAAGTGATCTTTTTATATCAATTAGCAATTACTGTAAAGTGCTTTGGGGTGAAATGCCACAAAGGATTAGAACTTCAAGGGAAGAATAAGCAGCAGGAGCACATGAACTCATAAATGGCATAGATCCTATTTTATGTAAATTGCCCTAGTAATAAAGAATGAGCAAAAGGTCAGATAAATACAGAAAATGACATATAAGCGGAGTGGGCTATAAATAGAATATTTTTGCAAGGTTTCTCAAGTACCAGTGCGTCTCTAGGCCAATAGCTCCCTCATCTGAGCATCTGTAATATTCAATAATACCATATTCCTCAGTTTTACCACCCTGTGAGTTAATTTCATTCCAGACTAACATAGTGTGAGCTCATAAAATCCATCAGAGGAGAATGAAAATCTTCCTTAAATTTAGTAGCAAAACAAAAATCAAACCAAATAAACCTCACTTCTCTTCCCAAGAGATGCACTCATACTCCCTACACTCACCTAATCCCAGGAATATCCACTATTCCTGGAACAATTTTACATAGGAGTAATGAATATAGACAGAATAAAGACAAAATGTAAACTACACATAAAGGCTGGAATACATCAATAAAGTAACATAATAATATATATTTTACCAGCCTTGAAATTGAAGATACTATAATTTCTAAAGAAAACTCATATCCTATTTCTTCATTTTCTTATAACAATCTTTCTTTAGCTTTTAAAGACAAATTACAATACTTTGTCCAAAACATGTAAAAAGAAAACAAGAAAACTGATCATTGATAAAAATAATTAATTTGTTCTTCTACCAATACATCAGATCAACATTTTATTTAATAGCAGCAAAAAGCTGAAGTGAAAAAAACTTTTGCTCTTCACATCTGGAATTTAAAAGCCACGGACATTAAGAATCATCTGACTAAAACTTGAAGCAGAAGAAAAAGTATACCTAGCAAAGACACAGGTCACATTTTTATTTTAGTAATACATTCAATATTCTAAATAAAAGTAATTTATCAGGTACAATTAACAATATGACTTTTACAGCACCAACAGTTCATGTACCAGCTCTTCTAGTGTGTGTTTATCCTAATAAAACTTCTCATTTAACACCAAAAAATGACATTCGAAGAACAAACTATACAAAGTCCTTAGTGGAATACTTAAAAGTATTCCCAAGCATGCAACAAAATGCTTCATTCTTCTAATGAAAAGGACTTTTATTTTATTTAATTCTTTACTGATGCTTTCTGAAATGCAGTCACTACAGTTAACAAAACATCCACAAAATACCTCAAAATCCATAAAATAAACTAATTTTCTTTCCATTTCTATGCAAAAAGTGACCTAATGACATTTAGCTGGATTTTCAGGCAGTGCATATATACAATTTCTACATCATTAACTCGAATTCCTATGTATCCAAATGTCTTGCAGTTCTGCTGGGTAAGCATTAGTTCGTTCATGGTGTTAAAAATGCTACCTTTTATACACCAGATATTTTACTTCTTCAGTTATTTAATGCACAGCTACTGCAGATGAAAGAAAAAAGAAAAACCAGCATACAAAAAACATGTTGTAACTGTTTCTCCTGGGGATTCAGATTTATTCTTTTAAAATGTGTAGGCTCAAATCAGTATGTAAAAATGCAGTGGTCTACTAATTTTTATAATTTTTTTATATATGGCATATGGTATTTAATTCAACATAACTATGAAATTGCTACACAGTCTTGCAATGTCCTGTATGCACATGAAACAGGTATGAAAGAAAAATCAGAAAGGGAAAAAAAAAATCATAAATGAGAAAGAACAATCTCTTACTAATGCAGAAAACTGCAAGTCAGCAGATAAAAATTTCACAATCCTTTCAGAGACTGACTATATTAGCACCAATTAGAAATAGTTCTCCTATGACTTTTCTTAACTCTAAATCAGGCAATACTTCTCCCTGACCTCAGAGATGCTTCATTTGGTAATATTTATAGGCAATCCTGTCTGCATATACCTGTGTAGATGGGGCAGCCATTAGATCTGATGATAATGAAGCAATATTTCCCATTTCACAACAAAAATCTCAACTAGAAATCTCAGACATAGACCAATTATTTTTTTTACTGAGAGTTTAACACCAACTTGAGCTGAAACTTGTTGAATGCCAAAGTAATGTGACCAAAAGCAATACTATTCCATGGGATATTTAAAAGCTAAACTGGAAGTTAGGTGTGACACACCATTCCCTACCACCAGCGTTGCTGCCCTGCTCTGTCCTCTACACCATCACCATTCTTCAGTCTCCTGCAAATCTACTCAAGACAGCAGTCAGTGTGCTTTCCTGGGACAGAAGCTAAGGGAAGCCCTTGTGACACATGGCCTGTGCAAAGGTTCTCCATTGATCCTTAAAGTTGGAAAGGGTCACATGTTTTATGTGATCTCCAGCAAAATGAGCAAGCCAATCCTCAGAATGAGTCATTTCTTAAGATGCAAGATGCACCAACTGAAAGCAAATTACATTTAAAAAACGTTTTTAATGTCTCCAGAATGTATTCTCTGCTCAAAAATAACCCCCAAAATAACAAAACAAAAAACAAAACAAACAAACAAAAAAAACAAAAACACAAAAGAAATAACCACAAGACATTTTTTAATGCATAAAGCTCACACAGAGGGCTTTTAATAGATCATCAGCATCAAATAATTTCTCCTTCGCTTCCCTCTAAGGATCTATGTTAAATTATTGTAAGTATTCAAATTTGTTAATCTTAGATTATGTGTGAACCAATAATTTATATAATTAAGTTATGAAGCCTTCAAATACACTTTTGAGTTTGGAAAAGCTTTTTTGGATTAAATTGCTTTTGCTCACTTCTTAAAGTTCTGCTTTTGATAAAAAGTTAAACTGCTGAAACATTAACAGTACATGAAGACTAACAGTAACACATGAAAGCAAATGCTGTCCAAAATATTATGGCATTTTATGAAAAAAATGCCGATCTATGATGTGGATTTTATTAATTTTTGCAATTATTAATAAACAATCCAACATTTTAGGTGCATATTCTCCATTAAATCTCTGGGAGCTCATTGGCTGCAGCTGATACCAACAGAACACCAGTAAAAATCCCAAATTCTGACTTTTTCCCTAATTGTCTGATTAAGAGTAATAGAAATGGTAAAACAAGCAAAGAAAGAGTTATACATGAAACAAACAACTTAAGGGAAAAATCAAGATATCACTGTGCAGGGAAACAATATAAAAACAAGGCAATAATTTCATTTACAGGAATTTTGCTCCATTATCTGAAAAGCAAGTCTCCAAGTTTTCACATCACAGTTAAATAATCGACCTTAGAATACCAAAACCATGCATCATGTACCACATAGTTGCTATGGCAATTCCTCATTTACAATGAACAAAAGAAATGAACACCCAACACAGCCTCTGTGTTAAGTAAACAGCACACCTGTAGACTTGATAATTTGGGCTACAAAAACACATCAGGCCACCAAAACCAGAGCTTGGCATTTCTCAAGTCTTCAGATCCAGGTGCTCTTACCTCTTCTCCCAGACTCAGTTTAATGCTTGTAAATGATCCCTAACAACCTACTCCAGGTGTGATCCCACTACATGCAGCCTTTTGTAGAATTAACTTAAGCAATGCACTGAGATTCGTCTTTCCAGGTTAAAACCTTGTCCTTCTATTAAGTCACTGCACCCCACCTTCTGTTCTGTCAAAAGCAGGCTAAAGCCTAGCTCATGATATTGCCAGCTTGCCTTTGTTGCTGCCTGTACCCCCTGCCATGCTGAAGCACAGTGCCCAGCTTCTGCCTTCATACCAAACAGCAGTGCACTGCACTGCAGTTCCTTAGAGATATCCCCATTCATGGGCAGGGGCACCGACATCTTGGCATTTCTCACAGTACTATGGCTGGATGTGGATTTTTGTGGTAGCAACTGTAAGCAACAGAGTCTTGGCACAGCAGTTTCCCACTTAGAAATCAATACACCAAGAGCAGGCAGAAGCTGCACGAGCACACCCCCTCTATCATCTGACCAAGAACTGTAGCAGAATTGACAAGGCATGAGTACAGGCAAAGTGCAACACCCCAACTATTTCCCATCAACAAAGATGTAGGAATTGCAAAAAAAAAAAAAAAAGAAAAAAAACAGAAAAAATTTTAAAAAGTAGTTGGGAAGGCGCTAGGACTGGGAAAAGCGGTAGAATAAGTCACAGAGCACAGGCAAAGACAGAGGCAGTATCTTCATTTTCATATGGTCAGGTTGTTGTGGTGGTTTAAATTCAGACAACAATCAAACCCCAGAGAGTCACTAGATCACTCCCTCCTTGGTGGGATGGGGAGAGAATTAAAAGAGTAAATGAGAAAACTCATGGATTGAGATAAAGACAGTTTTGTAGGTAAAGCAAAAACCACACACACAAGGAAAGTAAAACAAAGAACTCCTTCTCCATTTCCCAGTGGCAGGCAGGTGTTCAACCATTTCCAGAAAACCAATCACACGTAAGGGTGACTTGGGAAGATAAATGTCATGACTCTGCATTTACACACACATACACTTGCTTTTTCTTCCCCCCACTTCATATGCTGAGCATGAAGCCATATGGTCTGGAATATCCTTGGGTTGGTTGGGGTCAACTGTCCTGGCCATGCCCTCTCCTAATTCCTTATCCTCCCTCCTCCCCTTGCTGGTGGGGTGGTTAAGAGGCAGAAAAGGCCTTGACTTTTTGTAAACTTCGCTCAGCAATACAAGAAATCTCTAGTATTATCAAAACTATTTCCAACACGAATCCAAACCACAGCCTCATACCAGGCACTATGAAGAAAATTAACTCTATTCCAGCCAAGACCAGCACAGGTAGCATATAGATCATCGAGACTCATCTTTGAAACTTAGAAACACAAGACAAGTCCACACAACAGCAAGTGAAATTCAAAACACCAACAGAAAAAAGTGGGGACATTCATCATTTCAGATCAGTGTAATGATTTTGTTTAAAAAATCAAAACTTAGGTTTTGAGTATTTTATTCATTCATCCCACACACATGTTCATGAAGCTGTCATAGGAAGGAGGATGGATCCTCTGGTGCAACTTAGCTCCAGCTTTACTTCTCCCACAGACTTCTTGCATAACCATCTAAAACTATCCACCGCACTTCTTCCTGCATCAGCAATTACAACCCCAATTTGGTCAATGACAGCACTGGTACTAAACTCAACATATTATGCACTGGGCACAAAAGCCCGTGTGAAGTAAGGGTGCAGATTTCATCTACTGAGTTATTTACACCAAGATCCCACTTAAATACTGCATATTGTATACAACAGAATCTAGATACTATTGGAATAGCTATTCTGGAAGTAGTTTCTGAAACTATTGCACATAGCAAAAATGAAGAAGCAAAGTCCATGATGATGCTGCCTGAAACTCTTTCAGGGCTCAGATTTGGAACCAGAGAAATCAGCAGGAGGTACCTCTCAGCCACCTTGCCTGAGAGACTGCTCACAGTGGATTAAGTAGGTACTCAAAACCATCTGTGCGTGCTTGCTGCCCTGATCATGGCTTCAGCTCTGCAAGGATCACAGAGGTCCCTAGACTTTGCCCGAACTCTGTTTTCCATCTGTCCCAAATGGAAAATTGAGCTGGATTATGCCTTAGGGCATCACAGAAGATGAAACTCCGGAACATGGGGATTCTACTCTGCTTTAATAAGGAAAAATATTAGTAGTTCAATACCAGAATGAAAAACAGCACAGCTAAGAAACATCTCTTTGCAAACACTGCCTTTCTTTACTTATTCTCAGTTCACAGGTCAGAAACTGAAGATGTCAAAGTTCTTAGGAAATTGATTGGTATGATACATTAATTGAGAGTTGAATTTTGTCCCTTAAACAGGAACCAGTACATGTAATTATTTCTAAAATATTAGACATTTAGGACAAACCAATCCTTATTTGTGCAGTCAGCAAAATTGCCTGTACTGCAACCGTGTTAACAATGCCTGGGGAAGAATCACACTTGGGTGTCTTCAAAGCAGTTCAGAAGCACAAGGATAAGAGAGAAAGATTAGAAAGGTGTTTCTATCTCCCACAGATCATCCTAGCAATGGCTTTTAATTACAACATTTATAAATTATTCAACTGTATCTTAGACTACATGCTTACGTATAGAAATACATAACACCACACAAATGCACACACAACAGACCTACAGATGTGTTTTTTATAAACAGAAGTTTGGCCTCAAAAGCTATTTATTCCTCTAAATATTTTCTCTCAGGATCCCTTTTGTCAGCTCTTCCACTTACACTTTTTTCCTTTACTGCATCCTGGACTGGCAAAGTCGGAAGGTGGGATAACAGGAAAAATATTAAAGATTCGTTAGGAACATTCTATACATTTTAAAAATGCATCCTTATTAAAAAAAAAAAAAACCAAACCAAATAAAAACCACGAAAAAAGCACCCAGTGTAGTTGATGCAGGAAAGGGGCAGTGCAGGAGTTTAGTCTGCTTTGTTCTGTGGGCACTTGGAGGCATGGGAAGGTATAGACAGAGCTCTGGTTCCCAGCAGGGCTCATCAGCACTGCGAGCTCAGTGTTCATACGCAACTTCTCCGCCCAAGGGATCCAAACGGAATTCTTTTAAAGACAGGCAAGCTGCATCTGTGTGGCACTGAGCACAGCCCCAGTCAGGATGACCTGGTTTCCTTTTTGCGTTGCTCAATCACTTTGTGACGTTCAGACAATGCCTGTCAGACATTCAGGCTCTCTCTCAACCTGCCATGACATTTTCCTCTCCACTCAGAATTTGGGGGAGCTCCACTACCTGCTGCATAGATTTCTCATGTTTGCAGCTGATGTTTTCTATCTTACAATTGAAAGTTATTATTATTTTAAAGCAGGAGTTAATTTTTTATAATGTCTATTATCCCTCTTCCCCAATATATTACTTCAGATTTTAAAACAAAGACTATTTGGAAACAGCAATTCTTCATTTTTAAAGATTAAGACAAGAACAACCCAAACTTGTTTATTTCTGTTTGGTTTTTTTGTTTGGTTGGGGTTTTTTGGGGCAGGATGGTTTTTGTTGTTTGTTTATGCTTTTTAATTTAAATTCTTGGATATATGTATCTAAGATTTGACCACCTAAGAGAAAAACAGGGCAAAGGAAAACAAACAAAGGAATACCTATTCAGATTTATAACTAAGTATTATAGTGCATTATATTTTCCTTTGTCTTTTTGGTGGCAATTCACAGTGAAAAAGGTAAATTTTTTATTTATATTGTGAATATTAATAATAAGCCAAAACACTATCTGCAAAAAAATAATATTATGTTCAGACAAGACAAGTTAACAACTCAGAAGTCTGGGAAATGAGAGACTGGACTGAATCAGTAACATAAGGAATGGAAGAATCTCTTGGAAAACAGGAAAAAATTGATGGGAAGCCTGGGGTGGAAAGATGTAAGCAGTAACATTCTCTTCAAATTATCTATAATGTACATAAGGGGGAACTGAAATCTCCCACAGCAATTCTCATGGAGGCTGCAAAAATGTGTGGAGGACCTTGTCCATTACCTTGCATGGCTTTTGAAATGTTGCTACATTTTCTGCAGATACATTTTGATGAAGGGTAAAGCACTGCTATCACATACTAATTATTATTTGATCCCAAGAGACAGCCCTCTCCTCATTTATAAACTAAATTACCCATTCTTCCTCAGTGCTATCAAAATGTTACTTGTTCCAAAATCTTCCACTTAACAAATCAATCACACCAAAAACTGGGGCCATCAAGTTAGTGGCCATGTGCCTGTTATCAAAATTCACAGCTACAAATTTTCTTTGCAGGATCATGGAATAATTTAGGTTAAAAGGGGTCTCAAAAAGATGCTCGGCCCAGTCCTCTGGATTGTGCAGTTTGGTTTTGAGTCCTTCGAGGGACAGAAATCTTACACATGGTCTGTCCCTACATTCTAGTGAAAAATCTTCTATCATTTCAGGCATTTTATTTTGAGGAGGTTATTTCTAAAATTCTTTAGGATCCTTCAGAATTTAACAAACCCCTATACAGTAAAAATAAAAGATAATTTTACACTACTATTTCACTAGTTTAACTAAAAATGTAAGTTTTTCTGAAAAAAATATATATTTATGCATGTATGTATACCTATACACATTAATTACAGAACAGTAACATTAACTTGTGAATAGAATATACATATCAGTAATCATATTACTATTACTATATATATCTATTACTATAGTGCTATTATGACACCCTCTTTTCAAATTAGTAAAATTAATCATATTAAATGATGCCTCAAGTAGCATAATGATACCTTGTAAAAACACATCATTGTTTGATCCAAGATTCAAATGAAAAGAACAATAAACACCTAAAATTTACTCTTCACTTCATTTTCTCAAATTTATTTGGTTTCATTTCAGTGGAGAAGTTACTAAGTCTGAATCACAAATATTTAGAATTTTATCTATTAAAAATTCAATCATAAAGCTCCACCAAGTGGAAATCCTTAAAACTACACTAAGCAAATTCACGAACAAGAATTCATGTTATAATTACAACAAATACTCACAAATCCAATTATACTCACTGAATAACAAAGCTGGTTATCCATATCTATAACCCATCACTTTTACCAGTGTACACTGATCACATTACTGATTGGGATTGGAGGGAAGAATAATTTTAACATCATTGAGACACTTAGCTTTTCCTATGGTTAGGTCTGCTCCTTTGAAAACATTCCTTTTGCTGTCTCTCTCCAGTGTGGACTAAAATGATCTCTTAACACTGATTTGGTTCTTCAAAAAAGTCACCTTTCTGACTTGCTGAAATTGCTTTGGGAAACCTTCATTTCCCCTTCTTAATAAGCAGTTTTAGTTATCTACAGAAATTAACAGGCTTTGCCATTTTAGATAGCATAAGATTCTCAAACCAATGTAGTTTGTTAAATGGTTTGCTCTTTCTCACTATTGAAATATTCATCATCTGTGTAATTTTAACAACCTGATAAAAACTGTTAAAAGCATACTTGTGCTGCCCAGCAGGTAGTGCCATTTTTAATGAAACCATAACCATCATAAATAAATAATCAGCTCATGAAGTATTCAAGATGTACCTCAACTTCCATAAGAAAATTTGTTTTGGTATGGGACTGCAAAACATGCCACAACTATTCTCATCCAGTAAAAGAATTAACAGAGAGATATTTCAAGCTAAAGTTTGTTCTCAGAACATTTGAACTCGACTGTAAAGCACAGAATAAGTAATTTTTTACAGACAGAATTCAGAGGGATCCACACCCACTTGGTGTATTTGGTAACACAATGCCTCTCACACAGTACAGCAGAAATGTGAACTGCTACCTCACTTTTGAAGCAACTCCTTTCCTTCTGTATGGATGCACCATCCAAACATATCTGTGAGGATATTTAATACTTGCCAGGAAACTGTTCTCCCAATGCAATGTGGGTTACTGCCTGCATTCAGACACCACCACACAGTTATCAGCACAGTCACTCAACCTTATTTTATGCAGCAGAGAATTCAAGATCCACAGCCAGTTTGTGAAGACCAAACACCATTCACCCAGAGTGTGTCTGTATTAACATTTAGATCACATGAGGGCTTTTGAAGGCAATTGCAGCCTTCCTTGCATTTCCCTATTCTTGTTTTGTTTTCCAGCCCTTAGGTTCCCACAATCATAGCTGTAACAGAAAGAAATTAAATATTACTCCCTTACCATGAAGGTGAAATGCTTTCTACACTACCACTCACTAGACAACATGGGAACCTTAAAATGGTGAGCAGTAGAGTATCCAATTAACTACAGATTAGTCAGATTAACAATCAATGCAAAGCTAAATCATGACCAGATAACCTATGCAGAGAGGACCAAAGGATAGCAGGATAATTAACAATAACCAACACAGTTATGTGAAAGTAGAGCTTCAGAAAATTTTTAAAATATATGTTACAAACCCCACTGATAAAGTTATAGGGCTGACACCAGACCATGTTCTGTAACAAACGTGACTGCATGCCATTTTCTTTAAAGCATGGCATTTCTATAGTGATATCTGTCACTATACACAAATTAATGAGGTTCACCACAACGGCTGAAAACCAGTGAAGAGAAATCACCAAAGTCTCTTAATGTGGTATCGTTTATGAGGGATATTTTTAGTAGTCTCAGAGACTTTGGACCACTGCTGCTATTTTCATCAATGACTGGAAAGAAAATGGATAGATATGATATCATTAGTATCAAACTCTCTACAACAGAAGCCATTGGCTTGGGCCCTAACAGTTAAACAAGCCAGCTAATGCACTTGAACGTTAATATTATCAAATACAAGTTAATGCCCAAGAACAAAAGATTCATATCACTTTCAAGATGGCAACCTCACCCACTGCCTAAAAAAACCACAAGTAATTGCATTATTTGGAGGTAATGATTACTAAAAATCAGAGAATAAATTCTTAGAGCAAAACTCATGAGGAGATACAGTGATGAGAGTGAATCAATGCAAAGCACTGAAACCACACCTTGTACAGATATTTAGCTGCTTTAACAGATACTTAACTGTCCAGAGGTTATAAAAATCCAGAAGAAGTTCTCAACAAGTTATTCATTGTGGGAAAAATTACTTCTGCCCATAAGCCTTAAAAGGCTCTAATCAATATGATTTTTCCAGTGGCAGTGAGGAAGAGAATTCACCAGAGATCAGCAGATATTTGCACAAGGAAAAGGCTTCTAATAAGCTATGAATCTTTGAATCCAGAAGCAAAACACCTAATCAGGATGCAATCTCTGAAAACCAAAGCTCTCAAACCTATGACTAAGAGAAGAATAACAGCAGCAGTGTTTAATTATTGGAACCATATACTCAGGATTCTTCAGCACCAGAAATAATTCTTTCAGAAACACACTTTTTCCCCAAATAGAGCTGTTATAGCTCAAGCAGGCATTACAAGCTCCATAATGATTTATTAAACAAAAATGCCTGTTCCAAGTAGCACAGGTCAAGCCACTTGAACAGAAGGGTCCCACTGGTGTTTAAAAATCCAAACATCTTTGACAGCACCCTGGTCAAGAACTGAAGTTCCCGTTCTTTAAATATACCTTTGTATTATAAGCATTAACAATGCAGCACCTCTGATACATTTCTCTAGACTGATAATTGAAATTTCTGTTAAAATATGGTTTATTTATGTTCATCGATGCTTTCAAAATAATTTGCAAAGAGCAAATATATCAGGCTGAGTGAACAGAATAATGGCTCTGTATTTGTAGTGTTTTTGTGCAGGTTCCTGTTATCCTTTTCACTCATTTGAATCAATCTGGATCATTTCTGCTTACCTAAAGGGAGTATTTTTTCAAGCATTATCCCCCTGTACTGTGGAAACATCTCCTCTTGATTTTGTTTCATGGGAATAGAGTGTTATGATCACAAATTAGCCCTACGATCAAACAATAGCCTTCAAAGAAACTGCAGTCGTTACATTCAAAACAAAAATTCCTTGTGGAGTGCAAGGTTTTAAAATAAGCCCTTGTGACTGCCCTGGCATTTGTTTTCAGCCTAATAAAAGTAATTTCTGACCATTAACAGCTCATGCAATTGACTCATGCCAGTAAATGAAAAAATAACTGCTTACAGGGGAGCCTTACTAGTGAAGCACATTTCACCAGTGCTCCTTGAGATGCTTTCAGCTGTGCCAAAGTGAAACATTCGTGAAGGCCGAGCTGTTTGAAAGGCAGCATCACTTCTCTGGAATTCCTGAACTGCACTAATGTACATAAGCCTTGTGTAATAAATAAATTATTATTCTTTCCAGCACTTAAAGCAGCTAAATGCAGAATTCCCAATGTATCCCTTCTTTAGCTGCACTTCTGTTTTGAATTGTTTATCCTACCAGCAATCAAGCTGTACTTCCAGCCCATATTGTATCAGACTGCCATCATTTTCTCTTTAACTGCATTAAGTGAAGAAAAACACAAATTTTTCATGTAATCAGTCAGAATAAATGCAACAGAAAGTTATGCAATTGTCTCATCATATGCACTACATCCTATTTCCTTTACCCTCTCAAATTATCACCTACATTAAGCTTATCCAGCTGTTTTAGGACCATCAGAAGCATTTCAGGTGAGTGGGGTTGTGGGTTGAGCTCCAATTTGATAGCAGCTGGTTTGGTGTTTCATGTAAATTCACAGGTGATTTTTCCAATCAGACAGAATGAAGGCAATGCCCAGTTTATTATTACTGTGCTCACACTGCAAAAGGCACTGTCAATACACTTGCCAGCCTCCTGTGGTTTTTTCATTGGCAGCTAGCAAATGGCTAAGCACGACCAAACCTCAAGTACTGAGACATGCTGAGTACTTACTAGACATTTTGGAATTAAAATAATGTAATTTTAAAAAATCCCCAAACAACATAATACTGTAAAACCTTAATACAAATGAAGAATTGGAGATAAAAATAATAAAAATTAGTCTACAGCAAGAAAGGAAGTACATCACAAACAATTCACCTTTTTTCAGTCAATTCAACTTCTGGAGAATGGAACTTCAGCAGAAAAAATATTTTTTTTCCTACCCTACTACATAGAATTTCGATGTTTGAGAAAAAAACTCTTTACAATCAAGAAATGTAAGACATCTAATAATCATGCTTAAAATCCAACCCCAGTTTCCTCAGAAGGCCTGTTTTGCAGCGCTATTGTAAACAAAGCTTTTGAACCTATGAAAGAGAGGTGACTTTAGGAGTGCTCCAGTTGCACCTACTGCACTGTGTTTAGACTTCCTAGCTGACTGCAGGATTCCTGGCTGTTTGATTCCCTCCTCCCAGACAGCTAATCCCTGTCCTCTGACCTGTCCCTTGCCCCGTTATTTGGTGGGGTCTGTCAACAACCCCCCTGCACTGGCAATCATCTCAGAGTGTTTACAAGAGGGCAAAGCCCCTACAATTCTCTTCCACAGGCCTTGAGGAGACAGGCATAGGCAGCAGCTTCTTAATGTATTTCATTGCATTCTTCATTAGACAAGGAAGTAATTCCATGGTTTTAAAATCAAATAATGTTTTTCATATATCTTTCATTTCCTCTCCCACTATCTCGCATACAGGCTCTCTATTTTTATAAATCTGTCACTAAACAAAAAAACCCATAGTATGTGAAGGCGAGATTCCTGAGTTCACCCCACGCAATAAGGCAAATATCTCAAGAAAAATTGAATAGAAGTTTGCTTTTGTCAGGTTAATGCAATGTGGTAAATAAATTCCTTTATGTCAGCTACCAGCAAGGGTTGGGAGTTTAGCTTATGGATGCAGATCTCAGAAGAAAAAAAGAGGCAACAACAGCAAATTGAAATATTCTTCAGGTGAATCACCTAGTAAATAACTTTACTCCAAGCATGAGACTGTCCCTTTGAGTCTAGATTTTTGAAAGCTTTATTTATTCCTCTTTGGATGTTAGGTCTTAACCACATTATTCCTGATTTAATCTGATGAAAACATAAACTGAGCCCAGGAAGTGAAACAAGTGAGCAATTCTTTCTGTGTTCCACTCTGTGAATTTTATAGATGTTGCAGTTCAAAACCATTTCATATAAGAAAACCCAAGTAAACCCTTGCTGGTTTTCCATGCACCAAAGGGTTTAAGGAGCTGCATACTCTGTACATACAAGGTGTGAATGCCATGTTACACACAGCTGTCCACCATGCAAGTAATCTACAAATAATGCTGCAGACATTTGGCTAAATGCAAAACAAATTTTTCAGGTTTTCTTTATCTGTCCAAGTCAGCTCATAGAACACAGATTTTCTCTATCAAAAAAGCTGCATCATTGGAACACTCTTGGTGAGCAGGCAAATAGGAAGTGTACCTCAGGAGTAATCTTGGCTTTTAAATGTCCCCCCTGCAAGAACACAATGAACTGCTGTCTTTCTAGACAAGCCATAATACAATCCTGTGTACTTTATGTTTAAGCTTACCACAATATTAAAAGCATTTGGTTTCCCAGCAACTTTTTGAGGTATATTACCTGAATAAAGTGGCCCATCTGATTTTCAGACACACTATATCAAAGAAAAATGTGTGTATTAAGCCTTTACATCTCTCATGGTTTAACTCCAGACTGCAGCCAAGCTGCAGGCAGCCACTCACTCACTCCCCCACCAGTGGGATTGGGGAGAGAACGGGAAGGGTAAAAGGTAAAACATTCAATGGGTTTAGATGAGCTTGGTTTAATTAGGAAAGAAAAAGACACACACACAAGCAAAACAAAACAAGGAATTAATTCCCTGCTTCCCATGGGCAGGCCGGTGTTCAGCCATCTCCAGGAAAACAGGGCCCCGTCACAGGTAAGGGTTACTTGGAAGGACAAACACCATCACTCCAAACATCCCCCCTTGCTCATTCTTCCCCTCATTTTCTATACTGAGCATGATGTCACATGGTCTGAAATGTCCCTTTGGTCATTTGGGGTGACCTGTCCTGGCTGTGTCTCCTCCCACCCTCCCATGCACCCCAACTCCCTCACCAGCATGGCAGTGTAAAAAGCAGAGAAGGCCTTGGCTCTGTGTAAGCTCTGCTCAGCAATAACAAAAACATCTCTGTGTTATCAACCTGTGTTCAGCACAAATACAAAACACAGTCCCACACCAGCCACTGCAAAGAAAATTAACTCTACCCTAGCTGTAACCAGCACAGCATTCCTCCCCAAAATGCCACTAATCAGTTCAAGCTTTTGAAAATCTGATGGAAACACGTGAGTGCTACTTACAGAACATAAAACATCCATAGCAAATTAGGGAAATAGATATAGGTTCAAGGAATTCCTGTTAAAAAAATACTGGTGTTCGTAGTACTGGTTGTTAAAACAAAATGTCTGCCATTTCATGTTCAAAAGTCATCATTGTTATCTAGAAAAAAAAATACGAACAAATGGACAACAAGTTGATCTGCCTCTTTCTGAAGAAACAGAAACTGTATAAACACCATAAAGGATTGAATATATCTTCTTTACTAAACTCTGTTCTTGTCTGAGGACTTTCAAGATCCAATCCAAATTCTCAAAGTCTGAAATACTTTGATTTACATGTAAATTGGATCAGGCTCTCGACTGTTTCTTTTATAATACTAGTATGACCAAAATTATTAGCTGCCATGGCAACCTAAAGTAACACTTACTTCTTGTACCAGGTTATACCAGTACAGAGCTTCATTTCACTTTTCATTTTTTTCTTAAATGTCACTCAACAACATTCAGTTTCTAAACTGACCTTTATCTTTACACTAATAGCTTTTCTTATCAGCGGCAAAAATCACTACATCTTCCACACAGCTGATCTGTCACTGGAGTAATCCTCTGTTTGGAATAATCCTTTACCCTAACATTTGGTGCTGACTATTAATAAATTAAGAACTAACAGCAAAATAATTAGCCTTTCACCTAGGAAAACACTGGTGGCCACCACAGAATGCTCCCTCAGTGACACAGTGTTTTGCCCCGTGTAATTGATGCAAATGTGTAAGGGGATACTGGTATGTTCCCTGCACTGGCTGTCACTTCCACACACTCACTATTTGTCACCATAAGATGGCACAGGCAATAGCCTACTGCCAGGATTTTTTTGTTTTTTATTAGAAACAACTCAACTTCTAAGGGCAAACTATTTCTTTATCGTGACAAGAAAGATAATTTTTTTTTTTTCAAAAAGCTACAGATACTGGTGCTGCATAACATTACATTTCATTTTCAGATAAATTTGAACCTTTCCACAAAAGCTAAAAAATATTTATTTCCAGCTTGTATATATAATGTGTGTGACTGAAAATTGGCAAATCTTGTCTGTTAGCAGCAAATGCATCGTAAATTATGGTGCATAGAAAAATTCAGCATTTCACCTTGCATAAGCATATAATTCATAGAGTACTGCAGATGAAGGAGCAGAGATCTCTTTTCTCCACTACCAATAAATTAACCTCCAACTTTGTTTTATACATCTGCCAGCACAGTGGTGAACTGAGGTGTTGCAGGCGCCATTGTGATGGACTAAGGAAATGCTAAGGTCTGGTGCTTTACCTCATCAATCTGGAACCCGAATGGAGCTTTCCCTGAAGGTTGCCTCCAAACACATTCCTGAGGAGCACTGACTGGTGACCAGAGCGTCTGGCTGGAAAAAAACAAGTTCTACAGCATAGAAACAGTGTTAACAGCTCTTCACCAAGATATGTTACCTCTTCAAGGATATCTTTTCACCAGTTCTGCATAAGGGGCTGACCTCTCCTCACAGCAGATAAAGTAGTCTGAAAGCAAAGCTCGGGATTCCTTTTCTTTTTTAATTAACAATGTAGCATTTTCACCTGGTGTATTTGCACATTCCCCCACCACCACCATTGCTCACATTCTCATCAGAGTTACAGATTATACACAGGGTAATCCAACCACTGACACTGCTTGCTCACTTTCTTAACATATGCCATAGAAAGTGCCATGAAAGGACATTCCTTCCACAGCATTCAAGGCACCATATGGAGCCAGCTAGCAGACATGGATTTTATTCTCAGCCTGTTCAGTGACCCTGGGGAATACCTTCCTGCTTCATTTTCTTTTTCCACAGCCTGGAAATGACAACACTTGCTTTTTTTTTTTTTTTGCTTTTTTTTTTTTTTTTTTTTTGGTGCAAAACTAATATTTCTAGAAAGAAAAGAGAGATGTTAAAGAGGACAGCATAAATGTCACTGTAAGGAATTCTTTTACCAACAAAAAGATTTAGCTGAGTTCTATCTACAACAGAGGCTACTAATAACAAACATTATTTACAAAGGATAAATTAAACTATATAAACTGTCACTGAATTGTCTAATTGGCATTTTCTCTCTCCCAAATGCACTCCAGATTAAGTATGTATTCACAACGTCTCTTAAGTCTTTAAAATATTTATAACTCTTCTAAACACTGAAATAATGTATTTACATCAGGATTAATCATCACTATAATTTAATTAGCATTTGACAAGAATTGATTTGGCAGAACTTTTCCCCTTCAAAATAGGAAATGGCCATAAACCAGGGGAATGGCCATAAACTAAATACACTGTTTTTTCTCTCCATCTGCTTCTGGTAAGATGCATTCTTCAACTGCTAATTCAGTCAAGATCTCAGCTTCATTTATCCAGTTAATTAGAGTCAGATGCTGACAACATCAAGATTATAAATCAAATCTGGGTATGCAGGCAAAAAGAAAGCTGCTGCTAACACCAATGTACATGTTTTGATTTCTTACAGACCTACACATGAAAAGAAGATAAACCAGTAGCACACTAGGAGCAGAATTACAATTATATCCCATAAAAGATGCATCTGAAATTTAGGTACTAAAGCACTAACCTTGTAAAAACTTGGATTCAACAGCCAGATCTAGAACCTCACACTACCGCCAAGCTGCAGAAGAAACTGGTGTGTCCTGCCTTTAGGGCACTGCCTGCAGCTACTGTTATTGATATAAGAAGTTGTATTCTGTCTCCTTCAGTTATGTTTCAAAAAACAGTGGTGTTGACCTCTGTGCTTTGTGGAGAGCCTGGCCACCCAAACATCCATCAGGAGCTCCCAGAGCATACCAGGCAGATCCTTCCCCTGGGATCCAGGGACACAGAAATGCCCCAGACTAGTGAAGTGAGGGCAGCTTGTGCATGCAGAATTATGCAATTCTAGCACCTGCAGAATTTAAAACATCAAAAGGTGCATGCAGTCTGGACTATAACTGGACTAAAGTAGCACATGTGCTGGGGTTTGCAGTTTTGTTCCTGAGAACCCACAGGCATTTACGCCTTTTCAGAGAGCAACAAAGAGATGTAAATGATCCCATATAATCTCCTTTTTGTACCTTTTTCTTTTACTCTAAGGGTTCACATCTGTGTCACTGACAAAGAAAGCCAATCATAAGTAATGCTGACTTAGAAACTATAGAGGGAGAATATGCCACTAGAGTAGCTCCTTCTACATTCTATGTTCATGCTTAGGTGGACCAAGAACTCTGCACAGGTTAAGAACATGCCACAATACTAAGAAAATCTCAAAATTAAAAGAAAAAATGTTGTAGTATGTAATTTTCTCCCTACAAAACATAAAGCAAACAAACCAACCCTTAGCTCTAAAGCACTGAACAAGTTATCTCAGAGCATAAAGATTAAAAGGACCCTTGGGGCTTCTATTGAAACCATATAACAATGTTGATTACCAGTTCTACAATGATCTATATGCACAAAGCATACACATTGTTAAAGGATATATAGACTCCTGGGTCACTCAGTTCAGCCCCAAACTACCAAAGTGTTTTCCCATGTCTTTGGTAACATTCCATAAGTAAGCCCATATCTCTTTTTTCTCTGCTTTAGAAATAGTTCTACTCAATTAAACTGACTAACTACAACCCATAGACAATCAAAAGTTCTTTTTCAAAACTCTTTTCCAGGTAGCAAAGAATTAATTTCAATCCCTAAACTTGACAAAAACTCTGCCCATGAAAATCTGCACAATACAAAGGCATTCCTCAATTCCCATTCCCAATGTATCCTTTCCCAAGGTCTCACAATGTTGCTACATTTCAAGTCATGGAGTATGGCCTCGATGTTATTATCTGACCACAGTGCCAGTGATTTTTATTTTCCAGACTAACAGTCCTCCATCAGAAGCACAGGAGCTGAATGTTTGTTTTGGGGCTCAGAATCAGCATTTTTGGGTTTTGAGCATCTAATGTAGAAGTATTAGCTAATCACCCAACTGCAGAGCAATTCCAACTGCTATAATGCACAGGATGAGGAACTTCACAGCCAAAGTTATACGATCATTTTAACTACATGTGGGTAACTTAAAGAGATAATGTTGGATACCTGAAGAAAAAGAATAAGCTTATCCAAAGCAAACATGCCTTGAAAGAACTGAAGAGGCAAAAGGCAGACTTACACAGGAAATTGCAGTTTCTCTTCTAAATGCCCCAATTCCACACTGATACCATGTGGCACTCCTCTCCCATCTTTCTCTGGATTCCTGTTGACAGCAATTCATTGCCTTTACTTAAAGAAACTTTAACAATCTCAGACAGAAACATTTTGGCAATAACAACGAAAAACTCACCATTCATTCTGGCAGGTACCACAGACATCTGCTGTTCAGGTGCTGGACTTGAACAGCTCAAGCAAGAGAATCAAAACAGCAGCTGAGGTGAGGAATATGAGAACAGGACAGGCAGGCATTGTTATCCTGGGATGTGGCAACACTGGATCTGGCAAACTGATATTTTCCTTCAGGCAAATTGATTTTCTTTTCTCTTCCTCTCCTGGAAAACTTTTCTCTGAAAATTGCAGAAGCTGGGTGCTCTCCCACACTGTGAGCTAGTGGGATGTTCTGAATTCTCAGGTGAGACACAGCTTATGGACAGGTCACATATAAATAACTGCAATTCTATCCTGTGGCCTGTCATTTCCCAGTTTTCCCAAGGCCATATGCCACAAAACAATAATATAAGCTGGTGCTATAAACAGACAGCCTGGACTGGTCCTTTGCATATTGCTTAATTTCACTCCATTGGTTATGCACAGAGCTTAACCAGTGTTAAGCTTACACTGAACTTAAATGGAACCCTTGTTTCCAAACCTTAATGTTTACAGGCTTTGGTAGGAAACAAACACCTCAAACTAGCTTTTTCTTTCAATTTCAGCAAATCTCACGTATTATTTATCCTCAGTATATCCTTAGGATTAAATAGCAGTGACTGTTTTCACCCATGACTCAAGTTTGCTTGGGTTTTTGGGTGTTTTTGTTACAGCAGGTGTGATCTAGGAGTATCATCTTTAAGGATTTGATCTGCACACACTAAACACAGTGAGTTTCTCAGACATGGGCTCTCATTTTCTTAAGATACAGCAAAACAATTAAAGTCAATAAATGTGAGGCAAACTTGACCTGGCTACACATTAAACCAGCCAACATAAGGGAAAGGAGTAACCTTATTAAAAACTCTCCTTGCTGAAGCTTGGGTATCACTGGTAATGTAAATTAACAGTTTGATGCCATCTGGGTTTCTATTCTTATTCTTGCATAAGGGTTTTTTCACATTGATAAATCCTTTATTCTCCAAATGGGAAAGTGTTTTCCTATAAACACTGCTCAAATATACACATTCTCAATCTGGACATGAATACTGAACCTCTCAATTTTATAGAAATACTTTACTTTTTATAAAAGCATCCAAAATTTCTAGATGTTTACTTCAAAATTCTCACTCTGCCTTAAAGTAAAATCTTATTTTCCATAGTATTTGACAGTTAGCTCAGATTTCAAAATTTATACAACCTATATCTCAGTTTTTACCAGAGTATCAATATAAGCTCTGATTCAACATTCATCCCAAGCCAGCAAATGATCTCATTTCACACGCACATTCTCTATCTGAGTCCAAGTCCCTACAAGGCGAGCACACAATGCAATTTCCTGCAAAAGAAAACCACTGAAATTAGTCAGAGTGACAAGAAACTCAGATTAGACTCAGCAAAAGTTTCACAGAGACTTAGCCAAATTGGCTGTTTCTGACTTCTAACAACACCTAAAATCATGTTTGAGCCACTCCAGTTGAAGCAAACCCGTTTCTGTTCCAGACTAATTCTCTGCCACAGCACCATGAACCAGGAAGCAGCAACTGACCTGTGATAGCAAGTCCTTACTGAGGTGTTAGGTATAAAAAGACAGTTTCGTAGATAATAAACAACATCCACAGAAAAACCTCTGTTGTAATCCTAATTCTCAAAAAAAATCATGAGTTAAAAACTTCATGCACACAAAATATAATTATACTGCTTCAAAAATGATGATACAAGTGGTTCCTCAAAGGATGAAATGCAAGCATAAATGACAAAATGATCCCCACAAACCAGAATATATTCTCCACATGAAAGAAGAAGTCAAGCTAAGCCATGGCTTGCATATATTGTAGTTCTCTACTGGAAATAAACCTAAAAACCATGAAAGAAGGGGCACAGGAGACACATCAATATAAAGTTAGTATTTAAATATGCATTGGAAAATCCATATACACGTGTATTTCACTGCAGCTGTGAATAAACGAAACCAGAATTTCAACAAATGTGAAAACAGTCTACTTATAGCTATTATTTTGTAGATTTTAACCTAATGGAGACAAGTTAGAAATACTTACAACCTCACAGAAAACAAGCTGAACTCCCTAATCACTGCATTTTGGTTTTATGTCCATATTTGTCAGTTTACAATACAATAAGGATTTAATTAACAGAATGCTTTCACATCATCAAATAGTTTCATTAGGCAACCACAAAGCATACAAAATCACCTTCTAAGAGACTGACAGAATATGATTGCGAAGGTTTAGCTTGCAAAAGCTCTATTACTGCATGTTAATTTTCTGGGAGCAGGGCAGTGACCCAATTACGAATTTAAAGATATTTTTTCTTTTTATTTATTGTTGCACTCTAGTCTTTTCTGCTCTTACACTTTGCCTTCTTTTCATTTAAAAAGACATGAAAGTGATCTAACTTGTACTGCCCAGCACTGCGAAGAGGAGAAATCATCACATTCTAAAATCCTTGAATGCAGTGTTCCCACAGTTTCAGACTTTTGCAGGCATCTGAGGCAGAGGATGTGTGGTGTATCAACTCCAACCAACTTAATTCAGGAGCCTTTGCTTTGCTTTCTTATACTTTGGTTGCTTTTCCGAGTGAACACAAGAGGGCATAGCTCATGCGCAAACTCAGGCTGTGTTTGTATCCAGTGTATGCCAAATTAAAATCAGCTCTTCCTACATGCAAAGCAGCCCCCGGTGGAAAACCCACGTGCAAAAATAAGGCAAAGACAAGAAATCTTCCACACAAATAATTTCAGGTACTATATTAAAACTGAAATGCTGTAAGTGAAATAACATAAGATTTCCATATGATAAAGGTAAATCAGGACCTCAAAAGCAATGTGTGGCATGTAAAAGTTAAAGTATCTATTTCAGGAAATTTGACACTGATTCAACTAACATCTGAAGATTCTGAGTATAAAGCATCCTGGAAAAGGAAATGCAGAATGACTCAGGAAAAGGATCAGTCTGATAAGAGTGGGGAACAAAATGAGAATATAGGATTCTTCCCTGCACTGATCCCTCAAGACCAAGGTTATCAGTCTATTTTTGACACAACGATTATTTTAAAAAGTCAGAGGTTGGAAGACTTACTAGTTTCTGTTCTCTACAATAGTTAATCAGGTGTTCCACTTAAATATAAGGTTTGTGCTCTAAAATAATCCAAAGCAATTTTTAAAAATTTAGTTATAAAAACTGTGTAATAGTAAACAACAGAACTAGCCTTTGTTAAGCTAAAAAAAAAAAGAATTGTGTTCTTACAACACAATAATGTTAATAATAAATCACAGAATCATTTATGTTGAAAAGGACCTCTAAGAACATTAAGTCTGACCACAACCCAGTGCTGCCAAGTCCATTGCTAAACCATGTCCTCAGGTGCCACATTTAAATCTCCAAGCAGCTCCTGCTTTTTGCACATATCAACAATTCATATATGCAGTGAACTGCTTTGTCTTCTTGGTGTAAAAACACCTGTCTTCATAGGGAAGGTAAAGCCTGAGGAAATTTACTGTGAAGTCTGGACGAGAAAGATGCAGTCTGAAAAGCAGCTCACAAGGAACAGGCAAATGAAAATAAGGGCTGACAGCAACTGCGCAGTAGAAATCTCCTCTAAAAAGACTATAATATACAGGCATGATTAGGGCATAGGTTCAATACACATGCTGTAGTTTCTAGGATACATCGTCAATCAGAAAACAGCTTTGGCCATAGGATTTAAAACCTTTTTTACACTGTTGATCTTAACATACTCTTTTCCTGAATAAATATTTTGCTTTTACTATTAAAATTTTTAAAAGCAGGAAGTGGACAGGAAAGACACTTTTGTCATGACATTACTGCCAATGAGACATCAGAGAGCATGGTTCAACTTAAAACAGGATTTTAACTGGCAATGATCAACATCAAAAAGCTTTGCTGCAGGTGCAGGTCTGAAACTCCACCTTTCTCCTGGGTGAGACTTTACCTCAACATCCCAAAACCCCATCCTAGGCTTCAGACACCTAAGTTGTCTTGTTGGATATAGATGAGTGGTTCACTTTGCCTTGAAAGTAAGCCCAGTGAAAACAACACACTTTATCTAACAGTAATCAGGGTGTCCAAAACACAAGAAACCCAAGAGTAAAAACTTCTCAGTGAAAAAAATTTCAAAACATCTTCCACCGTCCGTAAAAAATGCCCAAACCACTGGGCTGCAGACAGAAACAAAGTGAAGGAATCTGCCACCTCTCCTAGGACAGCACGCCACTGGACATATACAGGTTCCGATCACCTGAAACAAAAACTGACATTTTCTCCTCCTTATTATTTATATTAGCAAGTGAATTATGTCTGTTTTTCCTCAGTATAAAAACATAACTGGAAAATGATATGGTTCTCCAACTCGAGAAAATGATGAGCGGCAATTCTATTATGTCCAGAGTGAGTACAAAAAGTGAGCAAGTTCAGGGAAAGAGAACAGGAAATAGAGATGAAGGAATAAACTCATGAAAGAACAGACTGCTTCTTCCTATTAAGTTATCAGTTATAGTGTATCATTTTAAACAAAATTAAACTAATTTCAAAAATTGCAGCCCAAGAAAATATGAGGCACATCTATTTGCCTTTGCTTACTTCAATTTCAAAAGCAGTAACAGGCTTTAAAAGAAAGCAAAGATCACTTCAGTCGACACTAGTTTCTGGCTCCATTCTCTGAAATGTTATATTTTAACTTGCACGTGTTTGTTTTTATCTGTCACTGTGGTTTATTGTTAAGGAAGTGTAGTATCAGCTGTCTCTTCCCTGCCATCAAAGCTACTTCGTTAAAGTTAATAGTGTTTGACTTCCAGAGGATCTTTTACCAAGGTAACACAAAAAATCTTCTGCTCATCATTATTTTTACAGCAGTAAAGACACCAAATGGATGCAGTATCCCCTTTATCTTTTACAAAAGAAATCCACTGCATTAATTTGTTGAAAGCATTTAAGAATTCTATTTGTCACTTGCTAAATTACTTGAGCTGTAAGGAATCAAAATGTTAACCACACACCATCAGATTTCAGAACACCCTGTATGAGTGTCTGTCTTGATTTGTGGGAAAGGACTGTATAAAGGATCCTCTGCACCTGTGGGCACTGCCTTCTGTCCAGCATTATTCCTTAATGGTTTTAACTACTTTTGTCACTGTCATGAAACATTCAGCAGCGCCCTGCCTCCAGCCCAGAGGACCACACTGTGACAGTCTTAACTAAAGAACATTGAAAGAATATTAATTGAATCAATTATTTTTGGCTTGATTTTAATTATAAACTGAGAAGTGTGTGATATGCTGTATAACTTTAAAAACTTTTCCTACAGTTCCAAAAACATGTTTGTTTTTATGATACTGTCACTGCTTTTTAGTTTCTTGGCATTTATATCTCTCCTCATCTCTACTTTCTGCAAGGTACTGTAATTACACCTGATTTCAAGGTAAGGGTCACTCCAAATAACTGGCAGGGGAGGAGTGGCAGGGCAGAACAGGCAACACATTTTACCATTTTCAATCAGAAATCACCAATTCTGATCTCTATTATATTAATAAAAACATTATTTTTTAAAACTGGGGGAATAATAGCAAACATCATCAAAAATTATGCTGAAAACTATTGATATTTAAAAGCCACTTACATTTAAAAAAATGCTGCTGCTTTAAAAAAAAACTATTAATTTTCATACATCTATTCAGAGAATGTGCATATAGATCTTAGTATAATACATATGCATCCTATCAACAATAAAATGCAAATATATGACACAAATTGTTCCTGTATAAAAATAATAAACCCCAGTAATCTTTAAAAAGATCAACACAGTTTCAGATATGGTCTATCATATTCACAAATATTTTTTAATTCTAGCAATATTTATTAGCTCAGATATAAGATGGCCCAAGCTCATATCAACTTTACACCAAGTATGTAAAATATGCCCTAAAAATCTTGTGTGCCTCAATAACGTGCAGTAAAAGAAAAATAGAAGCAGTATTTTATGCAGTATTAAGATATTTCAAATCTTCTGGAAGACATAACAATAAAATATCTTAAAAAGATAGAGAATTAATCTAATGCTTACAATAGTAGTGTAATTGTATTATAACACTTAGTTTTCTCACGCACACATCCCCCTAAACACGAGGTGGAATTTTTTATCAGTTATTTTTACCTGAAAAATCTCAGTATCACCTTTTCAAGATGCACAAGTTTCTCAGGGCTATTCCTGGTATCTGGGAATACATGAGGTCGTTTGGTCGTTTAACTGAGGAGCAAGATGCTAAAGCAGGTATGCATGCCTTCAGAACATTTTACCCTGCTTTTAAAAATATGGGCTTTTTCAATATGCTTTTCAAATTAATACTAATATGTATGTGTACGTCAAACTCTCTTGTGTCTCAGAAAATCATGTCAGCTGATGTGTACAGAACCAAAATGCAGCAAACAACATTTCATTACAGAGAACATGAGATGCATTTACTTAATGATTCCCTTCATGTGAAATCACTAATGGCAACTAAGCTGAGAATAAACTAGCTATGTATATTGCATGAATCGACTATTAAGACGCCCAAACCCAAGTTCAAACGAGCTACCCCAGAGACGGTGGCCGGAGGGGGGACGGTGTGAGTAGAGACAGGGGCAGCCAGCACAAGAGGGAGCAGTCGGGTAGCGCTAACGAGGCTGGTGACCTTCCTTGCCAAGGTTCAGGAAAGGTTTACACAACCTCAGCCTGCTGCGGGGACAGCTGTTTTTCAGAGTCCCCCGACATGCCCTCAAACGAGCACCTACCAAAAAATGAGAGCTCCCTTCAGCCAAGCCACCCTCCCAACGCTCAGCCTCCGCAGCACAGCTCTGGCAATTTCACCCAGCTGCCCAACACCAGGTTTGCAGCTCTTTGCTAAAAGCAAAATGAGCAGTGACAGCTGCAGTCTGATTACTGTTTTTCCCCTCAATTGCAATATCCAAATTTTTGTGGGGCTGAGAGAACTTTTGTACAGTTATTTTGTTTTGGTAATACAGCAACACTGCAAATCAAGTGAATTACAAGACATCAGAGAGTATCATATGTGCTCCTGCCCCTTGATTCGTTTCAAAGGCTATAAGAAAATACTAAACTTCAGCTTTCTTTTACAGATTTTCTTCATTCTGAGGAAACTAGTAAGTTGCAGTGCTCACTGAAATACACTGAGAGGAATTTGTAAGTCTGGTGAACTGAGTTTTCTCACTGAAAAAAATGATCCTTCTCCAGAAATCTGGAAGATCCTCAACCCCAGTTCGTTGCCACAGTTTGCTGTGATGTTCTTCCAGACTAGCACAGCTGTAGCACTTCCTGTGTTTGCTGTCTGGAAACCACCTTCTCCAATACCCAGGACTAATCCTTCTTTAAGGACTCTGAAAACTTTTGGTTTCATACTGGCAAAACACAAAGTTAAATACAACCGTCTTCTGTATATAATTAGCAATCCTTGCTGCTACAGCTAAACACTATTTCAAAAAAAGAGCTTGAAATATAATCATCACTGTAAAACAAGTAACCTTGTAGAACAAGGTGCCTAAAGAAAACTGATTTTAAACCCCAAAAAACCCAAAAACCAAGTGAGCAAACAGATAAGGAAAATAGATAAGAAGCAGCAAAGCAGGCAGAGTTCATGTCTAATCCAGAGCTTCAATCAAGAACGACTTTCTATGTAACCTACATATTCCATGAATTAATTTATATTGTTACAATATTTAAGTCTCCATAACAACACAGAGAAAGAAAACTGTAAATTACCAGACAGAAAAATCCTGCACACAGTGATTATTCCTACAAGCAGTTATTCCACTTCTCAGATAATTTTATAAAATAAATTCACAAGCACAAAACCCCACCCAAATTCCACAGAAACCAGTGTGACTCCCTCCACAGAGGCATGTGAGAGCTTCACTGACTTCACACTGCTCACTACGCCACAGACCACAGTCTGTCCATTAGCATTTTGAAAGTCATTAAAATACTAAAGGTAGAACACACTAAATAATTTTTTAAAGCCACACCCTTTTAATTCTTGCAGTCAGTTTCATATAAGCTTTTTCAGAAATTGGAAGGATTATTACCCCAGCCAAACCTTAAAACAACTACTCTGCAACACCTGCAAGCAATTTTTATCTCCAAAGATTTTCTGGTTAAATTTCACCAGCCGAAAAGACCATGATCATTATTAAAAGAAATGCAACAAAATCCCCTAAGTGCAGCAGCATCTGAACTGCAGGTCCTATAAATCAACCAGTTAGTTTAATTATAAAGAGTGTATTTGTAGTGGAATCACTCCAAAAACATTACAGATAGGCCAATTAGTTACAGGCTTCCCTCAGAATAAAGTGAATGCAAGCTGTATGCTTACTTCTGTAGGCTGCATGAAGATATTCATCTGGAAAAAAAAGTTTAGTTATTTAAATTCACATTCGCCTTGTTGTTTTTTACTTACTGCATGCTGTTGTTAAGCGAAGGAAAGATTTAAGGGTTTTCAACCAAAGTATCTGTTGGAAGTTTCAAGTAAAGCCTTGACAGGGCCCAGCTTGCCAAGAGCTGTGCTTCTACCAGTAAGCAAGGAAATCCATCTGCCTTTTTGTTTTGGCTTTTTTTTTTTTTTTTAAAGGGAAAAAAAGACATCTCCCTTGGAATTAATTTTCTCTTCTAGGGATTCAGTGTGCACAGTGCCCAAGGCAAACCCCCACCTTTCCCAAGGGCAGGAGATCCCCGGAGCTGTGGAGGCAGTGGTGCCTCAGCCAGGGCAGGGGCCCGGCAGCTGCTCCCACTCAGGACACAGCCCAGGCCAGCCAGTGCTGCCCACGTCACCCGCTGCTTGTTTTGTGACATTTTTTGCGAGGAAGACCCAAGGTTTGGTTCAGAAATACCATCCCTCCCATGGGTATGGGCCTGGTGGCAGGGGTGTAGGGGGAGCGCAGGCCCTGCTGCCAGAGAGGCCTGAGAAATGGCTGAGGGTAGGGAAAAGGTCCTGACCCATGAGTGTGTGTTTAAGGAAAGGGCAGTCTCTTCAGGCCTTGCATTTGACCTCCTTACCTCAGGAAAATCCTATCATCTGAAGGACCGCTCTAGTATTTCAAGGATAATTCTTTCTCAATGCGTGTATCATCTATATGATAGAGGAATAAAATGAGCATGTTCCAAACCTTCCATGACACCCTCTGTGCAACGCTGACCACTCGATGAATCCACATCACACAACGGTGCTGATGTCCCTGATGTGCCCATGAAGGAAAAGGACACTTGTTCTATCCAGATTAGATGGTCTGAAGGTGAATACCATCCTGTCATCTCAGCCAAGACTAGTTTTAGCATGAAGCAAATCTGTGGTACATAGTTACCTGGGGTTTTCTTCTCTATGTACTTTATTGTATCACACTGAAGGATCTGCACCATCTAATGAGAAAGCTGTGGGTGTATCAGAGCAAGACTGGCTTTCATGGAAGTATGAGCCCTGGACAGGTTATTAAAAGGGCCTCTGGAGCACAGTCATAAAAAGAGGGCTGAATTTCAAAGGTAACTCAGCACAACAGAGCTGAGCAGGAACAACTTGACGCTACTGCCAAGCCGAATATGGCTGACACTCAACAATTCAAAAAAAAGCAGAAACATGATAAGAATAGAAAGGATGTTCATTTTCAAGCAGAAGATAAGATGTGGAATAAAGTTCATTCTCAGAATAGTGCAGAGAAAGATTTTATGGCTACACTAACCTCAAGCCAGAAGATTCCTGACCAAGTTATTTACGTAATAGGGTAAACTGAGCCCCAGTGTTCACTGTACACAACGTGTGCTGCTGTGGGGTGTAAATCATGGCACTCTTACACCACTGGGGATTCTGGTAGCCTTTATTCTGGAGCTCTGGTAGACTTCATGTTTTAAATTCTTTACATGTCCCTCTGGTTTTATGTATATGGACATCACATTTATTCATTCCTTTATGTCTTAACCTCAGACATTCTGGTTTTAGCTCTCCCTCAAGAAGAAGCAATAACTACAGAGAAGGTGGCAACTCTGTAATCTCTTACATGCAAATGATGTTAACTTTCTTTCATTTTTTTCATTACATAAATATAATGTCTACACATATACATCTTGGCCTAATGATGATCATTAGTTAATACATTGGAGAAGGAGAGCTTGGGAAGAGAGAAGTGTTGAGCAACAGGGGTCAGCTTAAGAAAAGAATTGCTCACTGTCTGATCAGCATGGCATACACTGAAAAATTAAAATTAACTGGAGAAGCAGAAAACAAAAGGATTGCCAAGGCTTGTGTCACCTGAAAGACAAGGCAGGGAAAAACAGCTTAGAAAGGTACAAGCAAAGCTGTACATGATTTTTAAGCCAAGGAAAGAAAGATGAAATAGAATAAAAGTCTACTAAGAAATTAGTAAAATTACATTAAATTTCCTGTAGACCTCTCTTCACATATACATTTAACCATCTGAAGTGATCTAGGACACTCCTAATGTATGTAGTGAGAGTATATGGAGTCTGTTATCAAACCAGGAATGGTATGAATGATCTTTAGCTGTTAGGAAGCTCCTGCTGCATTTATAACCTGATGGGAGCATTGCAGGTTCGCATACTGAGTCTCAATTTCACCACCATTTCAGATTTTTTCATGTCCTTGGGCAAATCACCTGATTCTGGCAGGTCTCTTTGTTCTTCTGTAATACAAATCTGTGGTTAATATTTCCCTTTGCCCATTCGTTGTCCAACCAAACAATAAATTCTTCAAAGCAAGGACATGTTCTTGCATAAAAGTGAAGTAAAAAAATAATGATTCCTGAGTTTTTTTCAGATTGTAAATTCTTGTTTAATTAAGGAAAAATATCCAGGTTTGAAAGACTTGATGATATTTGCTGAAAAGATTATTATCTAAGGAGATACACTAGAATTCACCAGATGTTCATTAGTCACCTTTGCAGGTCACAAAGATGTATTTGATTAGTTATATGTGAAAAGGAACAGCAGACTTTTCCAGTGCCCTTCTGTCCCACTGTTCCTTTCATATTTTTCTCCCACTCTCAGCTTCACTTCTTTTTCCATGTTGCCTCTTATAGTTTGAATAACTTCCCATCTGCCACATGCCAAATCTCCTTTAGATCCTTCCTTAAAACCACTTCCTTCTCATAGCCTACTTATGCTGATATTTTCACCAAGACATCTCCATTCATTCCCCATCTGAACTATTGTCCCATAAATCATATTTGTCTTGCTTAGTTTGTCAGCACTAAACATAAAGCATGTCCCGGACATTCTAGCAGTCATTCCTAGTCTGCTGCCACATGAATGATAGCGGGATCTTGTATCAATTTCTGTACATTTCCCAGCAGGACAGAGGAGAAAAAATAAGTCAAAGAACTTCGCAACAGCCCTCAAGGCTTGTCTGTATTACACAGCTGGGAACAAACATTTCTTCTTTCTGTGAACTACAACTCACAGCATTATTAGTTAACCAAAGGTTAAATGTAAGTAACAAATGTTTGTTGCTATTACATCCGACAGTTCCTTACACGTAAACAAACATCTCAGCAGATACTTAAATGTGTCTTTCTTCTTGGTTCTGGAAGTCGATGTTTCAAGTGACATGACAACTGAAACTGAATAGAAAAAAATAATTACTAGTCCTTAAAAGTCAATCACAAATAAGAACCATTTAAAATTTGATGAGAAAGATCCGTTAACGGCTTTCAAAATTAATTTTGTCAGGTCATATTTAGTCAACCAACTCTCTATTTCAATGGTGAAGATTAATACTTTTTCCATGAAACTAATGCCAAAACTTTGACTCACTGGAAATAAAACATTAGTTTAAAGAGCTACTCATTATCATTTTTTTTACAGTAAAAAAATAAATTTCTTGCATTAAGATATAAGCCATTTTGTCACATAACAGTATGCTGGAGAAGACATGGAAGGTGACCTGTGTACAAATAGCTCATCCACTGGTGCCAAGTTCCCAACTACTGTAACACTTGCACAGTTCACATGGAAAGAGAAGTTTCATATGCTCAGACTGTTGATTTAGGTTAACTTTCCTGTGTAAAACAGAAATTACAGGACATATCTTACAGGAGTGTTGTCATGACTGACTGTCATTTTCCTTATCCACCCTTAAGGGTGCAGGACGATCCGTTAATATCAGCAGATAAAATCCTGGCATAGGGCAAAGAATTTGAACAGGTTGTAACTACAAAGTAATTAGCATCTCTTGGGAATACTTCTGCACCTTCATATTGCTGCTAAGAATAGATCATAAGGTCACCTTCTTGTCTGTAAAGATTTTATTCCCACAAGAAAGCAGCAAAACTTGGGAAATGATGAATGGAAATGGATCATGTCCAGCATACAGCAGGACAGATTCATGTTTGTTTTAAATCAAAACAAAAATCTTAATTGAGCATTGAAAATCTATAGCAAACATCTAAATGAGACAAGAGAAAGGAAATATAGCAATGATTATTTGTTTAATAAAAAATTGTATTAACTGTCAGAGCTGGAGTATAGAAAAATCATACCAGGAATTCTTGCAAATTTTGCAAATACTTACCTTCAAATTCTCCTGTATTTCCCAGAACACACGGTGGGCAGAAATTGTTATACTGACATAAGTTTAGTTGGATATATTCAATTTTATACTGTATTCAAAGTTTTACTCTCTTTTCTTTTGTTTGTTTTTTGTTCTCTTTTGTTTTGTTTTGTTTTGTTGGGTTTTCTCCAACAGGACACAATACTTTTTGTCAATTTTGCTCTCAAACTGAATAATTTTTTCAGATGTTCATCCTCTACAAAATATTTAGACTCATTCTTAACCTACTGAGATCTGCAACTGGTATTTTTGGTTTTAGGGATGCTCTAAAATGACAAAGCTGGGAAAGCACTGGCAGATAACACCTTTGCAAGTGGGTACAGATGTACTGCAAAGGCTGAGATGCTAAGGAATCTGCAGAATTCCTGAATCCTAATGGGTTTAATGCTCCTTGCTTTCTCTAAAATACCAATGCTTTGATGTGTGTCACATTCCCTGGAATCACCATCACTGTGAATTTTGGGATCTTTGCAGGCTGTTTAAGTTTTTGCTTCAGAATATGCATACTAAATATTTGGAAACGCTGAATTATCTGAAGAAACTCCGCGTGAAAACATTGTTAAAGGCAGTTCAGAGCAAATGTAAACAGTATGAACTGTATTCCCTGATGTTGATGTTGCCAAAGTTCCTAATGCTGGTCATGATTTTGGTTCTACAACATGAAATAAAAGTTAGGATTTTTCAGAGGACAGACGAGTAGTTCCAGATAACTTCCTTTTAGAACACAATATATCTTTAGTGTCTCTCTACTTGGCTGCTTAAAAATGGAAGCATTCAAAGTTTCTAGCTACCATTAATAAGTTGGGCATGTCTAAAGCCACTGTGGATTCTTATGCTTACTGCTTCTTGTTCCACATCCAGAAGTGTTCAGTTTAGAAATAAGAACCTCATCTTTCTCTACTGCCAGCTTTCCAAGTTCATTTGGATGCTCATAGTTAAAAAGGAGAGAGTTTTCATGCTTTTCACACTATTGCAGACAACAATTGTCCAGGTACATTTGTGAGAGCTCACCACCTTCATTTCAACCTCTCTGGTTCTAATTCAGGAATGCACTTCAGCCAATCCATCATTTCAAAACAGTGTGTAGATTACAGACTTATTCAACAATTTTGTCAATGGGAATGTTTTCCTATAGGCCATACAAATGGAACCTACTAAATACTTACTGCCATGCAGCACAAGAAAGAATTACATTGAATCTTCCCAGGGTTAGCTGCTCTAGGAAGAGCACACATGCATAAAAAAAGCCAAACCCACAAAGGAAATACATTTAGAAATGTATTTAGAAACAAAGTTGCTAGATAGAGCTGAAGGAACAGGTTCTCTGAATAAGACATTTTACATTGCCATTTTGAAAGTCAGACAGGACTTGAATAGTTGAGTGAAAAACAGTAGTTATCTGAATGCCAGACTTTACAAAATTGGGAGTTAAGAAGGAATTTTAAAGAGGCTGCTTCAAGGAGACAGTAAGATTCTGTTAAATTACATTTGATGTTCTAATAGCCTGAGCAGTGAGTGACACTGGTGTTAGGAAACAGCACTGCTGGACACAGGGCACACTTAAGTCCCCTCTGTGCTGTGTGTGAGGGAGAGATCTAGTGCCTGGCTCTGAGAAAGGGTGGTTACAGTCGAGGAAGATATTGTTTACATTTCAGAAGCCTGTATATTTTTACAGAAATAACTACCATCACTACAGCCTGGTGCCAACTCTGTTGCATATGCAGTGATTCACCTCCTGATTACAGCAAAGTTTTTGAGGATCCATGCTGCCATTCCTTCAAAGAGTGCTAATATTCAGAGTTTAGGGAAGTCTAAGTATTGTGTGTCCACAGGATATTGTACTGTGCATATTGTTCATTTCTTGATTCAATCAAATCTCTTTTTTGAGGTGGCTCAACATTGCCACAAGATTTCAGTCTGCTAGGAAAGTTCAGAGCTGTTACCCCAGCAGTATGTTCTGGCTTGCTACCTGACATAATAGAAAATATTTCTTGTAACTGATTAGCAATAGATTGTTTTTACAACGGTGTGTTTCTGTACACACGCCCTTCTCCAATATCCCTTCCCTATTCCCAGGATAGAGATACCAACTCAGTAGTCACAGACTACTATATTACATCAGAGAGCCTCATTAAATCACTGCAGACACACTTATCTTTTGTATCCATCAACCCATGAAAGGTTACCTGAGTTACTAAAAAATTCCAGGCGTGTCTTCCTAATAAACAACAGTATAGTGATTAATTGCTGAAAGAATCTGGTACTTTAGGAGTAGCTTTTATTTGGAAAGTTTAACATACTCATTCACCAGACAACTGAACTCTCCACTTCTCACTTTCTCAGGTCACCTGCAAGTACTAAAGATTTATGTGAGCAAGAAATATTGTTACTTTTTAACATGGCGATGTTTTTTTAAGCAACATATTTCAGATAGAGATTTAGCCCCAGGATGCATACAAAGAAAGAGATTTTGCCTTGAGAGGATTTGGTATGAACTGGGTCACAAAGGCAATTAAAAGTCGTAAACCAGATGTATTATGTCTGTTCTATCCTTTCCCTTTGTGTCAACGGGTGAAATCGTAGCATGGTACGCCCTGGTTCATTTTGTCATTCTAAAGTTAGAAATGATGTAAATAAAAAAGCAGGGGTTTTTTTTTTTTTTAGTATCGTGAAAGACAGTAATTTTATTCCACTTAATGAAAAACTCAAAGCTGAAAATGCATGTGTATTTTTAAAGATTCTGATTATATAAAGTACATTCCATAGTCTATATTAACTTTGTGATTTGTTTTCTTCTGTATCCCATAGTATCTATGCACAGGATGAAACATATGTAAATAAATCACACTACTAATACTGTGTTTTCATTAACCTGTGGAATCCTTCAAAGCAGTTACTGGCTCATTTAAAGTACACACTTCAACTTTCATGAGACTGAGCTGCAATTCCAATGTGCTTTTGCTTCCATGGAGGATCAGTTAAACATGGGGAAATAAGTACATGATGTATGTTGTCGCTCAGCACAGAGTTACTCAAGTTAATTACAGTTCTGTTGGTTTTAGCTAAAAACTAATGCTAGAATGTTTACTCTAATAATTTGAAGTAAGCACTGAGCCTCTTTAAAATCACACTCTCTAGAGTGCAAAAACTGTAAACACTGCAGAACGAGGCTTCCACTTGAAAATAGACTTATTACTTATTTGCCCAACTTCCTGCAGCTGGGGGAGGACTGCAGTTCTCAGTCAGGTATCTTCATACGTCACTGGTGGGAGAACTGCTTGAATAACTTGATGGCACTGAGCAGCTGTGCTGTGGCATCATTCCTAAACAAATGCTATCATTGAGAGCCCTTGGCCTCTTTACTGCCTAACAGAATGGAGATCAGTAAGTTCATCAATCTATCTTATATGTCCCCTTCTCTGCTCCAGTCCCAAAGAGCCACTATGTCTGGCTGTCCAGTAGATCTCCAGAAGCTTAAGATGCTGTGGCATAGAGGTGTTGCCTTCATTCCTTCAGTTTTCCTGTATTTTCTGTGACTCCAGACCCTGAGACAGGTTCAATCAAAATGGGCAGGGATTTCCATGGCTGCACATCAAAAAGTTCACCCTCACTAACCATCTGGTTCTTTCTTCAGCTTGCTTTGCTTGGGTCATCCTTGTGCTCTGATCTTCACCTGAGGGACTTTCAGACTCAAGCTTGACACTGTTATCTGCATTTGGTGGCGGATGGGGAGGAAATGCCATATGTTGTCCCTAAATAGCTGACTTTCCATGGCCAGACAGAAATGTGCCTGTAATTTGCTTTATGCTGCCAATACTTTTTGTAAGAGGAAATTGTTGGGGCACTGGAAGTTATTTATTTTCCACTATATTTTATTAGGTTATTTCCTGTTTTTCTTCCTGTTCCTTTGCTCTGTCTAATTTGGCAGATTGATTTTCTCCTTGCACTTTCCTTCCTTTTAGCTTGTTCTCTGAGTCTACTCACCATCCAAATTTTCTGGTCATCAGTCGAATCTTAGAAAGCAGAGCATGCCAAGGATTTCAATATTTAAAATGTGGATAAAGCTTCTCAGCTAGATTAAACCTTCAGGCTTGCTATTAGACTGATGTCCAAAGCTACAAACAGTAATTTCCTCTGTGATTTTTTTTTTTTTACAATAATTTTAACTTTTAATTTATTTCCCCCAAACTTGTTAGCCCCTGTTTTATCTTGTTCCTGTTCCCACTAGTGTCAGTGTCACTGAATTCTTCTATTTTAGGTATTAGCATGTTCCCAAAGACTCAGGCACCTCAGTAGTTTTCAACATTTAAACTGGGGCTGGTCAAGGGCAAAAGAGTTGGGAAATAACACAGCATTCCCCACCTGGTGAATATTGGGCCAAAAAGGACTTTTTTGGGCTCAGGTAAGTAAGCTTACCTGGCCTAAGACTTTTATTGCTGAACACATTCACCTTCCTTCTGTTTTAATATTCAAGTTTGGCCTCCAGCTCCATCTCTGTTCCATACTGCATATTTTATCATCATGTTAAGAAGTGAAAATTGCTCATTGCATGATAAAAATTAAGCACATTTCTGCAAAGGTGAATTTTCCAATCTACCAGCTCACAAATTTCCAGTGAAACGCTTCAGGAAATGAGCCCCTCTAAACTTATGTGTCCCTCTAGACTGAGATAAGCTGAACAACATTAGATGCATCTATACTTTGGGAATAGAGATCACTAAGTTCAACTCACAGAGAAATAGCCCCAAGGGACCTTGGGCTTATTCAGGCTAGCCAAAGGCCACAGTCAGCACTGCAAAAATTCCAAAATTTGACATATTTAAGCTATTAATTTGAATTGCCAAATAGTCTATAGGCATACTGTTACAGAGCCCTGAAGAGGAATTGCTCATCGGTTAATTTTACTCATCAGCTGCATCAACACATGTTCAAGGAAGGCAGGAATGTTGTGCTATTTCTGCAGCATTTTATTATTTCTTCCACCAGAAAAAACCAATTGACTTTGCATTTATTTTTAACAAAAGCATTACTTTTGTCATAGGTCTTGAAAATAAACAGAGCTTTCACAGTACTCTATTGATTCACGTGTCAATGGCACATAAAACAATTGGGCTTACCAAAATATTATCCTTACAAAACCCAAATGAGGGAAACTCGTGTATTTTAATTACATATTTAGTAGTTACCATGCACAAGCCATCGAAGCTGGAGAGGGAAACTCCTAACATTGCTCTCCTAATCCGTTTCTAAAATGTTATCTAAGTTTCAGCATTTGTTAACTAAGCACAAATTTGATAGCATTGAGGGGAAACAATACACTCAAAAGAGATTACAGAGACAAGAATATGCTGATATTAAAGGCAGTGAAAAAATATTTTTTATGCCAAGAAAGAAAAAACTTGGGGTATGACCTGGAAATTTGAACACTTGAAGCACAAGGGTTCAGCCTTTTTTTTGTTTTTCATTTTTGGCACAATCCATTCACTCCAATTTACTGTTCATGTGTTTGGACACAGATTCAACTGTCTCCTGTATCCAAGGATAATGACCTAGGACTCCAGTGATTTAGCAAACCTCAACTCTGTGCAGCCACTCAATCAGTGATGGGCTAATCCCTTAATGGCCATTTGTGTCCTTCCAGTGCATCCTAAGGAGTTCTGCAACACTCCAATTCTGCTGCACAGAATTATGTGCACTTCTTCCACCCTCGTTATCTTATCAGGTAGCTAATTCCCACAAATGATCATGCAGTTTCAAGTTGAAGATGAAATTGCAGTTGAATCATAAATTTGTCACTCTCCAGACAGCTGCTAAGTCAGTAAAATCTTGATCAAGTGGGGATTAGTCACTGGATTGAACAATTAAGACCTGTGAGTGCATCTGACCCTCTGTCAGAGACATGTTTATTGATAAAAAAAAAGTTTATGTAGAGGTTTAAAATGTTATTAATTCTTAAGTGGGTTATAATCCTTTATCTAGTATATTGTGACACATAGCTAACTATCCCACTAACATCTTGTTCTGCTCAATTGACTATTTAAACAGAATTAATCTTTTGAAAGAATGATGGCTGTGAGCCCTAAATTACCAGAACAGAGTGCAATGAGAGATGTCATTTACAAAAATTGTTTGCTTACATGACTTTCTTAAAAAAATTTGTAAGGGGAAGTGGCCTTTCAGATAATTTCCTAGTTTTTATTAAATTGTTGATATACACTAAGCAATATATTTCCTAAATAAGAAAAAATCTGTTGTAGGTGTACATGTCTGAGTACATCTCTTCTTTTGGAAAAAAAATAAGGCACAATGGCATACTGGAGCACTATTTTGCACTGGTCATTACATAATGGAAACAAATAAAGGAGATAAGCACTTCCCTCAAGTTAGTGACCCCTATACAAAATTTTTCTCCCATTGTATCATGTATCCATTCTTAAACAGGATCTATTTTTATTAGTTTGTTGTAGGAAACAGTAGGTCTCTGAAACATGAAATGTGACTTTTCCATGGCTGTACATTGTACACCTTTTATATTTTGAACATCAAGGCAATTTCTTAACTAGGGGTATCTGTGGATTGAGTCTCTGGTGACTTCTGTAGCTCAGTTATGGAGTTTTCACTGTGCTGTCAACCAGAGCTCAACTTGCAGAACAGAGCACAGACTAAAAGCCTCATTTCAGACATACAACAGAGAGCAGCAGTTTTTGGTCATCTTTGTTCTTACTGAGACCTCAACTAGTAAATCAAAAGTCAGTGACTTAAGGTATGATTCACTAATGATACCGTGAGTGTCTGCAGCCTTGTTACCTGACAGATTCAGTGCCTGCTAGGTCTGTAGTAGGTGGCCATTGACCAAGCTCTTCCAGCACCAGCAGTATCAGTTTTTCTGATTTATCTGGTGTAATGAAAAAAACCCCAGCATTCCTGTATCTGTAGATAAAAATGTGATTTGCTTGCCTGGTGGAAATCTCCATGCTCTACTTGTTTGTTAAGAAAATGATTCACTGGAATTGCACTAGAGGAAGGAGAAAATTGAACTTGCACTTTGTGCAGCCCAAATGCTCTCATTCCATATTTCTGAATACAAGACTTCTTTGTTAAGCAGATCTGTACCCTTCAATCCCTTTGCTTCTCTTTTCTAGAGATACTGAAACAAAACATTCAGTTTGGGGTTTGAGAAAAACATTTTGTTCAACTTGACACAACAGTTTTCAGCATTTTATCTCTAAAAAGTAAAAGGACCCCAAAAAATTAAATGTAAATTTGGCCCAATTAATTTGAAATTTGGGATGGATACCAAGGATTGGCTGCCCATCTGAAAAAGTAATTCATGCCCCTAATTAACTTAGAAATGTGCTTCATACTGCAGTGTTTCAGAGTTCATAGCCACATCAATACCACAACGATGTATTTACTCCACATCAGAAGCCAAGAGGAATTAATGTTATGGAAGAAACTGGAATCTCCTTATGGAAACATTGAGGTGATATTTTTACTTGCACAGTTACACTGAACAGCACCAAATGCAGCATCACAAACAATAATCACCATAATGTTTAGCTCTGTGCAGTGTTCACAGGTCTGGAAATAAAGGTATATATCCTTTTGTCAGTGCACAGTTCCATTCTGTGTCTTTAAAACACTCTTTACCCACCACTTCTTGCTTCATGAATGGTGCAGACCCTAAGAAAGGTGTAGAAATCCAGCCAAGAGTGATTGAAAATGTTCTCAAGGAACAGTTTAGTCAGGCAGGTTTTTATACCTGCAGTGTAAATATTGGCTGGATTTAGCAGTGGGATAGGGTAGAAAACTTGAATAAGACAGAACATGCCCTACACCAGCCCCTGCTTCCCCATGCTGGGCAGGAGCAGAATTTTGCAAATGCTCTAAAATCCTACACTCATGGGTCCCAGTCATTTTATTTTGCCCTTGCCTGTGGCTAATTAAGGCAAAGTAAATTTTGTGCCACTCAGCTCAAGCTCTCTGTGCAGTGTACAGAAATTCTGAGTCTCCAATTGAAGGAAAAGTTGTTTTCAAAAAGGTCATCATTCTAAATACATTGATGTAAAAGAGATTAAAAAATTCAATCACAATCATCTTTGAATTAAAACACAATTGAAAAATGCAGTTGGATTACTTAGGGTTTTTTTAAATTTTGTTTTGTATGTATCTTAATAAAAACATTTAAAATCTAAAACAACAACTCTGCATCTAAAGATGGATCTCCACAAAAAGAGCCAGGAATGTACTAAGTTATTTCCAGCAAATGCCCAAGTTAAACAATACAAATTGACAAAATTTCCTCTGAGTAAAAACAATGTTATATTTTTCATGATTATTCACTACATTGCTTCTAAAGTGACTTCATGGTTTGGGACAGTACTTCAATTGGGTAGGAAGATTAGCTCACCCCTATCTTCTAAAATTTAATGTTCCTTCCAGGCAGAGAGGGGAGGTCAAAAAAGCTCCAAAAAATAAACCAACAACAAAAGAAACAACAACCCTGCTCTACCTTTCTCTGACACCTGAAATTTCATTCTATTTATATATCATTTACAAATCTTACCATGCTAAAGGCAGAAACACATACCAGAGGTACTGGAATGCAGCTGAACTATAAAATATACAGAATATAATCCCAGTACATACACCTTCCTATAGCGTTACTGTCCATGTAACAGAACATCCACTAACTGTCTATTCATGTGGAATAACTAGGACACTAAATTTGGAATAACCACTGAGTTTTGAATCTAACCCAGCAATGTTTTTCCTCAGGTAAAAGTCTTATGTGTATTTATTTCATGAACATGGGGCATTTCTAAGTAGGAGCCTAAGGTTTCAGTTTCAGCAGAGACATACTATTAAAAGTGCATTACATTATATTACATTTATTAACATTTTTTAGAAGTGCATTACATTATATTACATTTATTAACAAGGGAGATTAATGCTTTAACTGGCTAGTCTCAAAATCCATGGTTAATTCCGAGTCTTAAACATGTTTTTGTTCCCTGCAGGACCCAGTTTCAATAAATACTCCAGTGCTATTAGTAATTACATTGCACTAGTGTCTGTTAAGCCAAACATTTCAAGATGTAAACTCTTAAAACAGCACTGTATGTTTTATTGAGGCTATACCTCAGAAAGTTATTTCAGTGACACAATTTTTATATGATTTTGGCTATCTAGTGCATGCAAAACTTTTTGTAATCCAATTAGATAGAACAAAATAGCACACCACAGGTAGAAGGTGAAGTCTAGGGGGTCTTCACTAAGAAAAAAATCACTTTCTTTATTTCTTTGACATTATTTCATTAAGAGTTTTAGTTATCTCTGAAATGTACAAGAAAATATTTGTTCCCTGGGCAAAATTTACCTGTGTATCTGTGAGGTTTTAAATGTTGAGGCTCTACAGCAAGTATTGCTGAATATATGAATAGCATTGCCAAAGTATCAGCTGCTTCATGTTTGTCATTGTGGATCTGGAATATCCTCCTGTTAGCTGACTGCCTTTAATTTAAACCAAGCTCATAATAAAATATTTGGCTGGAGGACAGTGCTTGATGTGAAGGGAGCCTGGGACTATGTTTCAGCTTCTAGTGGCTGTATTCTCCATGTGTGCAGCCATGAAGCACAGAAGCCAAAGACAGTGAGGGCAGGAAAAGCAATCTGTTACCTCCCCAGAGGCTTCAAGTCTAGGACTTTCCAATGTGGATCTGAAGTACAGTGGTAAATGCCTGAAGTGAAAAAGACCTGGCTATTGCCTATTCTCTGTGTTGTGTGGCTAAAAGCAAGGCTCTGTCATGTGGGGCAAGAATATTTCCCCACCAGCACACTCTTTCAGTTTTGCCTTAAATAGTTAATGGTTTGTTAAGGAGACAACGGAAATTTCTTCAGTGTTTGATTTGGCTTTAAAAAAAACAGAGAAGGTCTGAAAGGCTTGAGTATCACACCTGTGTGTGGTAGATGAGAATTAAAGGGTTAAAAACCAGCCATCAAGCAGCAGACAGTAGCAAACACACTAGACACAAACAGGTGATAAAAGGTGATAAGAGAGATGACAAAATTAAGAAAATAAAGAACATTGTTATAAAGATTTATAGATCAGCTAAAGCAGAGCAAAATAAATGATAACAAACACTGATAAAAAAGAAATGGGGCATTGGCCATATAAACACGCAGGAAACTTCAATGCTTCTGTATAGCACTATGACACTCCTTTGTTTACACCAGCACTGACATTTTGCTCCCAAAGAAGTTTATTAACCATCTTGGTCTTTCTTTGTGTTGCTTTACTCATCAAGAGAAAGTTGTACAGGGTTGATTCTGATGAATGGCTTTTTCAGAAAGTCAAGTTATCCTTGACTAGATGCAGATGGCCTAGTAAAAAATGAATGCTGCCAGCAGACATTGTCTTTATCAGTAGTAAAAGTTCAGCAGGGACTAGACTTCCTCAACTCTGGCCAGAGAAACCCAGCCTTCTGTTTCAGCACCATATCACATATTGTCCTAATGAATTCTTGTAACACACTGCAGCCCAGATAAATATGCTTATATTATGGCTTTTGGCAGTCTGGGGCATGGTACAGAATTGACACAAGTGTTTGGATTCTGCCTGCAGCAGACACTAGGAATTTATACAGCTCAGAAATATTGGACTGTTGTTAGGTTGTTTGTCCCATGTGATGACCTTCAGTGTTGCAAACTGCAGCTCACCCTCCCCAGGCAGGCTTCAGGGAAGGGGAGCCTGGATCCAGGCATGCTGAAATCCTGCAGCTCAGAGCTGGGGGAGGGAGCAGCTCACTCAGGGTTCATCTGCTCCACAACCACAGCAACGCCATGTGACCTTTCCTTTCTTTGATTCTCCATACTTTTTCCTTCCAGTACCAGAAGCACTCATCTCCACAGTTCTGAAGTGACCAGCAGTGACTGGTGTAGAGCACACCACCGTTCAGGGCATGAAGCATCTTCCTAGGCAGCCTCAAGGACAGCAGAGGCTTTGGCCTTTGAAGAACACCCCAGGCAACCAGATTTTTGAAACCCTCTAATGCTCAATATCTACCCAGATTCACAGCGATAGTTGCTGTGACTGTAACAGCAGCACAATAGCACGTGTGGGCTCTGAACTACATTTGGAGTTGCACCACATGAGAGTCTCCTGCTCTGAATGCTGCTTGTAAGGGCTGTAACTTTCTGTTGCAAGTTCAGAAACTCCCCCCAGCAGCAGCAGGGGCTTGGTAGCCCCACATTCCCGGGAAGGCAGCTGTCCCAAGAGCGAGAAATCCCACTTGTGGCTGGGAGAGAAACCACCCTCCTGCTCTGAGCAGAGCTCTTCTGGGCAGTGGTGATGGCCATACAGCTGATAAAAACCCCTTTACTTGCCTTTACAATGCACCTTTGCTGTGCAGCCACACCATAACTTAACCTCAAAACCTCAGTGATAGAGTTAAAAATGTCAGAGACCTTTCTGGGAGGAAACATTAGGCAGACGTGATTATTGAACAAACAGGACACATGAATGAGGACACACCATTTCCCAAGAAAATCTGGGCAAGATTTTTCCAGGCAGTGAGGTTAGTATGTTTTTTGTTGGTTTGGTTTTTTTTCACTTGTGGTTATGTTTTTTAACATTTCATTTAAATGAATGGGAGTTCTGGGGCATGACTCAGATAAGAATGAGCCATAAAAAGAAACAGCCTGAGAACAAATACAGTTGTATTTCTCTCCTGCACCTCCAAACTAAGGTGTCTCAGTGCCCTGTGTTTTCTTACAACTCTTGTGCATTGAAAGGGATTTTTGATGCTGGGCAAAGACAAAGAGTTTTATACTAGATTTATTTAGCCATTTAAGCCAAGACGGTCAGCCAGGTCTTTCTGTTACTGCTCAGCCTATTTCTGCAGATTAGGATCTTGGTTCTGCCAGAGTTCATCAGAACATAACAAACCTATTAATCATTAAAAAAAACAATAATTCAATTAAATTATGTTTATACCTATGGGGTAGTTATTTAGTCATCAGGAACAGAAAAGTCCTGCCTGCAACTAGATTTCTCATTCAAGATTTTCCATGCCTTTCAACACTTGTATTTAAAGCCTTATCTGTTGTGGCTAGCAGCCTCTTTAGGGCAGAGTCTTCCTGCTACTCTGTTCCCACAGCACCTAGCACAAGATCTGTCCATGTCATGTGTGTCTTCTAGGAGAATACCATCTTTCAGACTATCCTCACAACTCAGAGCCCTTTGAGATATCAGAGCTAACTTTTTTAGCAGCAGAAGCTGGCATTTATGTTTGAATTGCAATCTATATAGAAAATTGCACTTTACTTATTTGATTCTCTGGCTTACTTCCACTGACTGTGCTGGTCTTGGTTCTCCCACCACCTTCATTTATCCCCTTTGCTGTGCTGGTGGAGCCACACCTGCTTGGCAGGGCAGAGATGGCCAAGCCCAGCACTTAAAACCAGGCTTCATCCTGCTGCTATGTGAAAGCATGGAAGCTCTGCCAGCTTTTTTTATGGGAATTGACCCAAGCTGTGCTAACAACATGAAACTATGCAAAGCTTCGTACAAGCAGAGAACATAACCCCTGTATATTTTTTCTGTGCCTCATTTGAATCATATTCTACTCAACCCTTTTCTTTCCTATGTTACAAGTAGACTTTCATGAAAAATTAAAATAAAAAAAATCTGCTTTTCAGCAAGTTTGTCAGGGAACCTTGCTAGTGAGACCAAGGGCAGCATTTAGGATCAGTGCATTGAGAGCACACCCATTGCTGTCCACCAGGCTCACCTTCCTCTCAAACTGCTCTGGCAATTTCCCTTCACCCTTCACAGGATGCTGTCAGAGCTCTGGTAAGTCTCCCTTGAGCCCCAAGAGCTGCTCTACTTCTCTGCTGAGCAACTGGGGCTCCGAGCACTCTCTGAGGCTATTGGCCCACCACTGTCCTCTGGGTTTATCTCAGCTCTACCCCCAGTTTTGTCACTGTATCCTTCAATCCCCTCTCTCCCCATAAAAGTGTCTAGCTGTCTCTTAAACTCACTTTACCATTTGCTTCTTTGACCTTGCTTGGCAACTTATCCTTGTGTTTATTATTTGAGGTGGAATAGTTCTGGCTACATTCCTGGTTTTACTCTTAATTGTCTAATTTTTAGAATGGTGTCAGTGGGGTTGGGATTTGGGTTTGGGCTTTTTTTAACTCATCACTCTCATGACCAGGTCTTCTGTTTCATTAGGCTCCTTTGTGTCATCAGGACTTCCAATAACTCAAAGAATCCCTAATGAATCTTTCATTGGATCTTCCTAAATATCGCAGCTGGGCTTTCTTGTCCATTAGTGCCATTCTGAACTGCATGTACTGCCTTTAATTACTTTTTTGTTAATTGGAGGGTAGGGAGGGGAATGAGGATCTTCCCCAAGCAAGGCAAAGCTCAGTGATTCTCCCTTCCCCTACTTATCCCAGGGGGAAGTTACAAACAGGGCTCAAGCAAGACTGAGCAGCAGAATTTGCTCATGTCCTCTGGCAGCTGCTGCTACCTGTGCCTGCTGGTGGCCTTTGGGTGCCACCTCATGCTAGGAGGAGGACCTAGGACTTTCCTCAATCCACTCCAGAGTCTTCTCTTGGGTTTTCAGACAAGGTGCAGGGAGCAGCTTGCTTACCAAACTGGATTTGCTGTCTGGTCCCACTGATGACAAAAACAGTCTGCACATGACTGGGTTTTCTCAGAGCCTGTCCAGGGAAAGGAAAGGAGGAAGAAACACTGGTTTAAGGCACCTACCTGCATCCTCAGTAACTGTTCCCAGTTGCTGTGAGATTGGTTGTTGGAGCAGTGAAATGAATCCTACTGACATCCTGAAACAGATAGGCCTGGGTGGAGTGGCTTCTGAAATGAACAACTTGCTTAGCCCATCAGGGAAGGAGAAGGAAAAAGACACTTCTTCATATGTCCCCCCCCTTCCCCTAGAGGAATCATCACCTGTCTGAAGGATGGATTGCCTTCAGGTGAGTTGGCTAACTGAAGCAAACTCCTGTTTGGTCAGTACAGTCCATGCCCATGAGGACAAGCACCAGAAACAGATCATGCCTGGCTACAACCCAGGCATGTTAACCCTCGTGCTTTCCTAAAGCAGACACACACTTTGCTGAATTCACCTACCTTAAAAATATTGGTACAAGTCAACTCTTGAATCCCAGTTAACACCATCGGAGAAGGAAGAGATCACATTCCCTTTCCTACTCAATTTATTGTACCTCGTGAAGTGGTAAGAAAAAAAGAGAAATGTTATCTATATAATTAACAATCTCCATTCAGGGAGCTATGGAAGCCACAGGACAGGAATACTGTGCCAATCCCACTAAGACACTAACCATCAGCCAAAATAGCATCAGTCACTATTTTCAGTTTAAGAACAGAGAGCAGAGGCATAAAAGATTTGCTCAATTAATTGTGGGATTGAAAATTTTCCAGAGAGCTGAGGATACTTTTAAGATATAATAGAGTGCAGCCCACTCATCTTTCATATGGAGGTCAAGCTCACAGAGACTCAGCCTGCTGATCAGTCTCTGCTTGTCCCAAAATGAGGAATTGCATGCTGCAAGAGCCAGTATCTGGGGGCTGCTTCTGCAGTAAAGCACTTCTGTAAAGGTGGGTTACCTTGCTGATAGAATTCTGAAAACAGGGAAATGAAAGGGAGAGACATAAAATGCCTCTCATAACAAACAGTGTAAAATAACTGAGAATAAAAATTTTAAAAATCTTGTAAATATTTACCATTGGCATCTCTGTGCTTGACAGGTTGTGGGACGTAATGATCATCAAACAGCTGAGTAAAAGTCTTTTATGGAAAAAGTGGTGACAGCAAAAGCAAAAGGACATGCTCTGTCACTCATCAACCCACGCTTCATTTTTTGTAGCCATCTACCATTATTATTTGGCATGTGATTCCCCAAGCAGCAAACCATGGCTGTAGCTATTTACAGGTCACTGAAAGTCTGGCCTGTGCTGCAGTGGAGTTTTGGTTGTACTTCATGAAAGATAGTTTTATTTATGTTTGACTGATGCCGACAAAACTGGAGGCTGATTTTTCTTTTTTTGGCTTTTAGTATAAACACTCGTGGCAGCTCTCTATTTTGGGTGCAGTCTGAAAAACGGATTGTTTTGTAGTTGCAGAAGACTGCTGGGTAAATCAGAGGACATTGTTATTGCAGCTGAACTTTTCTTTCAAGAAAGCAGAAGGAGTTGCTTTATTTTTTAATTCTGTGCAGTTTTATGTACACCATTCACTTCAAATATTTGATGTTTGCCACACTTGTTATGAGTTTCTCCAGAGAGATGCTGTCTTTTGGCAGCAAAAGATAAAGTTGACTGATACAAATGAGTCACAGTACCCCAACAGTAATTAACAGTGATGCAATACCCAGGCGAAAAAGAGGACTTGAAGAATTAACTGTTGAGTTTTCTTGACGATGCAGCTGCACTTTAAGAGAGAAAGCTCAACCCATCATAGAACTCCATTGTGTACATTAGAGAAAAAAGCTTGGCAAGATACATTAAAGATTTTTGCTAAAGAGATACAAATATTTTGCAAGGGCAAAGGGCGCTGAAACAGGCTGTACTTACTTCCAAGGAAAAGTAGGCAGTATGACAAAGAAACAGTAATATTTCTTTATCTTCATTTTCACACTTCATCATCTACGAAAAACCGTCTTTTTCAACCTGCTGAACTGATTTAAGCCACCCCAACTCTAAATTAACTTTTACTTAAAAATCATGACTATGACATCCTAATCTAAGAAGTTATCTGCGCTTATGGTTTCAGCCCAGCTCTACAGAAGGCCAGTTCTGCTATTTATAATCGGGATTTTACTGTTCTATAAAGTTCTTACACAAATCTCACGGGTCAAAAGAGAAGGAATGGTTGGGCAAGAAGACGAACGATTGAAGCAACTGCTTTATAGCACAATATGAAACTTGACACTGTTTTCTGCTGCCAGTATGATTCCCAAGTGAGATGGATAAATTGTGGTCAAGACCTGGACAGGTTAACTAGTGGTCATCAGTGCTGGTGGTACCTTTATATAAAAAAAAAAAAAAAAAAAAAAAAAAAGGATACTATTGGACAGGGCATTTGAAATTTAATACCAGACATATGAAACAAGACATCTGTTGGACTCTCATTTGTTTCTCTTTGAATGGGCTTTAATTGAAAGATCAGTGAAAAATGAAGGTTACATTCTTAGTGTTATCAATAGTTTGTAACAGCAACAACATCAGAACAGTGATGCTTCTAATATTTATACATTTTCTAATTGGAGATGTCTAAGAGCAATACATTATCAGATATATATATATACACACAATTTCAAGCAATTAAAAGTAAATAATAAACCCCTCCTCCCAAAACCCTGAAATAATATATTTCCTTACACTAATAATGTCTTTTTCACATATACTTGACAAGGAGTCTTTTTTAAGTTACTTATCTTAAGAGTAATCTGTTAGTGGAGATCCTGGACCAGCCCCATAAAAAGTTCAGTTTTAAGTTTATACAGCTTGCTAGCCACATAACCAGTGTGGCTTTACATTGTAAACAGATCCCAAATGTCTACAATGATTGGAATTAGTTTTGTGTAAAGGAGATCTACGCATCTCATGATAGAATAAATTTAAACCAATACATTAAAAAGAGAGAGAGAAAAGGAGAGAGCTAACTGACAATCAAAACAGTTTTGAGGGTTCAATTATGCAATTATTTAATAACCAAGTTAACTTAATGGTAAGATTCTTATTCTCTGTACAGAGAGGCTCTGGTTCATCTGGCTTTTGCTGCTCTAGAAAGGCAAGCTTTAAAAAAAGGTTTGAGTTGTGAATTACAAAAGCAGAGCTTCCAACACTAAAAGCCTGCCCTTTGGCAGTGTGAGTACAAAGTTTACCAGGAGTATCTCAGGTGACAGTTCCTTCGTTTTGTGAGGAGAGCTGTACAAGCATTTAGGAACCACAGAATATGCAGGGATGATATGAGTGTAGAGCGAACCTTCAACAGGGAGGAATCATCCTACCCTCTTCAGGAATTAAAAAGGTAAAACAAATTGTACCCAGAAAAGTTCAAAAAATCTGGAGACAGACATGAAAGCTAAGCACAGTTTATAGTGATCTTGAAAGTGTGGCGATCTTGCTTACTTTTGTACAAAACCACAAGTAAAAATCTCTTGAATTTATTGAAAAGGAACTTGTGGAGCTCCAAATGGAAGGCAAGGCTGAGCAGAATCATACGGTTTAGTTAACTTGTGTCAAATAGGATGCGAAGACAGCTGCAGCTCTCTGACAGAGGTGATCGAAGATGGCTGAGAAAGTTTGCAGTAGCTTATAATGTCCCATCTGGTTTTTTCACTTGTTTGAACTGTCTAAAGGGCCAGCTGCAGTTTAGTCATGTTCCTCTGGTGCATGTTGTGATGACGAACTAATTCATCAGACCTGGCAAATTTTTTTTGACAGCTGGGCCACCGGCAACTGAAAGGCTTTTCACCTGTTAACAAAACACCCTGTTATTAGCTGAGCATACAGCTCATCTGAGACACTGCTATTTGTTTTCTTTCTACAGGGCTGTGAGGAGCTGGCAGAGCCCCTGTCAGGAGGAAAGGCACCCTGGGCTGTCCTGAGAGGGCGTGGGAGTGCCCCCAACTCCTGCACACATGAGCGCTCGGTGCTTTCCTACATCTGCCTCAGCTGATGTTGAACAACAGCCTTCCCAGATGATGTGGAACACTTTGCAGTGGTTCATTCCTGAGGACAGGCCCTTGCTGAGCACCGTTTTGCCATGATTATGCTACTCTTGGCTCTCGAATGACCAGGTTTCAAAGTCACTCTGGCATTCACACAAGCTTCAGTCACACCTCAGGCGGTGGTGCAGACACACTGTTAGTCACTGTGGAAACTGTCAGTGACTATTTAGAGCTTGACCTCCAGTCAAGGGGAGGTTTTTCCAGCTAATTCAACGGGTCTTGGCTGAAGTTCTTTGAAACTGGTGAGTGTAAGTGAATCTGGTAGAAGCAACAGGGTTCAGCATGAAGTCTGCTGAGCCAGACTCAAAGTTTTCCTTTGAGGAAAACGCTACTATCTAAGTAAAGTGGATTCGCAACTATGGGAGATGTCAAATGCTCAAAACAGCATTTTTCTAACATTTTCATGAGCATAATATTCACTACAAATAACTCCAAGTGAAGCACATTCAAATTTAACAAGAAATGCCATCACTTTTTAACTGTTTAACCTGGTCTCTTGACTTCCTACAGTGTTTAAGTGGAATTTCAGGCTGTGTTTCTGATGCCGCAGGAATGCTGATGGAATGCTTTCATTAGCTCAGAGCAGTGCCTGGTGACTCATGCTTCTTTTTTTCATTTTCTTTTTTTTCCCCTCAAAATAAATGCAATATTTTAACGTGGGTTCAGCTCTGGGGCTGGGCTCTTCAGTGCTGCCTACACACCTCATCCTTTCCAACACACTCCAGACACACTGGGGTGGTTCAATCTCACCCAGACATCTTTTCTTATTTACCTCACACTTCGGGCATTTCACAAATATCCAAATTCAGGCAAAAGGGGATTTGCATAAATATGTATTGCTGTTTGAAAACTCCCACACAGTATATTTTGGGTGGGAGTGGGATACGTAAAATCTGCTTTATCCACTTAGCATAGATGCTGGCAAAAGCATCAACTATCTCCCATGACTGCATAAAACAGTGTGGGACAAAACTGATCTGGTCAAAACCCACAGATCATATAAACTGGTGTTCTTTCATCAGCATTAGCAAAACCATCCTGTGAACTGAGGTGAGGTATCTATAACTGACCAACTTCTCACAGAACTACCACAGTAACAGCAGCACAGTTTTACTGTTTCACAAGCAATTCTGGTTGTCTTCTTACAATGAGGGGAGAGCAACCTCTATGAGTTCTGTGCTGGGCATAAATTACTTTGCACAGCTTCATTGTACACATATCAGAAATCACATTTCCATCACTAAATGTGTCTATGGATGGATAGACCTTTCCTTTGATTTATCTTTTTGCTTTCTACAGCAAAGATTGCTGTCACAGTAAAATTGCTTCCTAGGAAAAAGATCCCTGAATCTCAAAAATTAGTTTGGCAATTGACTTAAAATTAGGATGCAATTACATTGAAGCCACCTGTGCTTTTCTTCCTCAAGATTTAACGTGGAGCAAGTTAACTTGAGCTCAGTGTTTTGTCACAATATTTAGTGGCTACGACAAAGACAGAGGAATGAAGTTCCAGGGCAAAATGGAGATGAAAAATCCCCACCCACCACTGGTGCTCCTTCCCCTCAGGAGCTGACACATCCAAAAGCACTGAGAGGAGCAGCTCCATAACACCAGCCAGATTCTGTGCCAGCAGACCCACACGAAGGTCTGTGCTGCCAGGCCAGGCTGCCTGTGCTCAGGTGAGCCTGCTCTCAGCAGTGGGGCTCAGGGTACAGGGAGCCACGGGCAACAAGAACAGGGAAAGGAGCTTCACTAGCAAAAAGAGAGCAAGTCCTTCACTGCAGCTAATCTGGGCTAAAAAAAATTACTGGAGTCATGCAAGCCCTGTATTGGCAGATCAGTTAGCAATGAAATGTGATGGGGAATGTAGTTTATCCCAGCTTGCCAGCGTGTTACAACCACTTGCCATTTTGTCTCTCCAGGAACATTACCTCTTGCTGGTTAAGAAAACATCTTTCTTCATGCAAATGCACAGAGACCCAGGCCCTGCAGCTCAGCAGAACCATGGGGAGAACCCAGGAACACAGCCGTGCCCTTTGCCATTTGCAGATTGCAAGTGTAGATATGGCCATTGAGTGAAGCATTTATTTGGCCAGTGCCACAGAAAATGCCATTGTTCTCAGGTGAATCATTTCCTCTATTAAAATTTCTCTTTTATTTTTGGAAGTCTGAAATATGTGTTTTTATGGTCCAGAAGAAAAAAAAGAATTCTTAGCAGGGAGAAAAAGATTTTCAGGCTCCTTGTCCATCTGTACAGAGACTGAATTTAAAAGGTTAACACCAGTATGGAAAACACCGTGACATCCAATAACATGCCAAAGTGCTCAGCAAACAATTATTTGGTAAAAACACTGCATACATAGCAGAAGGAACAGAAAATGTCAGTACATAGGAATAATTCTAAAACTTAAAACTAAAATACAGAGGTTGCTGCAGTTTCTCCTTAATTGTGTTTACATTTATGTGAGGGCAGACTAGAATAAAATGGCCTCCTTTCTTTCCCCCTGTATTTACATGAAATACTACAGTTTCTAAAAAATAAAAAGGTCCTTGAATATTTGAGTAAGCTTTTACTTTAGTGTCTGTCAGTGTGAGTTTGCAAAAGGCACTCCTTTTATCTTCTGGAGAGATTACAGCACAAGCAGCAACAGCAAGAGCTTTGCCATGCTATCCTGCATTAGGCTCAACTGACACTTGGGAGAAGCATGAGTAGGCAAGAATACTTTAGATTACAGACCTTTGGCTAAAGCTAGAATTAAAATTTCTATCTTGTAGGGTCTTTTCAGTTAAGGCAGTAGATCAACTTGGCATTTGTGGGCTGAGACCATGATGCTCATTTCTCAATAGCTGACAAAATTTATTTTACCAAGCTGAAATTTCTTTAAACATGAAGGAAGAAAGCATAGTTTCTAAAATCACCTAAATCCCTTTGTGAAAAGTGACTATAATGCTTGGGGAATGTGGCTAGCACAGGTTCTTCCCGTGATAACATTTTGCTATATTTCATAAACAAAGATAAAGTTTGGAGGTTTTGCAAACAACTTCTCCGGATTAGGTCAGTTCGGGCTTGGCCAATTGGGCCTAGGGGGAGGTCTCGGGCTGACCAATCTGGGGCACCTCTGTAAACTCTATATATATGGAATTCAAAACAATAAAGGTCTCTTCTCTCTTTCCTTGTCTGAGAACTTGGGTCATTCCTCAGCTAGCGGCTCAACAGCAACAGGGGAATACAGCCACACTGAAAAAGCAGCACACTTTGAAATTCTTTCTGCTGTTTTGAATATTTAACTCCTGGTTAAGACACTTTCTACTCATGTAATTTGCAACAACATTGATTTAAAATTAGAAAATAAAGAAATATAAATGTGAAGAAAAGTTTACGCACTTGTTTTACCTGTATGAGTCCTGGTATGAGTCTTCAGATGATCAGATCTAGAGAACTTTCTCTGACAGGTTTTACACTGAAAGGGTTTCACACCTAAGAACCAAAAAAAAAAAATCTATTCATATGTCCCAACACTTTTGGGAAGGATGAATGAAATCAGATATTTCTGAAGTTTCAAAAGCCTGGATTTTTCTTTTTGTGTTCTAGTTACTGTAACTGCTCCTCCCAGCTCTGTGCCTACACATTACAGAAAGTTAGTCATTAAACCATTGGATTGAGGAGCATCTGCAAATGTTGTTAATTCTGACCCTGTTGTTTCAAAAGATGTTTCAGGATGTAAATGTCACCCACAGTAGTGCTGAAAGGCCAATTAAAAAACCCAACCACAGCCCTCTGCTAAAATTAACTTGAAGAATTTGGTATTATGAGCAGACAACATCAGAAAATAGAAGGAATATATTTTAGGGATCACAATTCACAGATTAAGATGAACTCTAATCCATAGTCAAGTCTTGTCCACAAACCTGTGTGTCGTCTTTGGTGCCGTTTGAGTTGGTCTGAACGAGAAAATCTGCGTTCACAGTCTTTAAAATCACACTGATAAGGTTTTTCACCTGCAGAGGAAAAACGGTTTATCAGAAAATGTGGCTAAATGAGGGAACACCGCAACCAGAATCAGAAGATGAAATGTGTTGCTCTGAAAGACTTCTCTGCAGTCTGAAGCAGTCTAGTGGCACACCAGGACTGATTAATCATAAAGCCATACAAGTCTGTTGGAAAGGCTGGCATAATTCTACTGAAATGACACTGACACTGAATCTCCTCATTCTAAGAAAATAGTCTGTCCAGTTAAAGCTTCAAAAAATTTCATGACGAGTGAATTTTTTTTTCTGCTGGAAAAGAACAGGAATGTCTTGGTTTATATTTCTCTTAAAACTACATTAAACCCTTTCCACCTGTTTCAGTAACATATGATTCGTACAAAGGAATAACTGGCAGTTTGAACTAAATTGGATTTAAAGCAAAAACCAAATAAGTTACATCCATGTAGGTGGCAATTTTAACTACATTAAATTAATTAGAAAAAACTAAGCAAAATTCAGCCTCCGAAAATGACATATTCTTCCCCAAAACACAAATTAGGTTTCTTCCATAAAGTGCCATTAAATAGAATTTCTCACATAGCTGCACAGCTCCCACAGGCAAGGCCATGAATTATTGCAAAGCCTCATGTAAATATAAACTCTTCCCCTCCTCCCATGCAGTTCAGCAGAGATCCTCAGGGTGGGATTTCTCTGGGATGAAAAGTGACATCCTGAGTTTTTAGAAAAAAAAATAACCCTGCAAGCCAGTGTCTCAAAAGAACATGGATTTCAATGCAAAGGACTTCACCAGCCACATAAATATGCAAAAAGAAATGCAGCTACAGAGGGGTCTGAGGAAAGCAAGAAATAATGCCGGTGGGTGGCAGAGCATAGAGGTGGTGAAATTTAGCCAGCACAATCCAAAACAATCCTTATGCTGTTACAGAGGAGCTGTATGGTCTTCCAGATCTGACTTACATCTAAACCAAGGTCCCGTTGCACAACACTGGAAGCCTCAGGTACAATTGCGTGTATACCCACAAAAAGTCTGGCTCCAGTGCCAGAGCACAGAGGCCTCAGCACCAGCAGGAATGAAACCTCTCTCACTGCAAAGCTGGGAGAATCCTGGGCTTTATCTAGGAGGTACACATGGGAGCAGCTGGGACCTGCTCTGTCTGCTGTGGGAAGCTGAGATCTAAACCAAAGGTCCAGTGGGAAGGACCTACAGGGAAACAGCAGCAGGAGTGGGAAGTGAGCTTAATTTCTTTCCGTTTAATTTGAAAAACATATCCCTTTGATAAACCTTCATTACAAGTGTCTGCATTTCTGATTCTGCTGTGATGAGGAAATGTATTCTGGTTGCACTGGTATTCTGAGACACCAAAGCAAACTAGAGTTTAAAGCTGATGACTTTTGATCCAAGTGACAGAGAATAAGCAGCATATTAAGGAAAGCATTCCAAATTCATCCTGGTGTAGCTAAAATAAAAATTTTACAAAAGCAACTAAATCTGCAAGTACAGTCTAACTTCCTCTGACAGTCACCCCAAGGAATTTACTGATTCTGAAACCTAGGTGTGGACAATTTCCATGTCTGCCGTGCTTAATTTATTAGCATAAGAGATTAAAGTTGCCACAGGTGTTTGAAATAGTTCCATACACTTTGACCGCGAGGACTCCCTGGGGGGTGCCTGCTTTTCAGAAACCACTTACTTCCAAGGAATTCAGCCCTTTGGCAGATTTAAGAGGGGGAATGTCAGCAGAGCAGAATGCAGTGACAGGATGATTGTCTGCTAATTGCAATATAAACTTAGATGTTTAAGGAGGTATTTGAATAAAACAGCATACAGAATCCAAAGGCATGTGCATGAAATTATTTCTTTAAATACTGTGGAAAATAATCTTGGTTAAATTAAAGACAAATTTAACCAATGCATATATTAAAGGAATCAATCTGAAATGTTTACATAGGGATGTGATGACACTGGGAAGAAAAAAAAAGCAAATAAACAGAAAGAGGCACAACATATTGACAGAAATCCTGGTTTCCCTTTCCTTCTACATCTTCCACGTCAGCTGCCAAAGGTGACTGTCACATGCCTGTGAGCTCCCATAAATTTCATTAGAACAGAACAACAGAAATATCTCCAACTAGAAAAAGGCTGTTAGTATCCCATTAAATTCACATTGTGAGAGTGTCTAATTTCCAAGGCCTATCAAAGCCTCTCCAGTAAAAGGCTGAAGTTTCTCTACATATCAACATATCCAGTAACGTTGTCACCTTCTTATGTGACCACAAACAATCTCAAAACAAAACAGGACATGCAGATGGAGCTTCACCAGCCCTTCCACCTGAGACTTGGAGGCTTTCATGATTACTTACATTACTGAAACAGGGCAGACAAAAGAAAGGCTGAACTTAGTGCATCATAAAATGGTAAAGATGAGAGAGGGTAAAGGGAACTGCAGATCTTTGATATTTAGGCAAATAAAATAATAAAGCTCATCAATTGTAGAAAAAGTGTGAATCTGCCTTTGTACATATGGCAATAAAGTCTTCCAATAACACAAGCTGATTTTCTCAAAAATAGTTAACTCAAACTAAGGGAAGTGTGCACATTTTCTCTGGAGCAAATTCATTGCCTCAGATGCATGGGGAAACAGAAAGTCCTACTGCTGTAGCAGTTGCATAAAATATTCACAGTCATTGCTTTTAATTAAGGAGTTCTGCAAGAGTAAAAGCCTATCCTTAACAAGACCACATGAGAAAAGGAGGCTGATTCTGAAACCAGAGACTGCAAGTGTGAGTGAGAATCTGAAGTCTGGTCTATACTTCCTTCATTAATTTAAATCCCTTTTCTCAAATAAGTGTACACACTTAGTCAAACAAGTCCCATGATCATAACTTTTCCTTGCAAATATTACATTTTTTCTTCAATACAATTTGTTCTAGCAAACTCATTTAAAATACACGTTTATTTATTTAGTAGGGAGCCTTTATAGTTAAAGTTTTCTGTCATCTTCACACCATAGTTCAGCTGTGACATGTCATTACTGTTGTGAAACTAATCTAATATTTTAAATTCATAAGTATTTTTATTTTATGCTGTAGAAATGACAGCCTGAAAGGATACAACTCAACACCCTATCATAAAGGACAACCTTCCTGCTCTACAGATTCTCTTACTCCATTGCAGATCATACCTGCAGCTGAGCCAATTTAGGCTAAAGAATATCCCTGGCAAACAGGCAGAGGATATTCTCTCTGCAAACATGCTCAGCTTTGTGTTAGGATAGATCCAGTTTCCCCAATGAGTGGCACTGAACCCAAAGGGTCTCTGGCAAGAATGACAATGTTTCCACAGAAGTGAAATTTATGGAGGTCTAGACATCAATTTGTTTCTGCAAGGAAGTGTCTGAAGTCTGCCACAGAATGACAACTCACATTATTTGCTGTAAAGTTGAAAAATGAGATGTATGTCTGCATTTCCTTTCAGAGGCTTTTCTGCTGCAGCAAAATACACCAAGATAAGAAAAAAGGTTTTTTGGCTGTACATGTTTCAATAAAGGCATTGTTAAGAATGGATAAGCAGCCTCAGAGGGTACAAAATGTTAACATATTTTCAACTGAAGCTATTTGAAACATTGGTAAAAACTGATTAGAGAATCCAGCTTTGTGTTTCAGGGCCTTGCTTGGTTTTGCAATACTGCAACTGGTGAAGAATGGAAGATCTGATGAGCCAGTCCTTTGTATGTATCTATTACAGAAAGAGAAACAATACTCTAGAGCCAACAATATGCAAAGATGCAAAGCTAGAGCAAAGATGCAATCTGGTTGGTTTAATATCAGATGTATGTAAGAGTTTGTTTTCAAATCATGTGCTCATCTGTAGTGGTGGATGATACCACCTCGGGAACTGCTGGGGAGCCGAGTGGTCCCAGTACAGCAGGGTTTCACTGGTGGGAAACATCCTAGTCCGAGTAACACGACAAGTCCCTCCCCCAAATTATGTAAATCCCCCCAGCTGTAACCTAACCCCTGACTCCATCCCTCCCTTCTCCCCATTGGCTGTGGTGTTCCCCCCGCCTCCTCTCCCCTGACGCCCGGTGATCCCTATATCTAGGGACACCTGGGTTTCCTCTTCCTCTTTCACCCTGGAACCCTTCAGAATAAACATCTGGAACATCCAGCTGATTGAGCCTCTGGATTCTTTGTCTCTGGTAACGCGTGAGCTATCCAGCTCTCTGGGTGAGTGAGAATCTGTGCCTTACACTGGCTCAGGTGTGAGAAGGGTCTTTCTGTACAGCACTAGAGCAGTGCTGGCTGGAGTGATCTCTCAACAGCCTCAGAGACACTTTCAGTAAACGCAGAGGCCTGTTCCACCCCTCCTCCCCTCTCTGCGTTACTCATCATTTAAAAAACTGACCTACCACTACACCAAGACAGTGTAAGGTGGAAGAGCTCCAAACCCGTGAGTGAGTCCAGAACTTTAACACAGGACAACCTAATAAAATTTTATGTTGGCTGATGGGAGGTGCACCAAACACAACCACGCTCTTTTTGGAGAAAACTGATTTCCAAATTTTGCTTTTGACATGCAGGAGAAAAAGGTCAGGGTTAGACAAAGACATGACGTTACAAAGGAGCCTGGAAACGGATCTGCATCACAACAGGGGGTTTGACTGCCCAGGACTCCTGAAGAGCATGGGAGCAGAAAAACTTTATGGCTACTAAGTCCAGACCATCCACACATCAAGCAGCCAGGAAAATATCTTAACTGGGAAGCATTTGTAGACTATCTCCTCCAGATGCTCACCAAGCACTCCCAAAAATTAGGACTGACAGACCACAGGAGGAGACAGGAAATGAAGAGCATCACATTCTAAGCCTCTACAGCAGCTGGGAATTTGGTAAGTAGAATTTCCATACCATAATAAAAGGAAATGTCTAGTATCCGTTCAACAGGCTGAGGACAAAACTCTGCCAGCTGATATGGGGGAAAACTCCCTTCTGGTCCTAAATCTGAATGCATCAGCCAGGCAAGCTACCCAAGCAATTTTCATTCCAGCAGTGAATCATCACTTGCTTTCTCTCTTCAGCTGCAACCAGCCTCAAAATCTTACATGGCAATGTTGGTATCAGCAAACACAAGCTTTGGGAAACAAGTTGGCTTCTTGTGGAAAGAAACTTGCAAAATTTTGAGAAATAAGTAAGTTTTGCTGTCAGCATATCAAAATGTGTGGGGAGAAAGATCTGTGTCCACCTGTCCAGAAAAGGTATTTGAGGGGAAATTTCTTTTTCTTCTACCCTATTTCACTACAGCGTAACCCAGAGGAGAGGCATGTATGACCTCAAAGACAATTGGAGAAACCTCTCAGGGAGTGTTAGACAAACATAGGCCTTCCCACAAGTCTTTGAGAAGCTTTGTGATTTTACAAGCCTTAGATTATATGTGATATAATATCAAAAATCTTCTCCAGCTAAGGAAAAGAAAAAATATGCAAGCTGAAGTCCTTGTGATCTAGAAATAACATTGTGAAAGCCAAGCAAATAAAAGGAATAAAAAAATACAGGACCAGAACAAGCAAATAACGACTGCTAAAACAGAGTAAATCAATTTAGGAGTGAAAGAAAGAGTGGTTATGAGAAAAATTCAGAACTGTTTAGTTATAATGGAGAAAAATACTGAATTTAATGGCCTTAAAAAGATTTCCAAATTTTCTTGTTTCCAATTTATTTACAGAAAATAGAATGACATTTGTGTAGACTTTCATTTCTAAAGATGAAATTGCATTTATAGTCTAAATTATCTTGAACTTTTAATCTCAAAAATTCGGAAGTTGGCTGTCTCAATATTTTGAGAGTTGTCCATTCATAAATTAGAAGTGCTTTGCACTCATTTCTCACCTATAAGCATTTTACCCAGTTAACTAACTGGATGGGCTCCAAAATGAGAAGATTGTAACTATCTTTTATGAAATATTAGACAATGGGCTGCCTTCCTGTTCTCCTTCATCCCTTTGATCTTCCATCATATCAATGGCTAACTAAACATCCATATTGAGAGATTTCATCCACAGACTTCTAGGTAAGCACAGAAAGAACTGTCTGACTAAAAATATGATGGGCAATCAAAAATCAAAACCCAAACCCCAAACTGTAAGGATCATATCTAAAGATATATCATAATTTTACACGTCCAACACTATAAATCTCCCAATAAGAGTAATAACTCTGTTAACTCTTTGGCAAGGTGCAGCAGAGCATTTGATTTCCATACTTTGAGATTTTATTGCCTGAACTCAGAGAAAATCCCGACATTAGCCTACAAATGACTGGCTTCAAGCTCTTCATGGAAAGATCCCATAGCAGGCAACATATTTGCCAATCCCTGCCTCCACCCCCAACCAGAAAAGGCTTACACAGGAGAACAAAAGGATGCTAAATGTCTAGGTTCCTCTTGCAGAGGAAATTTCTTGATTGTTAACATTAGATAAGATTTGGAGCAAGATTCGATGTTCCCAAATGAGGGGGAAAAGAAAAAAAAACTAAAAGAGAAAACAACTCACATCCCTGTAATATTAAGAGGGGGAAGGAGGCGATCTACTTGCTGCCAGTGCTGCCCTGTGTTTTTCTTAGCTAGATCTAGAGAGCCCTCTGCTCCAAAAGAGGGGCTGCCCAGATGACAGAGCACACACTCTCATCTGACAACTTCTCACGGACCCTGACCTGGCAGAGCACTTCTTGCCCCTTGTGCTATCTTAAACCCCTCTGCCCACTCTGCTGTGCCTTGATTTATACCCACCAGTGTGCTTCCTGCTGTGCATCTGCAAGTGGGACAGCTTGAAGTATCTCTTGTTGCAGCCAGGGTAGGCACACATGAAGGGACGCTTCTCGTTGGTCTCGCTTGCCGACCGCACAATGGTCGGAGCCACTCCGGGCACACGCCGCACGTCCTGCAAGGACAGACACCTGCTAATGCCACCTGTGTGTGCTCTCAGCTTTCACTGCACACATTCAGGTCACTCAACACTTCCCCAGGACAAAGAGATGTTTAAACAGATCATACTGGAAACTGGCAGTTTTGTTTTTTCTACATCCACAACATTAGTATGCCTTAATCTGCTCTTTGCACAGGTTATTTGGAAGTGAAGCACAGTGAACTCTATTTAGTGAATTCTCTCACCAGTATTTACATGTGAGATTAAATGGCCCATACTCTGACCTCATGTGTAACCACACAATCCTGGCAGAAGTCTCATTGCCACGCGGAATAATTTCAAGCCTATACCAGTGCGAGACGTAAGAGCATGAGCCAGAGTAGTATCATCCTTTCTATTTTAAATACTCATATGAAGTTAAAGGAAATGGAAGTCTTGGATTAACGCAACTTGATTAAAAACAAAATAAAAACAACTGTCTAGGTGGAGCTGGTGAATAGTTCAGCCTTAATGCATTTTGGCCGCTGTCACAATATTCCATCAAAGATGATCTCCTCCTTCTGAGATAATTAACTTCCTTAAACAATGTAAACCACTTACTTTTATTCACTCAACAAAAGCTGGCTCAGGAGCCTATTTCTGAGAGCTTGCCACTGAATAATGACTAGCTAAACTACAGAGAAAAGGAAAAGGAGAAAAGACGCTATCTAAAAACACAGATGTATGTCAACAACACAGAGCAACACAGATTCTCAGAGACAGATACTCTGTAATGACTTTGCCATCACTTTTAAGAAGGTAGATCTTTTACAGTGGTGTTTAATAATGGTGTGATTGTCTCAGAAAGAGAGGAAATTAACTCCCATGGATTGTAAGTTCCTCCCAAATATTCCCTAATTACTTAGTTATTAGGAAACAATCACAGATTCTGTTTTAAGGAAATACATTTGAATTAGTAAAGTTCCAGAAATACATAAAAGCAAAATGCCATCTAACACTTTCATATATGTTATTATTAGATATAATCTATTGTAACCACAGAACCTTCACATAGCCAGAGTGATTGGAGCTAGAAGTTGGGAACTGAATCATTTATTTTGGACCACTCTGAGAAGCTGGGAAGGAGTATCACCTTGCAGACATACTTCAGAAGAAGAAATAATCAATTTTAAATTACTGTGTCAGAAAAAAACTTACATCATAGTTCAATGGCTTCAGTGAAGTCAGGACACTTATGTAAAGCATTTCTTGACAACACAGGGAAGCCACAAATCAAGGATGGATTTACAAACACCAGTGAAATAGTGAATGATAACCTATAAACAGGCAGCAGTTTTACTTCACCATGAAGAATGCCCTACAATACTCACTTGTATGCCTCTAAAGACTCCATGGGTGTGTATTCTGTACTGGGCCCCACAGCTGTACAGCATGGGAGCACTGTGGTTCTCATTTTCATATCCCGCTGTATGTCTGTAAATAAAGAGGAGAATAATGGAGAAATTAAGTATTTTTCAGTACTCAGCTTCATTCAAGAGGTTTCTTTTCCTAAGTCAGCGATAACACGTGCAGAGTGCAGTTTTTTAGCCACAGTATCCAAGTTCAAGTGAAATTCACCACAAGAAACCTGCTCTGCCCTCACATGGATCTGCTCCCCCTGGCACAATGCACTGACTCCATGCATACATCCATTAGTATCCATTAAGGCAGTCCAGGGAAAAAAAAGAAAAAAAGGAAAAAGAAATTGTCATGATTTGAACTCTGATGTATTTCCACAAAGATTTTAGGTAAGAGGAAAAAATTCACATAGCAGCACAACGGTGTCATGTGCACATGTTCACGTTATTTATCAGTCAAATGTGGGGCTGGCTATTGCTAATATCTTTTGGAATGAGCAAAATGCCTCAAGTTCCACATTAAGTGCAGTGGATTTTTGTCAGCACCTCATGATTCAGATATTACCCGATACTACCAAGCAAGTGATGACATTTATAAGAATAGCAGTCATGTCCTCATAAACAGAGATTACAAATCAGTGTCTAAACTATTTATCCCACATATCGGCTTGCAGGATGCGCTACACATTAACCCTTTATAAAAGTAAAATTTAAAAAAAAAAGCCCCAGCCTAACCATTCTAGGTATAAATTTTCAAGATTTCTCATGCAGCACATCAATTTTTAAAATTTTTAAGTTTTGATGTGTTTTGGGGTTGCCACAGCCATATGCTTTGCTTAATTATGTTCTTCAAAATCCTATGTTCTCCTGCCTAGAATGTTGGATCATTGCTGTGCATCCTGTTTGCAGCCTTCTTAATATCAAAATCACATTTTAGGTTTGATTTTTGAAGGAGCATTTTACATTAGTGTGTGCATTATCACATGTAGAAGTACACATTGGCAATGGTAAGTGTACATGTTTCACACAACACCAGAAATTGGAAAGCCCAGAACAAAACCCCAGGGCACACAGCTAGGGACAGAGATGGATATGTAGGATGTTATCCCAGTCTTTGCCAAATGCTTGCAATAGCAATTTGAAGAGGCCCCTGAGGTCCAGACTCTCATTTCACCGGTCCTTCCTTTCTCTTCACTCAAAGTTCATGTGCAGAGTAGAATTACCAGGAAGTTTTAAACCTCTTAAGTGATTTGCAGAACAGGCAGTGGAACTGGAATGCAGGACATGTCTAAAGGGTTTGTGAACCTGGCTGGAGATGAGGGGAGCAGTGTTTGTGAGCAGCTCTCCCTGCAGAGGGTGGGCTGCATTCCTCACCATTCACCCCCATAATGACTGGCAGGCTGCTACCTGGCAGATGTGATCTCTGAGGTCAATTCTTTTACTGCTCCACAGTGCTAGTTCCAAATCCTGGCTCCACCTGACTATTCAAATCAAAGGCTACATCTTTTGGGAAAGTATGCTCTGTTTATTTCCATTTTAATTCAATTTTAAGGTGATTGTAATGAAATAAGTTACTGAGCGGAGGCAAGAAAGTATCTTTGTTCTGTAGTAATATCTGTAATCATAGATAAAGAAGATACCATTATCTGATTGAAATGGATTAAACTCTTCTGTAAATATGTATCATGTCCAAATAAATAGGGTCTTCTCTCTGCCCAGTGCCCTGAAGTGGCCATTTGCGAATACAAGCAAAAAATTACCATTTGCTATCACCATTTGATCAGCACAGGTTCCCCACCAGCATCAAAATTTCCTCTCTATTTAAAGACAGCAAGTCTGTACATGTTAAAAGAGAAAAGAAAAAGCTGGAGAGAGGGGTATTGAAATCACCCAACCCAGGGTGATACCTGTGTTGACCACAAATTACACAGTGCATTTTAAAACAGAAATGGAATGAGAATGACCACTGATATGGAGCAAGTTTTGGAGCAGAAGCTGTTGCTGACCTGTAACACAGCAGTAAATCAAGGGTAAATGTGAACTTCAGCACTGGTCACCCTGAGTGTAACCTCTCCTTCACGCCTGTCCTAACAACCTTAAACACCACAATAAACAACAGACACAAAAGCAGATAAGAGGAATTCCCAAGACAGAAACTTTAGAAGGAGAAGCAGGAATATGTAGTAAAATCTTCTACCATAAAACACAGCCCCACTTTCCCTCCAAATTCTCATGGTTTTCATCTATCAGTGATAACCTTTTATGTAAAGATCGATCAGTTCTGAAATAATTCCTTCCAGGAATAAGAAGCAGTACAAAGACCTGTACAAAGTACAAAACTGTACAAAGCAGTACAAAGTCTGTGCCCTAAGGAATAGCTCTGTGAATGAGAGGTATCCTCCAGATAATCTCCATCTCAATTTTTATCACACAGTTGGGAAGCCTTCCTCAACATTCAACTTTTTACATATTTCCTCCTCTTATTTCTAGTTATACTTTACTAAAACTGTACACACAATGGCAAAACCATGAAGATTAAAACTTATTTTCTGAGCCCCTTGACCCATAATATACTAAGTCCTTAACCAGCTCCCTAGGAGAGATGCTTTAATAATCAGGAGCCCTATTTCCCATTTTACATTGGGCACATTTCCATCAGCATTGGCTGGTACTCAGCATGGCCATATGGCTGATGACAGCAAAATGGATCATGAGAGATTTCTTGGTTAAAACACTATTTATTCATTATGGAGCACTGTGGAATAATCTGATCTTCGGGGAGACAGAAATTAACAGGTGGATATTCTTTCCAGTCAGTGGGAAGCTGGAACACTGAAGGAGGAGTTTTTACAAACTGTCTCTACACTGCTGCTCTCTTGAAGTCCAGCCGTTACTCTGCTTCGATAATAATATCACGGTGAAATACAATTCTTTTTCTTCCAGCCTCTTTACTCCATGAACCCATGATTTATGCCACAAAGCGTACATCACAGTTGGCACAGTTGGCTTGTTTCATATGGCTGCAGTTTATATACTATAATAAAAGCAGTGATAGAAGAACAGATACAAATCTAAATACATTATTAAACTCAAACACCTGCTTTATTGCATGCAAGAGAGAATGTGCAGATGCAATGCCACATACAAGAGAAATACAAGTACCTGATGAATTTATACCTGCCATACATTAACTAAATGAAAATCTCCAGAAGGTAGGACAGTCCGTATCTCTTCTAGTCAGGCACCCTGTGTTTAACTAGGTAAAGAGACAATGTCTTATAAGCTCAGGGCACCAAATCTATGTGTATAATAATGAAAAATTATCCTGATGGACTCCCAGGACTAGATGACAGCCTAGACCTCCACCAAAGCACATGCTCTCTCTCAGCAGTACAGGCTGCTCAGACAACACCACAGCAGCCTGGAGAGGTGCCAAGGGAGCCACTCATGGCCCTGCTGCAAGTGCACTCTGAGTGGGCTGAGAGCCTGGCCAAAGCTCCTATCCTGTGCCTTCCCCTGCTTCAAGGGTTCAGCAGCCCCAGCAGAAATCCATATAAACCAGCAGGATAATCAGGGAGCAAAGAGCTGAATTAACCAAAGAAATTAAACAGAAAAATCCCCAGTAAGGCCCAGAGTCATGCTTAGGAGAGACACTTGACTGACCCCTCCACTAGTCCTAAAAAGACTAAAAACTAAACGAGACCATACGCAGCCAAATTGACCTGCCAGGATCCAAAACAAGTTTTTGTTTGAGCAAGGACTGAAGGATTTGGCCTCACAGTCCAGCTCTGCCTTTATTTGTAAATATTCAACTCCCTTTAACTTCAATCGGAACTGCTCAAAGGCAGAAATGGACTATAAATATTTAGAGTTTGGGTTAGTTGGTGAAAAAAGGACTCAGTATATTTTGTTCTCTGGATCTAGATGGGCAGACCTGGAAACACAGCCATAAAATGTAATTCTAGATAACTGAGAAACAAAGGCTGATGCTTACGCAACACAGAACACTAAGGAAGAGCTCTGTGCTGTAGAGTATTTGAAACACTTGCATTTACCATTAGCCCAGCAAATCCTTAACACTCGCAGAGTAGCTCTTTTAAAATGATTAATCTTGGAGTTGTACAGATTGTACAGAGATTAATAAAAATGAAGGGTTTACAGATGAGAATGTGTGATGAAAAACAGAGCAGCTTTAGAGAGTTGTATCAATCTAAGTGGTTATAAAAAAAAAACCTCATAAAAGATGACATTCTAATCTGAATATTTTTAAAAAATAATCAAGCTGCAATTTCTCTCTCACACCTTTTTTACTTAGTAAAACTGAAATTGCCTGTCTAATGTATAAAGCAGTTACAACTTAATCTGAAGAGTTAAGCTTTTTATTATTATTTCATAAACCAAAAAAGGGAAGCTTTAGGGCACACTGAGGAGAGCTAGAAAATTTCAGATGAAACGTGAATACACATTGATTCATGAGATTCAGACTTGGAAGAATAAAAAAAGCCAGAAAGCAAGATTACATAAAACAGGCACCACATTAAGCTTCAATTTAATTGTGTTTCAATGCAGGAACAGGAATTTTAGGGTTTAGAAACAGAGCCAAAAATGAGGCAAAGTGAGGGTGTGGGCTAGTCCCGTTGATAACAGAACATAAAGGAAGAGAAGTAGAGTTAATTCCCTCTGCTAAAATATTTACCATCCTAGCACCCTGGGAAAAATATGTATGGAGACAGCAAAAAGATCCTGATTAGTTGCATAGAAGATCCTGTTTCTGCCTGGTTTTTGTCTAATACTATTATGGAGGGTGGAGTATGAAGCTGCATTTTTATCTGTTCTTTCCAAGGCACAGGAATATTAAAAAATGTGATTTCACGTACTTCTGCCATCCTCAGTGAGACAACTAGATGCTTGCTGAAAGGAAGGCTCTAGATTTTCAGGGGACCCTTGTGTTTCTGACTTCAATAGTCTATCTTTGGTTTGGGTTTTTTTACCATTGACCCAGTATTAGAGACAGTAGGCTATTGCCCACTTCCAGCTCATCTTCATTGCAGAACTGAACCCAAGTTAGGAAATCTTGCACCCCCAAATGTCACTAATAAAACCACCAAAGCATGACATAAAAACCTTTACAACTCACTCCTAAACAAAATAGTTTTCACTGTCTTGTTTTAGATGTGGTTTTAATAGTGATCTACAGAGATCATACCTAATATTCCTTACCATGAGCCTGAGAAAACAGCAATAAATACCACTTTCCACAGAACGTGTGGAGTGTTTAACATCCAAGCAAAACGAAAAGGGGAAAACCAAAATTTTGTCTGGTTCTATGCCCAATTTCAGATGTCTGTTAGAAATATGGATCGAAGCTTTTTACTTATGCAGCTGAAGAGACAATTACATTAAGTCTTGCTGTTGGGAATGTAGCCACACTTCTTGTCTACCATGTCATATCATTTCCTGCTTGGTATCAGTTATTTCCATATCACTTTTACACTTAACTCATCAAAATATAAAGGAGGGGTTTATAGTCCTGAGATCTACCTCTACAACCACTAAGAAAGGAAGCAGTGTTTTTCATATTGGACAAATAAAAAAGCAACACAAAAATATGAAGGACAGAAACTGATGGTAAAGGTGTCCACTAATGTGGAACATGCATTTTGAGATGTCTGGGACCCACTCACTTTCCTGCAGCAGTATAAATCTGATCCCAGCAGCTCCAAGCAAAATACCACAAAATGAGGAACAAATCATCAGCAAAGAGTCTGAGGAGATAAAATCCAGTCCCACTGTGAGGTTCACTGCCTTAACAATGAAGCTTTCCTTTCAGATTCTGGACTTGCCAGCTTGTGTGACAGCTCACACACAAACCAGGCCTCCCCCCGGTCCACCCAAAGTTCAGAAGGTGATGGAGAGGTCCTTGGACAAGCAAGCAACACAACAAACATATACTAGCTCACAAGGCACTGTTCTTCCCTCAGGCGAGTTTTAAGAACAACTTGAGCTCAATCAGAGCTCAATCAACTTGGAATTCAGAACCCAAGTGAAAATCTAAAATGCAGACTCAAGGCACTTGGACTATATGGTAGCACTAGCGGGCTGTCTTCTTCTCAAGGGACAACTCTTGGCAGAGGGAAGCTCATCTTGGGCCATCAGACATCCTTTTGGTTTTCCAGCTAGTAGAAACATCTAGAACTCAGCTGCAGCCTTTTCTATCTGCCTCTCTGTTAACACCTCTCTCCCCTTCCCTTGCCAGTCCATCACAGTGCTGTACTCTGGCAGAAGACAACATCTCAGTTCACTTTAGACGTCTCTCTTCACCATTTAGCAATGGCTGGCCAGGATCTCTATTCCATACCTTTTACTGATGACCTCTTCTTGTCTCTCAGGCCACGCCTTCCACAGATTCCTAAGGCTTACACCTACTGAAAGCACTCAGAGACTGAACTCCAACAAGATGAAGAAACTTCTTGCCCTCAGTTCCAATATCCAATATTAGAATATCCATGAAGGAAAAAACATTCAGGAAAAACAGTCTTCCATGGCCTTAAAGCCACAGGCTGAAGCAGGCCCTGAGCAGATCAAATCATTCAAGAGTTTAGATGCCAGGCTCTTGCTGCTCATGATATACAAAGACTGTTCATAAGCTTCCAACTCAACAGGAATGATTTTCAAAACAACTAGAAAGGACACAGCTTTGGCCACGTGACAGTATCCCAAGCGCAATTTTAAACTTTTAATCTGGGTTGAGGCGATTCTGGAGCTGATCGCTCAAATACTGGCAAGATTGTAAAGAGCTAGAACCAGAATGCTCTCAGATAAACCACTAGACAACTTCAGCACAGAAACTGCCAATTAACTCTACCTAAATTGCACTACAAAAGCTTAATTTCAGTGTGTTAAACTTATGCTGAACACGAACCCAGAAAAGGAAGCTACTGACCTGGTGTGCTGTCAAGTATAAAGTGTATGACCCATAAGTTTTTTATAATTGCAGAGTCCTCTAACTATTTGCAGAACTTACTGGCAATGTTTTCTTCCTTCTTATAAGGAGCAAAAGTCTCACTGAAGCCAGGAAGAAGTGCTGGGGAGAACTGAAGGCAAGGAGCTAAATAGGCACTGTCATCATTGGACGGAATCTAGAAGCTCCATATTTCAACAGGAAGATTGACTCCAAAATTCTTAAATTACAACTACAGGATTGAGAAAAGCATCTGAAATACTAAACGCCTGGAAATCACTTATGAACAGTTCATATATTTTAAAGATGTAAATCTTAGGAAGAATACCTTATGTTCATGGCAACTGAGATTGGAGGTACTGTGTATTGTAACTCTCAGCCAGAAAAGACAGATAACTATTTTGGCTCATATTACCAGTGATGAGGCTATGTCTAGCACTGATTTTCCACAGATTCTACAATCTTGGCCTATACCAAAACTTTCAGCTTTGTTTTACCATAGATCATTCATCTTGATTTTTTTCCCCCTTTTCATGCATCCTAGGTCACATACTTTACACTGCTAACAGTCTGACTCCTGGACAAGTAAGAAGCCATTTATTTTGTTCAGTACTCCTTTAGTATTTCTAAGGAGTGTGACCTTTTTTTTTTCACTGAGTTCCCCAAAGAATAACCTCTTCCTTGCTTTAATAACTTGGACCTCAGTCAAGGTTGATGTGTTTCTCCATTTTGCAGGATATTTTCTTCAGAAGAGACAAAACAGTGTCCAATATTGCAATGACTGATCTTTAAAAGGTACAGTTTAAAGAGGAAATCAAAAAGACTTACAAAAAAAGTAGGAAATAACCTTTGAAAAGACGGGATTGGCAGCAAAGACGGTTAACTGTACACAAGCATAGGACTTTTGGATCTTCTCTAACCAGAAGAAAGCTCCTTGTCAGATTTCTCATGACTCAATTCTCTCATTCACTCCAATACAGATAGTTTACTACACTACTATCATCTCTCTCTAGCCTTCAAACACCATTTGTGAATGAGCTACAAGCAGACCCAAAATATTTTTTTTCTCCTTTATCGCTGTACAGCACTGTACACAAGATTTTCACATATATTGACAACTACATGAACGCACAGATCTGTACAGGCGTTTAGCAACCTCTCCTGCCGTTCCCTTGAGACTGCACAAGCTTAGAGACTGAGAACATCTTAAAGTTGGCAATACCTGCCTTCGGTGGGGGAGTTTTCAGAGCCAATTATGTCCTCAGAGCAGTGAATTATCTACTCCGAGCAGAGCAGGCAATCTGTGGCTATCCCTTGGCTAGGATCAAAAGGTGGCTCTGTCGCTCATGGTAGCGACCGTGGATGGACAGAGGTGAGAATGCAGTAGCGCCCCAGCCCCGCCGCTCCCGCTCCTTCCTCCGGCCCCCGGGGGCATCGGAGGATTCCCAGCCCCGGCAGGAGCGGTGGAGGCACCGGGCACGGTGGGTGCGGAGATGGAGGCAGCGGCACGGGAGCGCTGCCCGCCCCGCCACGGCCGCCACCCCGGCGGGGCCCCGCGGCGCCTCGGAGCCTTCCTGCCCGCCCAGCCGCAGGAAGCCCCGCGGGGGAGGCGGGCCGGAGCCTCTTCCCGGCAGGTGGGAGGGCGACAATGGCCGGGAGGAAGGAAGCCGGGAGGCGGCCGGGCCGGGACACAGGACGCAGGGCCTGGCGAAGGCAGGGAAGGGGAAGAGGGATGGTAGGAAGGGGCGACAGCTCAAGGAGGAGAGAACGAAGAGGCCATGGCTCCCCTCCGGGAGGGGTCCAGGCACCGGGAGCGGGCACAGCGCAGCCCAGCACAGCCCAGCCCTCCCCTGTGCCACCGGAGCTCCTGACACACCCAGCGCTGGGCTCCGTGGGCGCGGCCAGCCAGCACCCCGACCCTTAGCCCAGGCTGAGGCAAGGATCATCAAAAACACATCGAACTACAGCCAGGTGATGAGCCACCCTCAGGACCGGACAGTGTCTTTTCGTGCAAGTGACAGGAGTCAAGTCATAAAATCCAAGATAAAGTTAGCTCCGTAATGCAACTACACTAGGGCAACAAGATAGAACAGGACAAAGCTTCTTACCCTTTCAGTGTGGATCCCAAGTTCATTTGATTCCACGTCATGCATTCAAGCTGTGAGGTCATTTGGTATAAATTGTCACTGTTGTGAAAAGATGTAGAATTAGAACTAAAATTATAGTTATCAAAGTGAAAACCAAAACATCAAGATATCAAAAATTTCTTTGTTATTGGTTTTAAATGCAACTATATAACAGTAGAAAGTGAATTTACTTTATGTAATCCCTTTTATCGATGTATTACGAATTTTAAAAAGTAAAAGGAAATAATAGAAAAGAAAATCTGTGGATCGAAGATTTACTTTGAATCCTCAAGCCGGACGTTTTGTAAAGAGCTGGAAATGGAACCATAAAACTTTTTCCTTACATAAAAATAATATCCGATATTGACACATCGAAAAGAATGAAACGAATCTAAGCAGCCCGGCGGGCTAACGCAGAGGATTATTTGTTTTAAAAAGTCAAATCTGTTAACTGTTTTAACCAGGAGTGTGAGAGACCACGTGGGTAATGGAGTGAAACAGCTATCGTGACTCGTGATGGATGTTACTACATAGAGGGGCTTGACAGGCAGGAGAAAAATGGAGTGGCTGAGCGATAAACGAAGCTCACCGCTGGAACAGGCGCTTTCCCCGCCGGTACACACCGAAGGCAGCCCGGCGGCGATTGCTGCAGCCGCGGCTCCCCTAGCTGCGCTCTCCGCTCGGAGCGCCAAAGCCCGGTAGCGCGGCCGCGGTGAGGGGCGGCGGGAGGCGGGCGCAGAGCACCGCGGAGCCCCGGGGGCTCTGTCCCGGTAGGGAAGGTGCCCGCGGCGCCGAGGAGGTGCCGCCGCCCGGGGCAGGCTCCCCCCGGGCCGGCAGTGGGGTCCCCTGCCCCGGGCTCTTACCTCAGCGCAGCTCCCGCCGCCTCGGAGAGCAGGGGGGGCGAGGTGGGAGCCCCCTGCCCTTCAGCCTGGCCGTGTGATTGATGCCGGGGAACCGCCGCTCACATTAAATGCAAGTCTCCCCGTTGATTAATGACACCTAAATTCGCTGGACTTACGCAGTGAATTTATATCATTTTGTTATTAGAAGAGAGTATTTTCTTCTTCTCTCTCTCTCTTTTTTTTTTTTTTCACTTCGTGGCAGGTAGAAGCGACCTAAAAAAGCCAGATTCCAGTGGGAAGCTTTTGCATATAAAACAAATTAAGTGACTTCAATCTCGAAGTATGCGTAATATCATTTGTCAGTATCACTGGACACTATTATTCATTAATGTGTCTGAAGTGCTATTATGCTACTACAATGTCCTGCATATCAGCTCAGGAATTGTTAAACTCTCCTGCAGTTTCCCCATTTGCAATAGCAGTCCGTGCTGGTCTGTGCCAACTACGTTTTGCAATTCCACGAATTCTTCCTGTAATGCTGCTGTAATTAATTCCTCCAGGACCCTGATTTTTATTAGAAGTGCCCGCCCGATGCATTTACAGCAGGAGATTTCCCTTTAACTTTCTCTCCCTTGACAGTTCATTTATAAGAGCCTCCCCCCACAATATCCACTTTTCCCCTCCTTTGCTTTTTCATAAAGCAATACACTTATTCATCTTGTCACAACTCGCAGCCACTGTATTCCACGCCGCCCTTGGGTGACAGTGTCCAAGGCAAGGCGCCCCTGGAGCAGCGCAGTGCCCGCGCCCCGGGTGCGGGCACTGCCGCAGCTCTCCGGGTGCCCGCCGAGCCAAAGCTCCCGCGGTCCGGCCGCGCCCCGCTCCCGGCTCTGCAGCGCCGGCCGCGGCTCGACGGCGGAGCCCGAGCTGCTACAGCCTCCGAAGAAAGCCCCGAGCGGCTTTCGGGCAGCCTGGGCGTCGTGGAAAGCGCCGGGAGAGGCATGGGAGCGGAACTCCACCACTGGCGCTAAACCCCCTCCGGCCCTTTTGGTGTCTCCCTAGCGGGGCGCCCCAGGACAGACCCTCAGCCCTCGCCCCCCTTGTCCTCCTGCTGCAGGGGGCTGGAGCCGGGGAATGAATGAGGGGAGAGCAGGTGGCCGGCCTCGGACCCCACGACAGTATGGCCCAGACCCCACACCAGCCCCGGCCGCCCCCCGGCGGCGCAGCGGAATGGGATCGCGTTTCGGCCTCTCGGAGCATCCCAGGTGGGCCATACCCAGGGATGCTCACGCACCCCCTGCCACGGGCTGCAGGTGGGGTCTTTGCTATCTCTGCGGCGGGCAGCAGCCAAGGGGAAGAAATTTCTTTCCTATGCTGACCACGGATTTGAGAGATTTTCATCTCAAAATGACCGGGGTTGAGGGAGCTTTGGCTAAATCGGCCCTGGGCTGAAGGCAGGTTGAGCATCGCCGGGCTTAACTCCCCTTCGCCCGGAGACAAGAACGGTCCCGCCGGCCGCCGCTTCCTGGGGGCCACTGGACGCCGGCTCGGATTGAACATCTCGCATCTGACATGCGACAGAGAACAGGACGTCCCTAACACCATTTATGCCTCGCCATGGCTTATTACTGACAGTACCGTGAGATGATCTTATAATATCAACAGCTCCACTCAAAATCTCGCCTTTGGATGAGGTTTGAATGAGGAGGAGGAAAGCGGGGTCTCTAGGGATATGCCTGCGCTGATTCCAATCTGAATCCTTGGCCCTTCAAGCAGCCGCAAAGAAGACACTAAAAATAACTTATTTTCATTACAAAGATGCTTTTAAAGAGAAACGAGAGGAAGGGGGAGAAACATTTCTACAACGGGGATTAATGTAAGTTGGAGTGGAATAAAAGGAAGTCAACGCTGAGCAAAAAGGGAACTTAAAAGAAAACCAGTAGTAGATCATATAGAGTTTGTTTTGGCCTGCACGGCAGTATTACCGAGTTCTTGACCTCTGCACAGAAAGAGCTATAATCCGAACCGAGACTCCTCCACTTTTAAAGTCTTTGCAAGTGTGACTCACAGTAAATTTTCATCATCGAGCATGTTTACTACATTGAACAGCGAGAGGTAGAAAAGTTCACAGCACCATTTTAATGGACCCACAAACGCACACTTGCGATCTGCGTGGATTTGTCATCAGTGTCCAGCTACCAACCACAGGCGCAGGGCTCCTTGGTAGCACAAGCTGCGCTACAAACAGAGTGCAAGTAGTGGCCCAGGCTAGAAATTTCAGAGATAGTTTTGTTTCCAGCCTAAGAATTATGATATTTCAACCATTTCTTTCTTCCCGACTGCTTTGCCTCGGTACGGGAGAGAAGGCGAGGCTTTTCAGCCCTGAGTGTCTCCGCACTGCAGAAGGGCTGGCAGCAGCCGGGCCGGGGGCTCTCCTGGCCGAGCGACCCTCTTGCCCAAGCCCACTCGCGACCCGATCCGGCTCCCCGAAGGCCAGGCTGGGGCTGCACTCCGCGGAGAGCGAGGGAGCCGGGAGCGATTCCTCGCACCCAGCTGGAGTGATGGCGAGGAAGGGGAAGTGAGAGCATCAGGTGGAGGTGACTCTCTGCATCTTCTCCCTCCCCTCTCGTTCCATCTCCGCCTGTCGAAGCATCACCCCTCGGGTCCTGTCCGGCACGGCGGACCCGGGATAGGGCTGACAGAGGATGGCCGTCCCTGCGAGGCGCTGCAAGGCAGAGAGGACCCGCAGCCTCGGCTGGGGTGGGTGGGCGAGGGACCACAAACAACGCCCGAGAGCTACTCGGGAATGCTGGGAGACGCAGAAAAGAGACAGTGCAGGGCACGCTCCGGCCGCCGCATCCCGGGGACAGAGGCAACACCTCCTGCTCCCGACCTCGGTCACCTGCGCCACATATCCCCCTCTCCACTGTTAAAGGCGGACGGGAGCGCCTGCTGTCCCCAGCCAATGCGAGGACCGACGAAGCCCCCACTCCGGGGGTGAACACCGTCCCCTGAGCCCTCGCTGCTCACTCCGCGCAATGAGAGCCATATGGCAGGGAGGCGCGCAGCGGGCTTGGGCATGGTCGCCAGCCCCGGCACTCCGATGCGGCGACCGAGCAATCACTTGTCAAAGCAGAGCTGTCGAACTTGACCTGAACTGCGAAAAGCAAAAGAAATCTTCTCAAAAGAGGTGCAGAATAAATGCGGTCTTGAAAAATATAAATATGGATGAGGACAATGCGGTCGTTTCATGGGCGTTGGCTATGTGGCAAATGAGTCCCGCCCGTTCCTATACCGCAACTATTCATCCACTTTCTTGACCACACTTGCCAAACGTTTTTGAAGGCGTTCTGTCGGGGGCAAGGGGAGGCCGTACCGAGCTCAGCCACCTCTGCGGGCTTCGATGCGGGAGCAGGCTTTGTACAGCTGGGGCTGCCCTCGACTTACACCCCCACACTATTGGCTCCTGTGAGGTTTAAAAGCTTAAATCCTTATCTTACTGGAGTAAGCCGTAAACCTCCCAGGGAGCAGGGCAGGATCAAGGCTGAGGTCGGGAGGAAATCGGCCTCCGTGGTGCAGCGCTGCCCACTGGCCCCGGGTGCGGGTCCCGAAGGGCTGGGAGGGAGGTGGCCGCCTTAGGGCTCTGTGCTCACCCCCTGCCCCACGCTGCCTGGGTGGAGGCACATGGAAGACGAGCCTCTCGACGCTATCAGCATTCTCCTATCGGAATCACACCTCCAGGTGCTGCCGCTTCCAGGAGCTGGGCGAGGGCGAGCCCCGGGGCCCGGGGGGACTGGAAAAGGCGGCAGCTGCCCGCGGCCGCTCGGAGCAGCCCTCCCCAAGCCTCCTCCGAACCATATTTATAGATTTCCCTGCTCGGGGAGCAATCTCTGTCGCTTCAGCGCAGGAGTTCGCCCCGCCAATTATTCTGCAAGCTAATCTCTCTGGATAGGCTTCTTTCCTTCCTTCATTACCTCATTCCCTCCTTCCCTTGACGTCAACTCACGTTCATTAGCGAAGTCGCTTCTGGAAGCGACAGAATTTTGTTGTCTCACGTCCAGTGTCGATTAATCTGAGATGATATAACGGCCTACAAGAGGAGCCGCTCGCGGCTTCCTTCGCAGAGGCACATTGTTTTGTGTGCGAGAGTTACTTAGCAACTCCAAGATACGGGACTGGCTCCAAGTTCACAAAAAGTTGAAGAATAAATTTTGGGGAACTTCTTTTACTCACTAAACACGTTGTAAAACTCCAACGCCCAGCCCCCATGTCAGACCGAAAAAAAACCGGGAAGTGGCGCTTGCCACGGGCCCGTGTGTTGGCAAAGAGATTTCACTGCTTGCAGCAAAGCTCCAGACGCACCTTTCTCCCAGCAAGGAAATCCGATCGGTTTATTGCCCCCATTTCAATAAATAACCTCCCGGCAAGCCAGTTCCCATCACTCCTGGGAGCCATCGGAACGGCTCTTGGCCTGCAAGACGAAGCCCTTGGACGGAGCTCAGTTTTAATTGCCTGCACCACGTTCTGCCCATCTCTGCGGCTCACCAGCCAGCGCTCCCACACCTTCCTGACCTCGGGGAAGAGCTCCGGGACTGCGGGGACTGGCAGCCCCGGGACGGGAGAGGAGGCGCGGGGCCCTGCAGCCTGCGGCTCAGCTGCATTACACCAAGCACTGCCCCCGCTGCGATTAAGGGTAAACCCCAAACTTATTGCAGCGGTGGGCTACCGGACAGGCCCAAGGAGTGCGGGCAGCCCGGATCCCTTTTCCCAGAGCCGGCCGGCACCTGCCGCCGGAGCGCGGCTCCCCCGAGCCGGCAGCGCCGTGCCCGAGCCCCGACGGGATGCTCCGACAGCCTCGGGCGGCACCGCCGGCTCCGCCAACGCTGGAGGTTGGGCTCGGGAGGGCCCGGGAAACCTCCAAGATACAGCGGGGCCCGCGACGGAAAGCGCGGCATCCTTTCTCCTTTGCTGGGGTTTTGGAAATGTTGTTTTGCTTGGGGTTTTCCGGTTGGTTTCTTTGGTTTTGTTGGGATTTTGTTTGTTTTTTTGTTTGAGTGAGGGACGGGTGGTTTTGCCTTGGTGTGGTTTGGTTTTTAAGTGTGAATATTTTTTTCTCTTGAGTAGGGAAAAAATAAATCTGTTTCCTAGCATGAAGAAGAAGCTGTTTGAACGGCATGCGGGGGAGAGACCGCATCCCAGCAACAACCCGCGCACAAGGAGGGCAGGCATGCTCCCTGCCGGCGGAGGTACCTGTTGTAGGGCGTCCGGAGGAGCAGCGCCTGACTGCCCGTGCAGCTGTCGGTCGGCGTGTGACAGCCGTACACCGGGGGAGGCACCGAATACTGCTGGTCCCCTGCGGAGAAAGCGGCACAGAATTAACCCTCGGGGCGAGCGGCCACCCGTCCGCATGCCCTGCGCTGAACAGGAGGCTCGAGGGCCCCATCCTCCAGCACAGGGCAGCTGCTGCTCTGTGCCAGGCCTGCGGGGGCTTGGGGCGGGTCACAGAGGATTGCCAGCCGCCCGACTGATCCCTTCCGTACGGGCTCCAGCGGAGGCTGAAATTACCTAGGGAGGGCTGCTGGCTGATAGGGTCCTCGTGTTTGAAGGAGTGGTTGGTGAACTGAGCGGCGGGGTGAGTCGGTGTGTGGCCGTAACTGGGGGTCCCGTCAAACGCCACGGTGCTGTAACCTGCCGGAGAGAGCACAGCGGGGTTAAGCAGGAGCCTGCGCCAAGACCCTCCGAGCAGGCGGCGAGCGAGAGGCGCCCACAGCCACGCACCGACGCGGGCTCGAAATGCTTCGCGTTTGTTGCACCTCGCTGACCCCCACGCGTGGCTGCTGCCCATGCTGAGGGAAAGGACAGAGCCAGGCTCCCTGAGCCCCTCCGGTCCCTCTGCCACTGTCCCCTGGCACACAACCACAAGGCTGCGGGCGCAGCCCTCGGAGGGGAGAGCTGAGCCGGGCTGCCCGCGCCCAGGGGCGGAAAGTCGGAAATCTCGTTCGTGTTTAAAGAGAACAGATCCGCTTCGGTAATAAAAAGGATGTTTTCATTAATTGTTGCTCATATTAAAGAGGAAGGTTCCCATCTGCTCAATGTACTCATCTGGTGTTTCCAATTTAGATGTTACCCTTTAATCCTGAGCTTTTTTTTTTTTGTTTTGTTAAGGGCAGCTTTCTGAAGAGTCTGCAATAAAGAGGCGGAATGTTACATGTAAAAATAAAACTCCTCCTTTCAGCGAAAATTGCTCTCCAAAATAATAAACAGCCGATTTTGTTTCCTACACCGAACAGATTCAGATGGAAAGAGACCACCTCTGCTGACCCCGGGCCGACACGGAATCGTAAATCAGGTGCTTGAACACCAACTTTCATTAATGACTTGGCGTTGGCTAAACAACTTCAGCTAAAAAAGTAATTACAAAGTAATATTATCTCAGAGGCTTCTCAGCTCATCAGCATTTACCCCGAGAACCAAGCTCCTCCGAGTCACTCTTAAAAAAAAACAAAACCAAACAAAACAAACAAAAGCCCCAACCTAAAAAAAAAAAAAAACCAACAAAAAAAACCCCCAAAAAAACCCAAAAAGTCCGACGCGGGCTGGGTAAAGAAACCAAAAGGACTACGAGCGCTTCCTCCCTCACACTGCTCTCCCTTAACCCGCTTATTCCAGCAAGGGCATCCCTCACAGACCCGGCTGGATGGGGCGTGTGGCCGGAGAGTGATTTTGTCAGTGGAGACGGAGCATTTCAGGTGCCTGTCTCAGTTCCCTTTGGGTACCCGGTGCTCGGTGCTGCGCAGGTCTCTGCTTCACCAACCATCCGTAATCACAGCGGGTTTCAGCGAGAATTAAATGGAGAGGCAGCAAAGGGATTCGAATGTTGCTTCTCCGTTTTATTCTTTCTGCAGACAGGCTGGGTCCAGCTGTATTACAGGGCTTACTTAACCTGAGCGGCTGAGCGGGAGAAATGCAGGGAGCAACAGGGAGGAATAAAAGTAATCCAGAAGACTTTAAAACCTTCACCTTCGCGATGATTTTACGTCGGCCCTGAGACTGTGGAGCTGGGATAGGAGTGGGACTGGCTTGTTCCCGGCCAAATCTCCCTCACATCCCCCTGACCCTACTAGCAGAGAGCTCCTTTCGCGGCGACGCGAGCCGCCCTCACAGGCCGGTACCTTACGGGCTTCCATCCCACAGCTGTTTCTCGCTCCTTATCTCCTCCCTCAGCCCTCAGGGTAGAGGCTCAACCTTCAACTCCCTTTTCCCCATTTCCCTTTGTCTCTTTTTTAACTTTCAGAAAACACTGACACTTTCTACGTTACTTTTGGCCCGCCATAGAGTTTCGGTGACCTTCAAAACAGCTCGGAGCAGAACGAGGTTTTGGCCGCATTTTCTGGTGTTGCCTGACCCAAAGCTTCAGGAATGTGATAAGAAAGTTGAGTTCTGAACCGAGCTGCCGATAGTGAGGTCTCCTTAATTAGGGCGTTATCAGAACTAGGCCTGATTAAAATGTGCTGAAAATAATTGAAAGTTGTACATCTGCTGGAGTACGGGGCCCGCTGGAGGCATCCAGTTGTTGGAGGAGCCCAGCTGGACGAAAGAAGCAGGCAAACAAGAAGAGGAAAATTGGGCAGAGGTTTCAAAGCCTTAGTTTCCTACCTCCCCCCCACCCCATCCCCGACTTGGCAATGTCATCGCAGAGCCAAGGTAGCGTCTTTCCCACGGTCGGAGGAACCGTCTCAAAAAAAAAAAAAAAAAAAAAAAAAAAAGGAGTTCAACCTTGAGGAGAGCCAAAGCAAGAACATTTTATCCATCCACAAAAAAATAAAAAACCAAACACCCTTTTACCGAATTCCTCCTCGCCGAAGGAGCCCTCCGCACGTCACCGAAAATAGTTGTGGCTAAGCCCCAGCGCTGCACTTGCGGGAAGGCAGCCCCGAGCCGAGGGGACACCTCCTGCCCCGCAGCGAGGCTGCTCGGCCTGACGGAGCACGCGAGGGAGCCGGGACACTGTCCGTGCTGCCAGCCACGGCGTCATTCCCGGGCTCCTGCAGGGCCTGGATCCTCGGGGGTGTGCAGAGGGGTCAGTGCGCTGTTCCCGGCTCTCGGGCCCGCACAGGTGCGGAGCTGGTGGTGCCACAGGCCGAGCACGGCCCGCGGGGCGCCAGGCCCTAGAGAAGCCCAGCGTGGGCTCCGTGTGTTGGGGCGTTAATAGTTCCGTTTCTCTTCGGGGTGGTCAAATTCGGACGATGGGATGGAGCGGGGTCGTAGCTATTTTGTCCCTCGCTAACTCCGGCCCGACTCCCTCGCCCTTCTCTTCATTTTGGCGTCGCTATTTCCGCGCAGCGATTATAAATGCCCTCCGACGTCTAAAATCCTTTCAGATGTCTTTTCAAAGTTCCCGTGAGAGTCTCTGTCCCGGGAGGCTCTGGGCCTCTTCCCCTCCCGTCCCGCAGCTGGAGCTGGGACCCTGTGGGGCAAGCAGCGGCTCCGGGGGCCTCGGTGCGGCCGACCCTCTCCCCCGCCCCAGGGATGTTGCCCGTATTCCCAGTCGGGATCAGCAGTAGGGCCCTGGCTCTGAGGTTTCCGACGTTGGAGCCCGGCGCCGGGCGGACCCCGGCGGCAGGGGCCGGGGCTCGAAAGCAGCAGCGGGGAGGCACCAGGACCGCGACCCGGCACTGCCCGGGGGAGGCCCGTGAGCGGCCGCGCTGCTGAACAATCCCTGACCTCCGCCACCACCGCCTCTCCTCGCTGCAAACATCGCCCGGGCCTGGAGGCACCCTCGGCTACCAGCACCGAGCGTGTGCGCCGGCCTCGGCCTCTGCTCTGCCGTTCGCCCTGCCGCCAGCCAGCCGGGGTCAGCCCGAATCGCGCGGGCTCCCCCTGGACAATCGGTCCCAGCCCCTCTGTGTGGGTGCGCTGTTGCCCCCGCGGCGCACAGAAATCCCGTGCTGCGGACTGGGCGCGGGGTACCTACCCATGCTAAAAGCAGCAATACCTCGGTCACTCATCCCGCCCCCGGCTGGGCCACGCACCGTCTACCGATTCCCTGCCCTCCGAGTCTTTGGGCCGCGGCGGCCCGACTCCCCTCAGTCAAACTACCCCGGCGCCTCGCCCGGGGCCGGGCAGTGCGGGGCAAACCGCGATACATGGCCACTGCTGGGCCAGCTGAAGGAAGGGGAACAAGACCCGAAAGGTGTCAGACAAGTTCTCTGCACGCTGGCCCTTTTTCCCTTTTCCTCGTGTTTGCACCCGCAAATGTTTATAGTGCAGGCGCTGGAAGAAAAACGATTAGATGCTGATCCCGGTGCCACACGCGGATGACCCTTTGCCCGGCCGTTCAACCCTCGGGAGCCTCTCAGGGCGGTGCAAACACTAGCGACCGCAGGGAGTTAGAGCACAGTCTGTCCTGGCCACGGAGATGCGGACAAGAAACGACGAGACGCCCCTGTGTGCGCACTGCGTCCCGGGGGAATTCAGCCGTCCCAAGGTTAATTCGATAAGGGGCTTGAAAACACTAATGTGCGGACAGCGCTTTTCGGATTCAGGAAGAAGTTTGGAGGTACATACCAGCCACCACCCCATCACCCCCGAGATATACAGAGGGAATTATCTCGGGCCACGGGCCCCACCTTCATTCCAGGACTTGCGCCGTCTCCGGCCCGAACAAACCTTTGCGAAGGCGAGAGGCTGCTCCAACCCGGGGAGGGGACCGGGGGCTCCAGCCCGCCTGGCAGAGCCCCCTGCTGCATCCGCTGCCTCACAGGAGGGGTGGGGGGAGCAACTCTAGGCTCCTAAAGCTCCCGGGAGCGACGTGGCTGCCGCAGGGGGAGGGAAGGGAGGCACGGGAGGGAAGGGAGGCACGGGAGGGCTGGCTCGCCTAACCCGGCTCGGCTGCCGCGGAGAAAGACTGGGCTTGGTGTTTACATCAGGCACGGCCCTGCCGGACTGAGCGGGCGCCTCCGGGGGCAGCCCCCGAGCCCGGGGCGCCGACAGCGCGGCCCTTACCCTGGTTGCGGATCGCTTGCTGGCTCTCCAAGCAGTTGGGCAGGTAGGGCCCGTTAGGGAACATCCGAGCCTGGCCCGAGGGCGGCTGGCTGGGCGGCGGGGCGCCGAAGGGCCCGTAGCGACAAGCCCCGGCCGTGCCCGTGAACTGGCCGGAGAAGTGGACGGTGAAGGCGCTGAGGTATTGCTCCTCGTGCGGGTCCGATCCGTTCCAGCTCGGCTCCTGCTTGATGAAGGAGTGCGGCCCCAGCGAGCCGTAGGAGGCCCCAGGGGGAAAGTCCAGGACGGGCGCCCACTGCGCCGCGCTGCTCACCGGCATGGTGCAGTTGCTGTTGCCCGGCAGGGAGGGCACGGAGGGCAGCAGCGCGTTGAGGTCTCGGACGTCGGAGCCCATCTGCTCGCAGATCTTCTGCCTGCCGCCAGGCAGCCAGTCTCCCCCCGGGCCGCACTTGTTCCAAGACACCTGGCCTCTGCCCGCCAAGCCGGAGGCCGGCTCCGGCTGCAGGCACCAGGCTGGCGAGCTCAGCCCTTTGGGGGAAGTTTGCTCCGCGACGCAGCTCCCCGGGTCCAGCGCTGCGGGAGCCGGCAGCAGCGACAGGGAAAGGTTGTTCTCCAGGATCGCCTCCGGGCTTGCACCCGCTCGCAGCGCAGGGCAGGATGAGGTGTGCGTGTGTCTGTCTGTACGAATGTCCGCCTGTCCGAGCTAGGGGGCACAGCCGCCGCGCACGCCTCACCTCGGATGCCTGCTCACCGTCAACTTTGCAAAGCTCAAATAGAGGCGCTTGCAGGGGAGGAGGAGTCAGCCACGCCGATCCTCCATTCACACAACCTCCGCCGAGGGGCTGCCCACAGCCCGCTCTGCTGAACCCAGCCGGACCAGACGCGCGGGGGGGGGGGGGGGGAGGGGAGAGACGGGAGAGCCGGGGATCGAGGGGGAGAGGTGACTGTGGGAGAATATATCTCCCCTACACATCACTCCCACCCTTCTTCTGGTGCAAGCGCCACTAAATCTCACCCTAGCTTTCCTTCGCTTTAGGAGAGATTGCGGGACTGTTAGAGGGATCCAGGTGGCCAGTAAGTACGTGCTGGCTGACTTCTCCCGCCAGCTCTGTGCATGTCCGTGGGGATTCCCGACGGCGGCGGGGTCGTAGGCTCTGGGGACCGCGCGGAGAAGCCTCCGCCCTTGCAGGAACCAGGGGAAGTGACACGACCCGGGGCGGGCGAACCCCGTTCCTGAGAGGGGAAAGTGTCTTTCCAGGTGCCTCTCCCTGCGGGAGGAGCCAGAGTCTCCATGAGCTCCTGCGGGGCTCGGGCTCCGCTCCCCGGGCTCTCCCTGTTCTTGGAGGCGCTGGGCCGCCTCACGTCACGCAGGGCTGGCCGGGCCCGCGTACGGAGGGCTCCGCCGGCGAGGGGAGGGGTGGGCGCCCTTTGTAAGGGGACCGGGGAGTGCCCGGTCCTAGCCCTGTCCCTCCGACCGGCCCGTGTTTGAAGGGGAAGAAAGCGACTGGGCGGGAGGGGAAGGATAGCAGTGCTGTGAGTAACCTGCTTTTGAGAGATTCACCTGGCACTGCTCCCGGGAAGCCCCCGAGCCTCTCCTCTCCAGCCTGCTGGACAGCGGCTCCTCTTAGTCCATCCAGAGGGCGGCGGCCGGAGGGCCTCCGAGGGCACCTCACACGTTATCCCCATATGGTCCTTCCTTCCAGGAGACACGGCAGGGTTCGGGTCGACCCTGGCAGCGAGGGGTGCCGTGATTCTGGAGGTGCGGGACACCCACCTAGATCGACTGCCCAGGCAGGAAGCGCCAGGGCGGGCGGAAGAACCCCGCGGGACGTGGCGGTACCTGCCACGGGCAGGACCCGCTCTCACAGAAGGCAAGAAGGGGCATTCTGCCGCCTTCCTGCAGAACTACTAATCAATAATCACCCGGGGGTTGGAAGGTGTTGCTTCTACAAGCACGTGTGGGGCAGCCGCCGGCTCAGGGTACTCGCGGAGTGCAGGGGGTCGCAGCGGCCCCCCTGCCCCGTCCCTTGCGCTTCAACACCGGCCGCTATTTAGAACCGTGGCACAGCAAACGCCACCGGGGGCACCCCCAGGTGACCCCCCGCAGCGCTCAGCCCGCATTCTCACCCCGTTTTCAGTGACAACAGTGACAGAGGCGCCCCGAAGGATCACCTGCCGCCCGGTGACACGGTACATTTCGGGATTTCCGTTCCCCCGCGGCATCAAAGGTTACCGCAAGCATCGCCAGCCTTGAAGCGATGTTTTAAGATTCAAAGGGTGAGTGCTACAACAAAAGAAATTACAATATGTCGTTATTAGAGTAGCGAAGAGAAAATTTAATTTTATCTTAAAATTAATTAATCATAACAGTCGGATTTTGTTATTAGTGAAATTAATTTAATTTTTCACAAACTATTTTCAAGTAATTCCTTTTTAAAATCTCTCTTTTGATGCATACGTCTATTGATTACCGAAATATAATACGTGTAACATAAGTGCGAAACATTCGCTTATTATCTTTGCAGATATTAAATATCCTCTAAGTTTACAGGATGTGCCACTTCAGAGTCCACGGCAAACTAAAGCACCCTCGGACGGTACTTTTAAAGACAGCCCGTGCCCGTGCGGGGAGATCGCGCTGACGTTGCTGACACCGCGGGCTCCGGCGCTTTCTCTCGCTCTGCCTCCCTCTCTGGCCGGACCGGGGCTCCCGCACACCGCGGTCACCCCCTGCCCGGTACCCTCAGGGGCCTCGCGGGGAGATGCGGGGTCGGGAGAGGCGCTGCCGCTGGCTTTGTTCGTTTCTTCGACGGACTGACACATGAGGTTGGTTGAATCCGGTATCTTAAAGGTCTTTTACAACCTAAACGATTTTATGATTGATTCTGTGAGCTCCAGCTCTACGATGGACACCGTACATATAGGAATGGAAGTCTGTGGCCAGCCTAAGCGGGGTATTTAATTTCTCGTGTAAACTAGAGCTCTCTAGGAAAATGCGTTTCCCACAACGGGCTGTTTTTCGAGCTAGTATGGGGTTTTTCTCTTTTCTTGAAATAACCTAGCTTGATAAATCTCCTTGAAAGGGAATAATGTTTTCTTCATCGCTTAGGTCTGCATTATTCCACCTGGGAGGAAGAACTGCCGAAGTCCTCCCAAATTTTCCCTCCCACTTTTCAGCAGTGAAACAAGACGACCCCTTCGCCATCAGCGCATCCTTCGTCACAACGGCTGCCAGCAAGCCCAGCAAGGCTGGGGGGGACTCCGGGACTGCCAGCCTACCTCAGCCCTGCGCTGCGCCGAGCTCCAGCACCTGCGCCCTCCCGGGCCACCTCAGCCGTGCGGAGCACGGAGCGCGCCCGACGCAAACGCGCCCCGGGGGAGTCCCGGCAGAAATTCTCGGCGGTGGTGCCTGAGGAGGGGGAGGAAAGCTCGGACCCTTCTACCCCAGCATGGGCTGAAGAGTTGGGACGGCCAGCGTCACTTTGCGCAGCCGTCCCCGCCTAGCCAGCATCAGGGAGAGAGAAATCTCGCGCCCCGCTGCACTCCTCTAGCACAGGCCGGGAGCGCTGGCAGCAGGTCCCCTCGGGGGCGCCCGGCATGCCGAGGGGAGCTGCTCTTTCCTTGCAGGGGGCATTTTCCCGCCTCTTCCCCAGACATCCCGACCCCGATTGCAGTCACACTCCGGCGTAAATCACTCCAGGTCCCGCACACCGGGCGCTCGCGTCTGGGCTTGGGTGCCCCGTTGAAAGCAATGGCCGGGCAGACGGCAATTCAGGGACAGCATCTCCTTTGTCGGTGTCCAGACCCAGGCGGTCCGGAACATTTTGCCTTGTCCCCCCCAAACATGCCCCGATCCAAATGTCTGACAGGCTTCATTTTGTTGCCCGCTGTTCCACAGCTATGGTGATTCCTGATAACGCTCAATCTTCGATTGTGCTCGATGGCATGCTCTACAAGATTAAACAATAGCTGGAGGAGGATTATTCTACTGAAAGTCTCCCACTCGATCCCGAGATAAACGGGCTCGGGAACCTGCTTCAACCTGAGCACAGTTGAGGCACCTCCCCAGCCGACGTTTTCCCTTTCCGCTACCCTCCGCCGTGCAAACAAATTAAGGGACCGGTAATTCTCACTATACTTTTACAAAACTCCTAAAATATCCACCCCCCCACCGCGGTTCGGAGGTGGGCGAGACTGACTTAAACAAAGATAAATCCCCAGCCTTTCCACTCCTGCTCACGCTGCTCACAGCACGCAGGGAGATCTGTCTCCTTTCACTCAGGGACCTGATCAGAGATTGATTATTTAACAGCCAAAAGCAGCAGAAACAAAACTGCGAAGCATCTCCGGCAGCACAGGGAGCAGAGGGGCAGGAACTCATCACGGCGGGCCCCATAGGGTATTTCTCGCTGCCGAGCACTGCGGGCACCACGGGAGCCGGGAACCGCCGGCAAGGCGGGACCAGACTTCCCTGTCTGGGCTGACGGGGGCACTGGAACGCTTTCGAGCTGGGTAGAGGACATTTTGTTTATCCTTTGAGGGTAAAAGAGCTTTCTTTGATGCACAAAGACGCAAAGATGCGTGACCTCTCCCCATTACTGACGGTAGCGGGGCGCTGCGGTCGCTCCGAGCTGGGGACATCGCGCAGCGCGGGGCGGGGATGGCAAACAGCAGCAGCGGAGCTGCGCGGCGGGGAGCCCCAGCCCCCGAGGGGTACATCTCCCTTCGGCCAGGCTCTTCTCCCGCTCCGCCGGGGCAGCGTGCCCTGGGACAGCCTCCCCAGCTCCGAGACCGCCGTGCAGAGGCGGCGGGCGGCGGGCCGGGCCCAGCCGGCAGGGCTTGGGCCATTATTGTACCGTAAATCTTGGAAACGCTGGAACTAATTACGGAGAGGATATGTCTCAATTTGTTCCGCATTAGTGCCGCGCCGGGACGCAGGCACCGAGCGCGGGAAATTGATGGGCCCGGCCCGGCCCAGCCCCGCCGGGACGGCGGCCCTGACCCCGCGTTCAACCCGGGGGGCGGCCCCGCTGCGCCTCCCGCACCTGCGGGGCCCCGGGGCCGCCCCCGTCCCCAGCCCGCCCCCGGGAGGTGCCCGCTGCAGCGCCGAGGGTGCGAGTGGGGCTGCAGCCAGGAACGAGGTACCACGCTCCGGGAAATTTATTAGCGTGCTGCTAGGACGAGGCTCGGTATAAATCACCGAGCTGTATAGGGCCATAAAGCATCCCTGTGTATCCCGCCCTCGCCGGGGTTCTAGTAAATAGGAGTTCATGTAAAGCTGGGTATCAGTAACATCTTTCAGATCTGGAGTATGTGACGTTTTTAAAGTCTTAGTTATACAATTGGATATACTTATGGAGCAGCAAAAACTATTACATAGTATTTTTATAGGTGTTTGGTACTTGCATACAAAAGAAATTTTGGGGGAAAAAGCTCTTAGGTAATATGCTCAGTTCTTGGCATTATCTCTAAAAAGTAATAAAAATATTATTTTGGCAGTGGAAAATAAAAATATTCTAAAACATAGTGCATTATAAATGAGTGTATGGTGAATGAGGTCTAAGGAATTAATTTCTCCCAGGTTGTAGAATGCAGATCCCACTATAAAGGCTCCCTGAACTCTAAATGCAATCATACAGAAAAGTATCAGTAACAATACCTGGGATGGACACCAATTCAAAGAATTCTTTGAGCCACCTGGGACACCATCTTTGAATATGGGTACACACTGGAAATGTAAACCAAACATTTGTACATTCAAAAGTGTTAGAAAGGCTCCTGCTGTCCCCAGCTGCACACTGCAGTGTCCCCAGTACCTCATGGGTAAGGAAAGGTACCAGCAGCCTCAGGTGTCACTAACTCTTGGGTATTACAGGACTGGGACAGAAGATGAATTGTACTTTACCAGTTTCTTCAGCAGACTGGCCATAGCATGTTTTCCTAAACACTGACCATCCATGCCTTTTATCCATCAACTTGATTTTTGAACAAACACACTTTAACAATGCAAGCAAAGTCCAAATCTCCCTTTGTTTTTGCAAAGCCCTTTTGCAGCCCTGTGTAAAGGTACTCTCTTTACCAGTTGTCGTCAGTGGGAAACAAGAGGGTTCCAGCAGCTGGTCTTTCTTAGCTGCAGATCTAAATCCCTTTTCACTGGCTTTTGTTCTTATCCTACACACCTTAGAGGAATTCATCTATGTAAGCCCTTGACTGAAAGTGCTGTTGAGCAAGTGTGGTCCCATTGAAATCAGTGCTTAAGGATGTCAGTCCACCAGGACTTGTACCATGCAGGGGTGAAGGCCAAGCACATCCTCTGCCCACAGATATTTGGGGAGCATAGAACACAAGCAATGGGGACAATGTGCCCAATGCCTAGAGTAGAAGATAACCAAAAGCTCTTGGGTGCTGTTCAACACCTTCTGCACACCCCAGAAAAACAGAAGAGGTTACAGTAGTTTACCAGAACAATGGGGGACTCCAGCAGAATTTGAGGAGTGCTTGGAGACCTTGGGTAAGCAAAAAAGGCAGATGGCTGCATTTTGCAGCAGAATTCCATGTGATGTGTCAGTGATGTGACCTGTGAGGGGGTGGCAGGGCTGGAGCTGGAGAGCTATTGCAACACAGCGAGTCCCTCCTCCCAGCCCCAGCAGCACAGCATACCCACAGCCCTTCACAGCCTGGGCAGACATTCCACTGCCCTCAGCCCCACACTACAGCCCTTCGGCTTCCTTAGAAACCGAGCAAACCCAGCCTTTCATAACCACAGCTACATGAAGGTGTGTGTATCTCTTCTCTCTCTGGACTGCACATACGGATACATGTGGATTGCAGCAACACACACGAGGCAGACAAGCTCATTTCACTCATCTAGATGGCAGGAAACAAGAGGCAGCAAAAATGTACCCCCAACTGAAACAAGAGGTTTCCCTGTTCTTAGTTCTGAGGCTTCCAAATCTTTACAGGCACTCTCTCCCTTGTGTAGGTATGGGATATCTGGTCTGGACATGTGTCCATCTAAAAAGTCCATGGCTTTGGGGCATCAGCCCAAGAAAGATCTGCTGCAAGCAGGGACAGAAGCCACAGAATCAAATATAATACAGGTGGGCTGCAGCTGTCAGTTTTCACATTTGTGACGATCACTGTCCAGCTGCAGCCTCTACTGACCCCACTGCCACTGTGTCACAAAGCTCATGCTGAGATGAGCTATGCAGGGACAGTTAGAGAAGAAGCTTGCGGGGTGAGGTGGGGGAAGAAGGGAGAGGAGGGAGGGAACCCATATGTTGAACTTGTCTTAGAAGTCAAATTTCTTCTTCATGAGATGCAGGACATTCCTTTCCCTTCAGATTTTATGTATGTTTGATTGCACTAAATTCACCTGAGTACTGCTATGACACAGGAATTAAAAGAACCGAGAGTTTGCTGTAGCTGTTGAGTCATGGGTGCAGACTGATCAAATCTACCGCTTGTTTTTTTTCCTATCACATGAAAGCAGAGTTCAATAAAGTTCAGATTGGAACTAAGACCTACTTTGTGATGTCTTGACAAACCTTTGTTGATATATTTATCACATATTAGTCAGACAGAAAGAAGCACAAAGGACCCCTGTCAACTTGTTATTTATGTTTTTTAAATGAAATAGTGAAAGGAACAAGCAAGTAAGTGTGAGTCTTTTCTCTAGATTGCAGTATCATAGATTAATAGCTCTATGAACAGATTTGCAAGTAGCACCATCATGCTACTCAAGATATTAAAAAAGTTTATGAGCAGTTGCTTAGGAAAAACAAGATAAAGCCTATGGAAATCTGATGCTGGTCAATGGTGCATTTATTCAAAACATAATACTCACTTCAAGTCCCCATAAATCCTTTGCAAATGAAACTTTCATTGTGATCACTGTTCCAGATCTAAATGATTTATTTTTTTCCTTTGGTAGACATCAGATATATCTCAGAATGTACAAGCTATGTACCTACTGATACAGAGTTAATCATGAACCCATGAGATAATAAATATTACATTTAAATAAGAAGATATTTCAAATAAGGATTACCTTCATAGGTAGATTTTTTAAAATTTGCAGTTTCTATGTGCTCTTGAGGAAATGGCTTCTATTGCTCTGAGAAGCTGCTTGAAAACAAGGAATGTATTGAAAGGCCAAGCAGAAGAGAACTACTGGGAAAATAGCCTGTCAACCCATTATTCTAACTTTACGATCTGAGCTCCCCAGTTTATAGAAGCCTTGTGGTCTTCACTACTTCTGGGCTTTCGAATGCTTCTTTCCTAAATGCTCAAGTCCAAATGGACTTGAAATTATCAACTTACTCTCAGAACTTCTGGGCAGAAGTCAAAATAAGTTCAGCAAATTGGTTGTATATCAGCTAAAAGCACACTTAATTTTTCATCAGATAAACTTCTCTCAGAGGAACTACTGGAGTCAGCTTTAGCCAGACACCAGATCTATAATGAAATAATTCTGTGATTGGGTAACATGAACACCCGTAATAGCTTCATCTGCTTTATCGTGGAATGAAAGTTCTTGAATAAGCTGGATAAGTTCTCTGGCCAAATAAGGATTTAAGTGTATTTAACACTTGCAATGTGCTCCACTCCAACACTGTGTATCAGTAATATCAATCCAGATATTGTAAAGGGTTGGGCTCAGAGTTATGAGGAAATACGCAAAGTCATTTGCAATTGGCACCTAATGCATCTTCAGAGATTGTGTCACTTTGGACAGCTCAATCTAACTTTGCAGTCTCCTGCCCTGAGCATCAAAGAACCAGGATCCACTCCACAACCTCAGAGGAGGTATATTTGTATGCACAAGCTCAAAGGAGGTAAATTTTCTTCAAGATCTGTAATACTTAGCAAGCCTAACTAAAATATATTTGCATGCACAAGTTCAGAGGAAGTAGATTTTCTTCAAGATCTGCAGTATTATTTAGCAAGCCTAACAAAAAAGAGAAGCCAGAGGTCAGCCAGCACACACGAGATGCTCTGGGCTGCCCAGCAAATCCAAGGAACCCAAAGAACCTCAAATACAGTAAAAAGAGGGAAGCACTATCCACTCCTGGACACCATGTAATTAGGTGACTAAGAGCTGTGCACTGTGAGGCTCTGAACAGTCTTGTACAACTTTTCCCAAATCACAGAAGTCCCCTGGGAAATCTCAGTAATCAAACAAGATCTTGCGGTCAGGAAGCTTTTCTTCATCCAGCCGATTTTATTTCCCCTTCATCATTCCATCTATTACTCATTACATCCTCCTGCCAAACTCGACATAATTCTTCTGTCTCTCAAGCTTCCATGTTTCAGTTACATATACATCATTATATTCTTTCATCCAAGATTTTCCTACCCCTTATTCAGGCTGCACATATTTAGTCCTTCCCATTTCCCCCGCTGTCCTCCTGACAGCACCTCTCCTGAATAGCAACACTCCAATCTGAACAGATATTCTACAAACAATTATAATTGGCAGTCTCTAAATGTAGAGGCACACAAACCAATGATTAAATCACCTTGAACAACTGAGTGAGAGTTCAAAGCCATAAAATTGTCAAACTGGGACAGGGAACTTTGGATGACACTGAAAGATCAACTTCACAGGAAGCCCTCAAGTAATGATGTATTTTAAAAAAAGCCAAGTTTGCTTTATGGTCCTAGTCTCAAAGAATGTGTTATTAGGTACATATTTGTGAGTTTTTTGTACAAAATATTTTAGAAGTGTTCTGCCACTGTGACATCAGGCAGACACTGGTAAGTGTATATTGCCCTTACAATCTTACAATACATTCTTGAGCTACAACATAATTATTGTTCCAAGATGTATCCGGAAGTTCATGTAAAGGCAACTTTTTACCCAATTAAATCACTCATTGTTGAGCAATTGTGCTTAAGACATTAGAACACCACTGTGTTACACAGTTACAATAATTTGCTCTTATCATCATATCCTGCTCAAAGATACATCTTCCCTGCTAGAAACTGCTAGAATATGGGTTTTATCCATAAACAAGGCAAGGTCATTCCACAAACCAGAGCATTTCGTAAATCACACTTCATCTACATAACTTGCCATTTTATAAGCTTAATTTGAAAGTCTTCAAGTTGAGTCACCTGAAGACATTGAATATGGTAATTTATGTCCTTGAAACCTGGGAGCCCTATATATTTGCAATTGGGTTTACATCCAGTTAGCAAGTACAATTATCTAGACACCCATTATTGCTAAATTTTATGAGCTTTATGATGAGACATGGGTATTGGGGAGTGTTTGTGTAAGGTCCACTTGGGATCACTGAAAGTTTCTCCATGCCTGGGAGACAGGTGATGGCTGCAGAATTAAGAATGCTACTATGTGATCTGTGGGAGCTCCCAACACCTGAGCATCTTTCAAAATGAAAAGGGCAACTGGCAGATTTAAGGGATCGTAAATACCCAATAGGAGGAGACATCCCAGTGAAGCACCTGCATCTACCTGCTAAGCCTGGACCTCTGTGGAGCACAAATGGCACATAATGTGGATTTCCCAAGCTAAGCCCACATATTTTTACTAGAATTACATTTTTGCAGGATAGTTTCTGTCTTTCCATAAAGCTACTCTTTCCCTCTTGCCTCAATTTCTGTGCTTGTTCTCCTCCCCCTGAAAACATTCTTGTTATAAAAGAGAAGGGTGCACACCATCCCAGTCTTTCCTAGGTAACTGAAAGGAGCTACACAGCACAGAACATTTGCCAGCCATTTTTATTCCAAAGACACCAGGCGATCTGATTCCTTGGCATGCATTTACCAGGAAAAAGGAGGGGGGAAGAGAGTCTTAGCCCTCCTGGCCTCACCGTGGGCTGCTGCAGCACATGGCTCTGCCTCACCTCCTGCAGGACTCGGCTGTTCTCTGACTTCCCCCTCTGTGAACTGGGGTCACGCTCTCTCCTGACTGTGGCCAGAAAAAAATAGATGGCACAAGGTATGCAAGGTATCAGGCCCATGACTGCTAACAAATCTCTAAGTACTTCTGTGGGTTAAGTTGGAAGCATATTTCTGGAGATACTGTCCGTGTTTATAAAGTCTTCTGGGGTGAACATTGCTCAATGGAAAAAAGCAGCGCAGAAATTTAACAAAAGCTAAGCTGCAAAACGCAAAAAAGTAATTCTCCCACAGGAACTGAAAGGCATTTCATACATGTCCAATGAGACATTAAAAATAATTATGTGGAAGAGTAATAGCTCCCTTGGTTGTTTTAATATATTTTTGTCTACAAACAAGAAACGTTCTCTAAACTGCTGCCTTGGCTTGGCTTGAAAGGTCTCTCAAACAAAAGCCCTTCAAGTGACCCTTAGATTATTAAAGCTCAGTAACAATGAATGTGGATCTCAGTTCAAACAAAGACTGTAAAAATAAAAAGACAGCAGTTTTGGTCTTGGAATTGAGTGTGCCTCACTAAACTGGAAACACACAGAATGTATTTTTGATCAATAGTCATCCCTCTGCTGAACAAACCCGAAACCTTTTGTCTAAAGATTTCAACACTGTGTTTCTCTCAAACAGTAACTGCAAATAGTCTCCCTTCTAGTACAGATGGAAAGGTTGGATTCCATGTCTGAATTTAAACTTCCCAGAACTCATTCAGAGAGCACCTCAGATCAACAAGAGATTGTTTCATTGTATTCTTAATGACTTTTTTCCTCCAAAACTTGCTGAAATGTCATTAGGATTATCACAAAAGTTTGTGGCGAACAAAACTGCCAGCAATGCCAAACTACAGAGCTTAAACACTCTGATCTGTGTCTCCCATGAGAAAGATACAAAGGTTGAGATGTTCAATGACAGACATTAATGTCAAATGCTAAAGCAGGAAAAGCAAACATAGGAGTGGGGAGAGATATAAAGGCCCCATAGAATATCTTGTTTTGAAAGTCATATGTCATTTAAATGGCCTTTTTAACTGGAGAAGTTAATTAGAAATATATTTTTGTGTAGTTTGCTGACAGAACATACATGGCTGCCAGTTGATAGAGTCAGTTTTTCCTTCATGAATTGAAGACAATATGTTTATATATTCCCTTCACAGCTATGAGCACCAATGGCTGTGCACAGCACTCCCTCTTAAGCACAGGCCAAAAAGGACATCGCCAAAGCAAGTGGGCCAAAATGTTAAAATCATCTCAGTTTCATCTCCTTTACATCTATCAAACTTGCACGTGAAGTCAGAGGAAGAACTGGAGAAGCAGGGATCGTAGCTGGGAGAAGGGGACAATCTCTCCAAAGGACAATGGTCCTCTGTCCAGCTCACCAGGAGCTTACCAGCCGCTCTGGCTTTCCATGTGTGCCCTAGTCTTTACTGTCTCAATATACATCTTTATTCTGCTCTCAATCTCTGTCTTCAGAAGCAGCAGCTGAGCTCTCTCCCATCTCTGTGGCTCACCCATTTTTATTGGGAGCTCCATTTGCTGTTATCAACACAGTGCCATCAAGCAGACACAAGTGTTTAGCCATGACTTAGCTGGGGAGACCATGACATACTAAAACACTCTGATGTTTTCCTTGTGGAAGTTCACCACCACTGGGATAAACGATAGAACTGAGCAGGTGGATAAAAATCCAACACATTTTCCCCAAACCAACACCCTCCATACTTTAACAAGGGTGTATAATGGATGTGTAGTAATGATTCCATGGCCAAACTTTGTCTCTTCTTTGTCAAATTTCTGAACAGAAAGCACAAAACGGCTTAGTGTTTCTAATAGAGAAAATACAAACAAAACTCTGTGTCTGGTTTAACAGCTTGTAAGCTGTAAGATCACTTCTCTACACGGGGATGCTTAATGACTGGAACTGGATTAGAAACCCTTGGTGGCTTTCTATTCAGCCTATTTCTATTCAGAGCAGTAAATTAGCTACCTTTGTGCTATGCCTGATTCCTGTCCAGGGGGTTAGAGAGATGTTTGTTCTGCCTAACCATGGCAACAAAGTTGGCAATTAGCGCCAAGTTTGGCTATTCCCCTGAGCAGGATTTACCCTGTGAACGTCATTTACCAGACACCAAGCAGCCAGCAGTATCACAGTGTTGCATTTAGTACAGTCAAGACTGGATTAGAATACAGTAAAAATAAAAAAATACTACATTTGTATTTCCTTATTAGCTGCCTCAATAATCATCTTTTTGCTCTTGCATGGCCAAGATTAATGCACTAAAGCTCATCTGCAGCATGGAGTGATCATATAGTTCTCCCAAAGTTTAACTTCTTTTAGTACATTTACACAATGTATTAAATGAAATACAGGACAAAAATTAAATAGATGTGGAGGAGCAAAATGTTTCTGAATGAGATCTGGAAATTAATACAGATGAAATGACAAAATATAATTTACTGAATAGATTAATAGTTGATTGTGTCATCACTGACAGTTTTCAAAGCACTCACTTATTTTATGAGAATTCACAATCCTTAAATGCAAGAATCTTCTCTCCATTCTGTGTTTATATATTGTTTACGACAGTATGGAACTGGTCTGCCACCAGGGTTCCTACATAATTCAGAGGTACAAACAAAAAACAGTAGCAGACAAAAAGTAATTATTAGAAAATATCAATTCTCAACAGCTTAGCTGAACATCGGGTACTGTGAAACTAGGGCGTGGATTTCAACACAGTTCTGACCAATTTTGCCAATCGCATCCTTTTTACAGTTTGTAAAACTCTTCTTTTTCAAAAATTAGATGGATTATGATAGCATTGATGACCCTCTGAGATTATTGTTATATTATTTTTCTTTTTATACAACAGCTCCGTGTACAGTCCTGTACAGGGCTCCTTGGTCAGAAAAGAAATACTAACTGTGTTGTGTCTCTGTACTTAATGTCCTGCAGTGCAGTAAAAAATGCTGATTGTAATTGTAGAATGAGTTAGGAAAAGGAAGATAAACATTTGACATTAAATGGGTCTAGTGAATGAGATATCAAATTAAGAGCCATCTTTTTTGTTCATGAGGATGAGCAATCCACCAACATTGATGGTTGCTATGCTCACAAAGAGGAAAACTAAATACCTTTATCATTAAATATGACACGGCAATATGTGCCAAAAGACCCTATGCCAGTATTCATTTGTGTGTGTCCAAACAGAGTGATTGGACATGATGCCTGCTCAAGGAAATGTCTGTCTAGGGATTGTCATTTCTAAAGTTTATTAATACCTAAGGTGTACTTAGCCATTTCCTTGTAATTTTTGACCTTCTGTATTAAGTAAACCTGAAACACCTGGAACCATGCTAAGGTGAGGACAAAAATACCTTTGAACCAATACCATAACCTTTTAAGAAGACAGCAAGTGCTCAAAGACATGGTGTATTTCTCCCAAAAAGACAGCAACATTTGGGTGATGCATCAAATGCAGAAGAAAAGAAGAGGAATATAAAAGAAATACCCTCATGACAGCAATAATTATGTGAAGCCAACATAAACTAGGCAGAACTAGTGGTGCCATGCTTTGCTTGTAAAATATGTAAAAAAATAAATCCACTGCTTTTTCTTTTTAATACGAATGAACTGACAGAAGAATACTTCCTTACAGTGTCATTTAATACACACATTTAGTTCAATCCAAGCAGTTAACAAGTGCTGGAAAACAAAGCAAAAATACTTTATCTTGGTTCAAGTAAAGCATTTGAAGGCAGGTTCCCCTAGGAAATGAAGCTTGTGTGATTGCACTGCCAGTCCATCTGTCTCTCAAATAACTTCTCAACCTCAGACCTGTTTCAGCCAAGTTCTGTACAGACATGACATTCGCAGCAAAGCTGAGTGAGCACAAAGTTCAAGGAACTGGCAGCTCAATAAAAACAAAGGGACCTCCACCAGTGCCCCCACTAAAGAAGCTCTGCCGAGTGAGCTCAGCAGTTCTTTGCACAGTTTGCTCCCCCTGGCCACTTACTCATCAGAGCCAACTCCAATCCATGCTACCATTGCCCAGCTGTTATCTGAGGAGAAGTAAGGGAAGCGAAGGTAGCGGAGGGGAGGGAAGCACAAGGGACAAGGAGAGAGCAGGGGTTGAGGGATGGGCAAAGAGCACAGAGGCAAGGATTCAAATCCAGGCAGCTAGGATTCATTAGTTCCACTGTCACAGAACAACTTGTTTCTCAGTATAACGGTTCAGCCAAGAAACTGCTAAAGGAGTTATTTGCACAGCTCAGTTGATACTCTATTTTCAAAACCCTTATTTGCTGGCATTTTGGATCCTGTCTCCACCCATGGAGGCTTGCACAGGGAGAAGACTTGATCAATCCTCAGAAAGCTGAACTGAATATTTACATGGATGAGGGGAAGGAAAAGACACATAATAACATCAGTCTAGTGGTGCAAACATGGGGTTGCTTTCAATATGCCAGAGGAGAACTTGTATCATTCCAAAGGGGGATATTTTCTGTTTCTTTTCATCTGCACCATTGCCTCCTATATTTTATTCTTCTTGGGAATAGTAGAATGTGTAAGGACAGAGTTTACTAAACGTTGAATTAGTTGGGATTGATTTAGCCATTTAGGCTTTTACTTTTGCTCAGGGAAACACGCTGGACTTTGAAGAAGTTGCTTGATGCCATTTTTTCTAAGCGGGATGTAAACTGATTCTCCTTCATTTCCTATAAAGGACCCCATAAAAACTTGTCCTGTGACATACATAAAAGGATTCCACAAAAGAAAAGACCCAGTTGACAGAAGCCACCCCAGACAGATGTATTTGTGAGTGATATATCAATTCCTTGCTCTGCCAAAAACTGACTACATGATATAAAAGTACCCAGGTCACTCTAGAATACAAAGTCTTTCAAGGAAAATTTCCAATGTTTTCCCATGTGACAAGACCTGTGACACCTGCTCCATTATTATGGCATTCTTCATTCCTGAATGTCATTAGGCTTGAGTGATATCCGAAGTCAGTTTCAATTTTGCTCTAGATAGGGCACAGACCCAGTCATTAACAGGGGGCTTGACAAGGGCAGAAGCAGAATTATCACCAATGAGTTCTAGTGTCCATCAGAGCAGTAGCTGTCACTTAAAACTCCAGCTATTATTTCTCAAAAAACCCATCCCTAAAGGAGTGGTACAAACTATTGGAAAGACTTTTCTGCTTACAATTTTTTAAGTGCAGAAATTTAACTCCCCCATGATTTGTTCCTGATAACAGTAGTGGCTGTTGTTCCCAAAGAGCAGGTTCAATACCCATGGGAGGAAGAAGTTTAGACCATTCTCCAATGCCTTGCCAGCTACAGGGTGGGATTAGAAACACCTGGGGTTCAAACATCTTGATAAATTTTTCCCTCCCATTGACTGTGTCTGTTTAAATCATCTGAAGGTATCTCCTACAGCTTGTCCTGAAGACCTGGCCCTGAGTTACCATGTGGCTTCCACTGGACCTCTGGGGGTATCTTTTTAATTGCAATTGAGATGTGGGAACAGAAGAGAATGAAAAATACAGGTACGTGCCCAGATCTCTCTCAGAATAAGTGGCCGAAGCACATTGCATTGCAGAGAGGAAAGGTGTCTTGATCATTGAGCTCAGATGTAACATGCAGCACCTTTATCGAGAGAAAAGCAGCAGAATTTGCCCATGAGCAGTTTTATCACTTGGGTTTAGGTGTTCTTCAGAGGTAAGCGGAAAGATAAGACACAGAAGCCAGAAACAACCAAACTCATTAGTGGAGCTAACCTAGAGGTTTCAGAGTGCAGCCAAAAGCTGCAGTTCTCTTTCCTGAAGAAAAGCAGAGGTGCTTCAGGAGTGTGGAGGGGTGCAAAGAGGTCTGAGTGGAAGTTAAAAATGATTGTGGGACATGGCTGAATTCACTCTCCTGCCATCATCTCCTATCCAGAGCATGCCAGATGTATCTCTGTTCTCTAGGTGCCATTTAATGGGTGGTGTAAGGAATAAAAGATAAAACATAAGGTGGTCATGGCAGTGAGGAATGACTTTTCACACCAGAGAATCCACAGCTGCTTCATTGGTCAAGTCAAAGCTGGATGCAATCCTTTCCCACTGCTGGTCTTCCATTGGAACAGCCACATTCACAGAGCTACAACTGAACATGTGAGAGCCGTAGGCCCAAGAATGCCCCGAAAGTTTTCTGTTGGCTCCATTCATCTGGCACTTGCGTTCTTAGATTTCCCAGACAAGGGAAATTGGCCAGACAAGGACTCTGACAGGGCAAGGCAACTCCACAGCCTGCTAATAAGTTCAGAGTATATCAGTGTCTTGTATGTCAGTGTCTCATATAATGTACCATGGACCTCCCATATGTTCAACATAGACACAAGAGACACCAGGCATAAAAACACCCCACATAATCTGAAAATCCCTTATTTAGGAAAAAAGCAGGACTATACAGGGGTGTGCTTCAGCAGCAGACCTACCTCTATGCAGCAGCACCTAGAGCTGCATAAAAGAAAAAGGGGGATTACAAGCATTTGAAATATTACCTTTTTTCTGCTGAAGAAGGCTTGCATGAATCCTAACTCAGAATAGCTCACAACTGAAGTGCATTTGGTATTTACCTTCTCTTCACCACAAGGAGAGGTGGAATTTTGCTGTGCTTCACAAAGGGAACGCTGCCATGGCTCTCGGCACAACGATCGTAACCAAAATTTCCCAAGACCCAAATTGGTTCTGACACAAATCCTTCCATGAATCTGTCACTGGTCTTCAGCACCTTGGTTTTCCTACTGATTCAAATAAGGATGTGAGTGACAGTGCTGGGACCAGCATATAGCAAAGCAGAGATCATCCTACAGCTCTCTGGATCTTCTGTGGTAGCATCAGGTAACTTCCTTAGAAATAAAGCTTTAATTGAACTTGAGTGACTAATATGTTCAAACCGGAAACTTTCCTGTGGGTTTTAAAAATTTAATTATATTCCATCCCCAAATTTTCCTAGTGCTACTCATTGAAAATACACAGCTGCACTGGTGAAGCTGTCAGTGAAAGGAAGCAAGAGGTTTTGGCAGCTGCACAGAGGGGAAGAGGTGAGGCCCTGGACTCATGAGAAGGCGCTGGAGACAGTTTGGGTTTGGAGATCTCTGGAGTCTGATGACATTTTTGGCGATCTGAAGAAAACTCATTTCATCCCCACCCTTTTGTGAATAAGGCAGAGGTGAGTAGGTTACAAGGCAGTAGGTCTTGGTCCCAGCTCTTGCAGTGGCATATTGTATGACCGCAGCCAAACTGTGCTTGGTTCCCTCCTTCCTCTGTAGGAAGGAGGAGGCACACTTTCTGACATGAACATCCAGACCTGAGGCAGTCTGGGAGGAGAATTCTTAGCTCTGTGAAACAGATGCATTTGAGCTCAAAAGCACTTAAGATATGTGCTGATGCTTCCAGCACTGATTTTAGCTCAGGAGCATTGCACACACAATTCTGAGCTAGAGGATCTTCTCAGCAAAGAACATGTTCATTCATGCAAGTCACTCTGGAAGAACTGCACTGAGCAAAAACAGCCTTCCTGGTATTTGTTTCCCTTTGCACAACTCAGAAATATTTTCTCTCTGCCTGAAGCACCTTCTCCTACATTTATACAACTATCACTGGAGGAGGGAGCCAGCAGTGTGGCTCCAAAGCACTGGCACAACATAAAACATATATATAAAACAAATAATTATTATTTAGGCAATTTATTTTCTACCTATATTTCAGTAATTTAAAATGTAACAGAGAAAGGTAAAACCCCAAAGACTTACCCATATTCTATAAATATACACTTGGGATTGTGAAATAATCAGAGAGGAAAAATAAATCACCACCTTCAGAATATGTCTGCTTGAATAAAAAAGGACTTTCCTGTGCAAGAGATGCTATTCCACCACAGTAGTTAAAAAGTGCTATATAAGTATTGATTAGTATTGATTCTTACTGCTGTTGTTTGAGCTGCCTAAACTTCATATGGAATAAATATCTCCTTCCCAGACATGCAGTACAGCAAGACACTTTTTGACATAGCTAAGGCAAGCTTTCATAGATAAGGCAAGCTTTCAATACCTTGCGGTAAGGCATTCAATTCCAAAATCACAGAGCATTACACCTTCACTGATATTGGTACCAGCCTGGCAGAGAATTGCAATGGATCTGTTTTATTCCTGAAGTAGGCTTAATTTTAAATATGTGAACAATTTATAGTCATAAAGTCTCCCTTATTCAGAGCTTCTTTTCCACCACTTTAGAGCAGTAAAGTCTCGCTACTGCTGTTTCTGAAGCACTCTGCCTTACACAGACCTCACAGATGCCAATGAACTGGTGATATCTAAGATGCTGTTAATCAGGACCTGCTTCTTCAGAGGACACAAAAGAGAAGCAGCCCATGTACACCCACTAACACTGTGTAAACCCCTCCTGCCTGTTCTGCAGCACTGGCCCCTCCAGCTCTCCTGGTGTGGTAATGCAAGAGAAGACCAAAAAGAAACGCGCAGCTCTCAGCAGCGTACACCAATAAGGGAACCAAAATAGGTTTATCAAAGAAAAATGCAACGCTGACCCATCCTTGGAACCAAATCAAAGAGAATCTAATGGCAGCAGTAGGTCTCCAAGAAGAAAACAAAGCTAAGCTAGTTTAAAATAGATCCAAAGAAGAATACATGGTGTTTTTTGTTGTGGTCATTGCCAGCCAGATTATGATTGGTTACAAAGGTTAAAGGCCCTTAGTTTCTGGAGTCCTTAATCCATCAAATTGGTCATCACTATGTGCCAAGCAATGACCTCAGTGAAAAGCCATAAATCACTGCTCAGTTAAAGAACCAAGCCTGCGAGCTCCCTCAAGTATCACTTCTCTCAGCTCTTGTGTGTGGGGAAAGCAGGCTGCCCAGGGCTTGGTATTAGCTGATTTACATGGAGAAAGACAAAAGAGCTCTCAACTCCGAGTACCAAATTTTGCATTAACAGAAGCTGGCAAGGAGCAGATTGAATTAAAAAAAGACAATAAAAGCCAGAGTGTTTGCTTTGCATGTGGGTTAAGAGCTGAAAGACCTGCTTCCTTATAGTGTGGTGCCAGTATAAGATTTAAAGCAGCACGTAAGAAGTTAAAGCTACTACCTATTAAAGCTACTAATCCTCTAATTGCTAATCCTTTTCACGGCATCGCCAGCCACCTCGCAGTTACTACACATCATAAAGAGTGCCTAAGACATGCGCTGTTCATCAATATCACTGTAAATTCTCAGAAAGTTCACTCTCCATTCTAAAGCAGAGGGATCTCTAGCTGTGTTCCATTTGGCATCAATACCAAAGAAGATGAAGCCTTTTTTTAAGTATGAAAGTTAGTTCATCTTTACAGAAATAAAGCAGGTGTTCACCTACATTTTTACAGTAGGAACTGTGAGACGAAAACGACCTTAAAAAAACCTGTTGTTATAAGGATTTTCAAGATCCAGGAGAATGTAGGGGGAGGAGGGAGAAAGGAATATTTCAAACAGTAGAGAATGAATGTGGTTACATTTTTCACCACTGAGCACTTTACAACAGTGTTTCCTGTGGTAGGACGGCTTTAATGAAGTCTTTCACCATCTCTCTCTATTCCAGTGATTTCTAACCTTTTTTTCAAACATTTACCTGTTTGTGTTTCCATACACATATCTATGAAATATATATATTCAAGTGACAATAAGTAACAACATTATAGGTTACTGTAAAAATTCACATTGAGGTGCTGTACCATTAAATGCAAATATTTCCAAGGTGTTTTGGAGCTCAAGACTGTGTCTGCATTTATAATAAAAGTTTTAATTTTTAACTGACTCCAAAAAGTTTTAATCTCACAAGCTTTCTGCACATCCTAAATTAGGTTGTAGCAATTGCAGCAGAGGTCACCCATATTATTAATTCAAATTTAAATACAAGTGTCAGTCCTTGCAGGAACAGACTGTATTTTGTCAATGAAATCTTACCTCTCACAGTCCAAAGTAGTATCTTAAATGATAATTCATCAGAATTAAAAGCATTGGCAAAGTAAATGTTTTGGGCTTTCATACAATCTTATTTTTAAATGCTTTTGGCAGTTAACTCCATCTTTAAAATTCCATTACATTTATATGGAATTGCCTTCTATGCCGAAAGGACAGAAAGCAATGAGAATATATTTACCTCCTTTCTGTTTCCGTTTCAAGAACTCCTGAGGAATGAAACCTGACACAGAGGGGATGAAGTGACTTGGCTTTCATGGCAGGATTATACAAACCACAGGAGGACAGAAAAAGGACTCTACCCACTAGAGTCCTTCAGACCCTGAGATGCTGGTTCCAGTAAAGGAAATTCCAGGGGAATCTTGCCACTGTGGCAAACCTAGTCAGCACTGCACCCTCCTGTTGCAAAAGGCATTGGGACTGGAAACAGACTTTTTATCACAGATTTTTCTCCATACACCTGCCCCACAAGCTCTTTTTCAAACTTGTGTGCCTCCTGACCTCCAGAGAAGTGCAGTCCTGCTGTGTGTGGGAATCACTGCCTAAAGCAGTCCTGTGTCCCAAGATTCACAGTGGAGCTACAGTCAGAAACATGCTGGACATCCACTGGCTGCAGAAAGCTTGGGGTCTGACCCAAGAAGCTCAACAGAGAAAGTAATTTAACATATACAACTGCCAATGCAACATGGTGTCTTTTTTGGCAGAGAAGATAAAAATAGCAAAGAAATGACAGTTCTGTTCTTTTTATGAAAGCCTGGCAGTTTTCCAGTAGAGACTTAAGTACTTTTTGTACTTCGGGGGGAAAAAAAAAAGTGATGGGATGTGGTCCAAGACTGGCCATACGAACCTGAGAAATATGGAACAAGAAGCTGGGCTGAAGCAGCCAAAGTGGTACCACCAGCTGCAGCCCCATTAATTAATGGTCTGCGGTATGTAGCTGTAAGAATGACTCCGATAATTGTTGAATACAAGCAGATAACTTTTACAGAACAGTTCTGCTTTTCTTGCTGTGGTGGACTTGCCCAAGAGTTACCTTACACATTTGCCCTGTCTCACAGGGCAGTAAATTAGTTCTAATTGCAAAGGTATGTAGGAAAAGCTGTGCTCAGCATTCTGCAGCATTTGAAGATTTATTTTACACTTTTAGGTTTTCTCTGAATGCCTAAAACTGGGGGGGAGAGGAACATGAGAGAAAATGCAGACTTTTTAGATTTTTCAAATTACCTCGGTTTAGACAAATAACTGTTCCTCTGCAACTCAAACAATGTAACTGAAAACTACTGATCTGTGGGTGGCAGCGCAGTGCACTAGAATATAGATTTCTTTTATATTTTTTGCAGTTTTTTTAATTTGAAAAGAATGAAAATCTTATCTGCTTTAAGGGGAAATGTGACAATGCAATAAATTATTTTTAACATACCATAACTCTAGTTTTTATGAGTAATTTTGGAAAAAAATTACCAACAGCGGACACAGAGCAAAATCCTACAGCTCCATTGACAGCACTGACTTGTGCAAACAGCAGCAACTGCTTGAACATGAGCTGCAAGAGTCACTGTGTGCAATCCTCCAGCAGAAAGGGCCCAGGATCCTTGTGCTGTGCCAAACACCATCAGCTGGATGTAGCCTTTAGTCTCTGTGTGGCACTCAGTCATGCTTTAAATTATGTTTTACAAGTATTTTCTTAGTCTTTGTTTGTCTCCTATATGCTGCTGATCCCCTGTACTTGCTACAGGCAAACCTTCACACTAAAATCCATCAGGGAACAGCAGCTGCCCACAGCAGCTCCTCACTCCTTCCAGAGCCAGATCCTTCTAGTAGGTAGTTCTGAACTTAAGAAACAGCTTGAGGATTTTATCTCAAAGCAAAGCGGTTGGGTTGATCCAAGGAAACAATGTTTATCTCAGACTGCAGAATACGAATTGCATTTATTGTGCAGGTAGGGGACACTTAAAAAGTCACACTTGACATTTAGCAGTGAGCAACCTCTTCCTGTTGAGAGATCTGACATACAGGGGAAATGCTATTTTCTTGTTTCTCATTAAGTGCAAGCAAGGAACCATGTCCTGTCACCAAACCCCAGCACCTACATGCATGGCAATAGATATATGTAGCCTTGCAAAAGAAATCCACAAACAAAAAGAAATAGTCACCAAACTCAAGGCCAAACAAGAGAAAAGACAGGAGAAGGTTTTTGGACTGGCTGGTTCTTCCGGGAATGCAGCTGTGCATTCCAGCAGGCAGCAAGAATGTGGGTTTTTCCACTTATGCTGATCACAAGCTTTGCTACATTCTAGGCAAAAGCATTCATCCCCCACATATGTGGTTCAACTAGATAGCTTCACAAAATAACACTACTTTTCATGAAAGAGTGGAAATTAAACAAAGAATCTCTGAAAGGCTTCTAATGTCAGCCAGCATCATAAGGCAGGAACATTAAGTCACTGTCAGAAACACACATTTCTTTTTCTGGCTGCAAAAGCCGGAATATACTGGGCATGTCTGACATGCAACTTGATGTTGTCTCAAGATTTCTCTTCCCACAGCCAGGTGTAACAGAATCTGGCAGTATTGCCAAATTAATCACTTGCAGTTCTGTTGCTTGTAGTTCTTTATACCAATTTAGTATAACCAGTAATAATCAGCCAAAAAACCTCCTCAAGTCCTTGTGTTACTGTGTATTTTTCTGTCTCTCCAAAGAGTCACAAATCATTGACTTTTTTGTGCCCCCACTTTTGGCCGAAACCTGCTTGTGCTGATAGCAATATGAACAAAGAGATGCCAACAATAAAGGAACAAAGGAACTTCTGAGGAAGACTCCCCCATAGCTGCTACCAGTGGTGATTGTTAGAGATACAACTAATCCTATAGCTAAGAACTGAACTATTGCAAAAGATCCTTGGACCTCATTCCTACTGCCAAACAGCACAAAGCTTAAATAGCATCACTATCTGCCTCAAGTATGCTGCATTAAAAACAGTTCCTCCCCTTACCTTCTGACAGAGCACTGTATAAAAAGAAGCCAAAAACCAAAGAAAGAGCTTTTGTAGTAGCCAGCTTGTAATGACATGACAAAAATGACTAGAGGAGAGGAGTCACAAGAAAAGGTGACCTTCAAAGTGTGCGGTTCATGGATTTCAAAAGTGAGTTCATCACTATGACAATACCCAATTTCCAATAGAATTTGATCTAAAACTCTGCCATATTTTCTAACGATGTTCCAATGTGGAAACAGGCAAAAATTGTGATGAATATAATGACAGGAGCATAATTTATTTATATTTGTTTTATAGCTCTACCTCTCCTTAGAGGAAGTGCCTACCTGCTGCACCAGTAGATGGACACATTTTAAAGTTAGAGCTTTGTCACCTCTGGAAAGAAAGAGTGTTTAATCTTTTAAATATATATATAAGTTTCTTTGGACTTGATCCGGCTCTCATTAATTTCAAGGGGAGTTGGAAAAAGCACTAGTAGAGCTTATAAAAATAACAAACAATGAGAAAGAATGGGATGTAAAAATAAAATTCATTGGCTCCAAATCTGCCCCATTCTCTTTTTTTACCTTTCAATAATGATTACATGTGTATTCTGCACATTCAAGCATCAGAAAAACATATAAACCATTTTTATGGCATAGAGCAAAAATTTATCTACGTATTTCAGCTTAGATCTGCAAGAATACACTTAAATTTTAGAATTGGAGTGAGCAAACAAAGACAGTTTTATTCCATGCACAGCAATTACTCCAGCTGTCAGCACAAGTCACTTTTACTGCTAAAGAAAAAGTGCGAAGCATGAAGTGGATCCCACAAAAACAACACAAGTTTATTTTAGAAGACCACACCTTCTGTTCTGTAGGCCCTTAAATTAGGCACAAGTAAGAGCAAATTACCAAGCAGAATTAAAAGGAGTGAAAATGCCACACGTTCAAGGGAGAAAATGTATTTTTTCCTTAGCACTGAGGAGAACCAAAGTTAGAACCAAATTCCAAAAACATTTACAGATCTTCTGCAACTCTCCCACACTTTGCTGTACAGAGAAATCCTGCTGCTAGTGTAGAGAACAGGAGTTTTGCTATCAGCTTCAGTGGAGGCCAGAACTGTACCCTCTTTTATTATCAAAGCCCACAGCCCCCAAATGTAGCTCTTTGTGGCTTGCTTTCTTTCTCAACAAAGACGGGTGTCAATAATTGCTGTAAGGCACCATGGTTTTCAGCTAGCTACTGCTTATGCTAAACATTATTCAAACTGTGATCTCTCTCCGTCACGAAGGTATGCATATTGCTGAAAATGTCATACTTCAGGTAATTCATCAGTATAGAAATGGCAGTACCAATTTCATCCTGACAATTCCAAATGTCTCACTTTCTTTAAAACAAATCACAAAGATAAAATTTAGAATTAAAGTCTTAAGTGGACGGTAAAGGTGTTACTAAAAACTCTCTTCTGGATTCTTTTCCTGGTCACACTGATGTAAATACTGTATATTTCTAAAGTTTCTCTTGGCTTCCTCAGCATTTACATTTGAAAGAGAGTAAATCCTAGAACAATATGAAATCTGTCTGAACAGATTTTGCAGATTTTGCAGATTTTGCAGCACTTGCTGCAAAAATTTAGATTACCCGTGTGATGTATAAAATAGCAGATTATAGAAAGAAAAAACCCCTCTGATTAAATTCTTTGTCATCCAAACCCAGGATGAATCCTTATAGCTCATCTCCCATAGAAGCATTGTACGTGAAACAGGGTAATGTATAAACAAAGTGCTTTATCTGGGGCATGACTGGAAGCTCCAGGATTGTAACGTCCTTTAAGATAACATTCCAAACCTATCCTTTTAAGTTTTCAGCCAAGAACTTGTTTTTCTAATTTCTTTGCTCTTGGCAAAAGGAAACTATACTTCAGGCTAAGTTCTCCCTCTCATTCAATGCCACTACTACTCCCCTCTTTTTTGCCAAAGAAACAAAACAAGTGTTTTGAAACCAAAAACAACAGGGAACAGGCTATAGCTGCTCTGTGTCAAGGTTTCTTTCTTAATCATATTTACCATGAAATATCATAAGGCACTTCATTATCACAAATAATAATACTGTTTTATCTGCAACTGGATCTCACTCTGCAGTTCCCACTCAGCTATCCCAGACACCACGAGCTGATCTGGGAAAAGCCAACACTGGCGTGGAAAAGGCCTGGCTTCTACCCTAGGGCAAGTATGCTCAGGATTTAGTACTGCTGTAATTCTGCCACTGCAGTGTGGCTTGAAAACACAGTACTCCCTTGTCCTCATGAGTAACAGATTTCATTTACTTTTTCACTCCAAGATTGTGGGCTGTTTTGTCACACAGATTGGTGCATAACCCAGTTATAGGAATCCTAAAGGCTTGACTCACTTCTGTCCCCCCAAAACCCATTATAGGCCACTAAGAGCACCTCTTCTTCCCAGTAAATCCACTCACAACATGCACTATGTGATGAGGTCATTCATTGAGCATGACCATTAATTAAACCTCAGAAGGGAGATTTTAGGGAGTGTCTGCTTCTCTTTCTACCAGCTGCAGGGATTTTCCAATCACTTTATGGTGCCATAGCAATGCACTGAGACTCAGCTGTACTTCTCAGGGAAAAAAAGGCCACTGCAGTGTAAATATAAGCTAATGATGGGCAGCTTTGAAAAAAATCTCAGTCTAAATTAATTAGAAATAATATCACCCTTAATTGTACTTTGTAAAAGAAAAAATATGTTGCAACAATTTTTCCTGATAGCCACACCTACGTATGACACTAAATAAACACTATATATCACTGCAGAGGCTAAGTCCTCATTTCATTTTGTTGAGCAATAGCAGAGCAAGAATACATCACTGTAAAAGAACCTTTTCTTGCTTTGAATGGTGAGTGCTAATTTAAGCACTCACCATTCACAAAACTGAATCACCTTTACAGAAGTCCTACAGGCTAAGCAGAAATGTTCACAGAAATGTTAAAAAAACAAGCAGGGAACTGAAGAGAAAGTTTTGCAGCAAATTTTAGGTGTGGGGAGGTAAGCACAGAGTGTGTGTGGAAGCATGTGTGATTGTTTGTGTAAGCCCCATGCTGTTCCTCACGGTACCCTGATTGATGAAGCCTAGATCATGCTCTGCTGAGAGTCAGCATTTGTTTTTTGCAGAAAGAATTGCTGTATTTTATCTCCTGCCTTTGGGATGCTCAGGGGAAAATACCTTTCAATGCAGTAGGGACAACTTTTTTCTTCCACCTTCATCCCTGAAAACCATTTGGAATTTTAGGAGAGGAACGAATACCTTCCTTAAATTAAAAAAAAAAATCCCTCTCAAACAAAGAAAAGGAAAGAACATATTACCCACCTGAGACTGAGAATTAAATAGGTTTACCTTTATTCCCCCAACAGATGAAAACTGAGACAAAGGGAGAGCTTGTCCCAGAGTACTTACTCTGGGAGACTCTGAGGCAGCAAGTAAAAACAGAGACAGGTTCATGACTGCCTGCATCCCTCCCCTGCTCCAGTTAATTCAGGGAAGTGTTCAAATTCACAGCCTTTGCTGAGCCTTCCACCACCAGATTTACAGCTTCTGCAGATGCTGCTGTAAAAAGCTGCTCATGCTGCCATCCCAGCAAAGGCATGTTTTAAATGCTCCCTTCCTCTGTCAAAAAGCTAAATTCAGGTCTCTTAGTCTCTGAATTCAAAGGCCCTCCTCAGAGCTTGAGTAATTTCACCTGGTATCAGCAGTGATATCAGGAACTCAGGAATTTAAGCACATCTATTCAAAATCTCAAATCTCTTTAAAAACAGTTAACTAAATTATTATGTGTTTGTTAAATTTTGCACTCCAAAATCAAAATAAACCCCTGCCTTAGAAGAGCCATCCAGACTAAGCTGGAATTTCTATAGGAAAAAGTCATGCAAGCCTTTTAATAAGAATGTGGGAGGTTAGACAATTTGGATTTAGAAATACTAAAGGACAAAGAATTTTACCTCATGGGTGTATCAACATGTGAACAAAGACTGATGTGTGAAAATAACAATAATCTTCAAAGTGAAGGACTAGAATCAAAGAATATCAAAAGTTTGTCTTCTGGAACTAGTAATCAGCACAACCAAGGTCAGATATTTTCCTGAAAATAAATGTGTAAGTCTTTTTGTGCCGTTTTCCCCCTTTGTTTTTTGATCAGTATCTATTAGAAACTCAAGGTACTCAGCACACAAGTGTTTGGTCTACAGCTCAGCACTGGAGAGGCACAGACACAGCATCAGAACACCCTGGGCCAATGACTTTTTTATGTTTTATAGCCATCTATAAACGGATTTTTAAATATAAACAGACCCATCTCTTTATTTTGGAAGGCTGAACTAACAGCCTTGGTTTGGGTAAATTTCCATCATGTGAACAAATATAAAATGATCGTACAGGTTTATTGAGCAAGTGAATTACAACAGCAGTAAAAAAATGAACAAATTTTACTGAGTGACTGTTTCTATATGCAGAACATTTCAACTCACCTCCCAGTAATATTCTGGTCTTCACAGAATCACAGGATGGTTGAGGTTGAAAGGGACATCTGGAGGTCATCTGGCCCAGTCTCCCGCTCAAGCAGGTTCATCTAGAGCTGGTTAGCTGGGGCTGACAATTTTCCTGAATGCAGGCTGAAACAACAATAAAAATTTTTGTGGGATTTTTTATTGTTGGATTTTTTTTAAATTACTAATCTCAGTACTCTTAGAAATGAGGGAATTATAGAAAGATGGTTTTTATGCTGATTTCTTAGTATCTGCTTTGTACAACTCTTTGGAAGTACAGGGCAACAAGCCGCATCTCAGAGCTTTAATTTCTATCAGTGGTCTCTGCTAGAATTTCCTTCTGGATTATATTAGAATTTGGATTCCTTTTTTGCCACCAAATACTATTTCATATTGGTAGCACAGAAAAATAAATGAAAAAAAATGCATGTAGACAGAGCTGAAGAGATTTTGAACTTGATTATGTTTTCAAAGCTGTATATTTTAACAACCTGTTACTTTAAAAATATCTGAAATTCAGAGCATACATCCTCACTGGTTAAAGGCTTAAATTTGAAAAAAAAATAAATTAAAAAGCATCTACATTGACTGTAATTTTGTCTCCTAACAACAATTATTCAACAAAAATACATTAGAACGACTCCTTTACCACCTCCTCAATATTTCTACGATCAACTCAATCTTGTAAATAATCTTTGCAGTGTGCAAGAGATTCTCCAGCATCTTTAGCTCTGGAGCTTAAAAGAGTTTTCAAAGTTAAAAAGCAGGATTACAGTTAGCAACCCAGTATTCCAGTTTTAAAAGATGGACTATTGATAAACACAGAGATAAAGCTGATCTGAGTAAGCACCACATGAAAGATTTCCAGTCCAACCAATAATAAACCAAAGCATTAGTTCAGTGAAGACATTCTTTTGAGCATTTAATCACACTGTCCATTGAATAGAAAATACATAAAGCTATGTGCAAAAAGTTGATTTTTAAGGAATATGCACAATCTTCTCTTCCCATGACAGAAGGGATCAGAATTTATTTTAGCTCCCATGGTAAAATATTAACAAACTAGCTATCTCAACTACAGAGCTTGGAAAAGGGAATTTGAAACAAAACTAAACAGAAATATTCAGATGGGAATGGTGTATTCACTTGGATCCAAGTCAAAGTAAGCTGTAAGAGATAAATCATTTGTATATAATTTTTTCCAACTGATGTTCTGCTGATATCACATTTGTTTACTGTTTTACTTGTTCTATAAGTAACTTTTTATTTTGCCTAATAAATGGTTTTACCCTTCAAGTTTAGCATAACTGTTCACATGCAACCAGGAGCCATGTATGGATGTGCCTCCATTTGGTGCCACTTTCTATGCCAACATCAACCAATCCACACTTGTACAAGAGAGATGCCAATCAATTTTTTTTAAGATGCAGGGCAGAGGCAAATCTAGCACAGTGATCAACCAAGCACAGTGAGGATTCAAGCCCTCCATCAACACTGTCCATGTCTCTCCAAGAGAATCCCCCACCATGCATTTTCCTACAGCTGCCCTTGGAAGAATGTGGGAAGAGTGGGAAAGGAGCTCAGCTGGTTTGTAAGGCAAACACTGGCACAGGGAAGAAATTTAAACTGAAGCAACATTTTTAGCCACACAGCAGGCACCATCACACCTCTGCTGTGCACCACAGAAGGTGTAACCCCCAAATGTACTTAGGTTAGCAGCTGTTTCTTGGGAGTCTCAGCTCTAGGGACTGGGTCTAACATCTCCTTGGGGGAATCACAGGGTTTATGTGTCACCAACACACACCTTTTAGCAAAACTGAATTAGTGCCTCCTGGTCTGAAGAAAACCAAGTAGTTAAATAAATTCACTCTATGGTTAATAGGTATCAGTGGCCTGGGCAGCTGCTTTTCCTTTTCATGCTGTGTACAGAACTTTCACTTTGGTAGGAAGAATATTTTGGTCTCCTATGGAAACCATAGGGGTTATTGGTCTGCTAGTGTCTTCTAAAATAAAAGTTGTTTTGATAGAAAGCTTGCAATTAATATACTGAAAGCAGCCAGGTGACATGCCACTTATAACATACTGTAACAGGGTATTTAAGATGTATTTTCAAATTTGTCTGACCTTGTTTCAAACTCACTTGAAGACTACTGTATTGCAGAGAGAGGCTTTTGTATCATCACAGCAATGGCTGACTTCAGTTATGCCATTTTGAAAATCTCTCCACTGATAAACAGCTCTGCTTGTTTTTAAAGTTCTGTTTACTTATGTCTCTGTGGAACTGGCCCAATATTTCCCAAGTATATTTTAAGCTATTTTTGTTATTCTTATTTCACGGGTGTTTTCTTTCAGGGTACATCTTTTGTTTCCACAGAAATAGCACTAACATCTTGTGTAGTCCCAGCATTTTCTGGGGACACCAAAGGCAGCTGTTATCTGCCATGCCCTGTTCATGTGCCTCTGCTGGGAGTACTGGATGTAGTGTGTTGCAGGACAAACATCTTTCCAAATTAAGCTCTTAATCTCTCTGCTTTAGGTAGTATTGTTTAGTAAATGTGAATATGAATAACTCAGTGATCACATATAGCTGCTTCTGCTGTACTTGCTATGGTTTATAAATAAACTCTGAAAGGCCGTCTAAACACCTGACAGTCTGGAGCTGTGAAGTGTTGAGAAAAACACTTCAAAACAAGAAAAGAAAATCTAAACCCTTTATTATTAGCCCAAATACACTGGGAGTGGGTTGGGGCTGTGCACAACACACTGCAGACCCAAATATCTAATTTTAACTTTAGTCACACAGTCCTTTGAGCAACACCGACAGAAGTTGATCCTTTGAAACCAACTCAGGTAAGTCCTGAATGGATAGAGACCATCTATCTAGAAACAGTTTGGATTTTAAAAGATGTTGAAGTCACATATATGAATCCCTTCTTGGTTTTTAAGTAAAACACAATCTCTCAAGGTACTTGAGGAACTTTCTAAAAGAATGGGCCAAATCCTTACACATAATCTAATAAATGCTACTGTGATTAAGTCAGAAACACATTCAGTTCACCACAGTGTGAACTCAGGAGCTGTCATAAGAGAAAAAATATTGTAACATAAGAAAAAGTGTGTAACATATAAGTCTGCTACCTGAAGTCTCAAGTAGTTATCTTCAAATATTATTTTATATCACTGTTACCAGGACCATATATGAAAATATGGCTTACACTTGGTGTTCTAATTTCTGTGAACTATTTTTACACCTGTGAGTATTCCTACTCACTTCTGTATAAAGCCAAATCATAAGAAGAAGTCCCTTTAAGATAAAACCATGTCTCTGAATATAGCCCTGCTATTCCAGCTTCATGGCCCATGATAAACTACTTTCTCCAAGACAGGATTTGCCATTTGTAGATCAACCACTAGAGATAAAAATAACCTTTCTGATAACAGTTCATCACAGCTCTAACTTAGGTAGACTGAAGGTTTACTTTACATACAAAGCTTGCTCATTTTTAATCTAAAAAAATTCACAGAGAGGAATTGAAAATTTTACTTCTTTTTTACCTCTGCAGTAAACTAAACACAGATGTCTCTGAAGGCATGAAGCCGGTGATGAGACATCACGATTTTCTTATTTGGAGAAATCTAATTACAAGTAGAGACATCCTTTTTCAAAAGTGCTTGCAGATTTACAGCTTTGAAATCCTGCAGTTTGACTTGGGTTTCTGTGTCTCCCACCCTGCACCCTGACAAATCCCCCTTTGCCAATGCAATATTCAATACCCAAGCCCTCTCCCAGGCTCAGCTCACGCCCACTGCAACTCTCTGCCTGACTATTTGGATCTCAGTTATTCCTCTGAAGCAATTTCCTGCCTCCTTCAGGCTCATTTCTCAACTCCCAGTTAACAAATTTTCAACCTGATTACAGCTGGGTTAGTTTAGACCAGGCTCTTGTAAAACAGTTGCATACTCTGAGCCGCTCTGCTGCAGCTGTTGTTGAGTAAAAGTTATTCATAAACTGCAGGCAAAATCCTCCGATATTTACAAAAGCTACTATGCAAAATATCAAGATATACTGCATCACACCATGGCTATTGTCTTCACTGGGACCTTACTGTTTGCTCAATCTTCACTGTGAGAAACTCACAGCAGCATTTTGGATTTGACTGGGAAAGAATTTAAAACTTGAAAGTTCGATCACAAATCTCCCATCGCCAAGTAAATGTCACCATTGATTTAATGAATAAAAATTGAATCTTCTTAGAAATGAAACTGACTACATGACTGGGAACATCAGGACTTTTTAAACTAGGCTTGGGGGGAAAGATGGCATTGTATAAAATTAATCACTTTTGCTTGCCCATTTGGTATCATATAAACAGAAAAATTTTCCAGAAAGAAAGAGAAAGTTTCCAGAATACAGTATGTGCAAGACTATTAGCCAAGCTTCTTCACTGTTTCAAGCAGACGCAGCCAAATCAGGCGGAATTAAGTTGGCAGTGGAATCAAAATTAATCTAATCTTTGCTTAGATTGCATCTGTTTTTACAGATATTGCAGTAAGGAAAAAGGCTGGGACTCAGCGTGGTATCCACCACTCCTCCACCAGTGGAGACCCATTGGGCCCAATGGGACTCCAGGCTCTAGAATGGATTTTTTGGAACTACCTAAGGTCACTGGGTTTGGAAAGACTCTTGAACCCTAAGTGATAGTCAGGGACCACCAAATGGGCTGTGGAAACCTTAGAAGAAAACACTGACAGGAACCTGAGCCTCTCTTGTGAATTCTTCCTCTCAATGATAAAATAAATGAGGAGGGATCCAAATTAGAAATACATTACCTAAGTTTATTAGAAGATTAATCGTACAGTAAAAGACAAATAATCTTGGATGAATTTCTCTGCAACTCCAGTTCTAGCATTCAGCAGAGGAAATAAAAACATAATGCAGTAATGAAACACTAAGTTAGAATCACCCAACTGCCAGCTGAGTAAAATACTCATTTTTAAAGCTCTTGAAAACAGAAACCCTAGAAAAGAAGTGTACCCCGCTTGGAAAAGGTATGCTGACATAATGAACATAAACAGTGAAGCCTGTCTAGAATTAAATTCTCAACACGTAAAAGAAAAATTCAGCAGTTTTGATGAAATATATAAATAATAAGATATTTACTATAGGCCACTGGAGGCAGTGAGCAGTAAAAGCAATACTTAAGAAGTTGGAATTGTCTCCCTAAATACAGTTGAAGTCAAGCAAGGGGATTCATCACAAGTAATATCCAGTCACAACACAATAAAAGAATGATTTTGATTTGGATATCACAAAGTGGCAGTGCCTTGATTCAGATTCACCCATTGCCATAGAAATTAAGGTTTCCTCTTCTGGTAAAAAAACCAACTTACTGGAGCATAGACTCAAAGTAGCCAGAATCATTACCTAGTTTGAGCTCCCACATGACATTAAATTACACCACGGTATCCCTGATTTAGTCTCAAAATTCTGGACATCAAGCACAAAACAAGTGTTAGCACATGGTAACCATCTCCAGTAGATTCCTTTTTTTGGTGAACAATACCAGGACTCAATACCATAGTTCTCAGTCCAAGAAAACCTCATGGCAATTGCAAATATTTGAGAAAGCTTTATCACCTCTCTACCATTTGAAAATCATGGAAGCAGAGACTCCGAGGCATCAAAGTTAGGCACAGGGAATTTAATCTGTAACAAAAGCTAAGCAAAATTTATATTCACTAATGAATGTCTGTAAATGGGGTTTAAATGAGATTTGAGTGCCATGCAGGCTTAGTGCCTGGGCCTACACCTTCCCCAAGCCACTACAGGGTCAACATCAAATAAAGGATTTCTTTCAAAAAGGTGAGGCTCAGCACCTTTTTGCTTTTACAGAGGAAAGCTACTGCTTATTTTTATTTGCATTTATTTGCTTTGTATTTTTGTAGAGGAACAGCACAGCGGTAGTAAAGCAAAATGTAGATTTTTTTCACAGAAGAAACTACTGAAGTTACAGAAAGCAAATCTTCTGTTCCATAGAAGGCTCCATATGCCTGTCTAGCCCAGCCATATTTCTGGGGTTAAATGATGCAAAGATAAAAAGCTGACTTTGTGAAACAAAGGTAAATAGCAACCCAGATGCTCTCATTCATATTCTGAAGTTATTGCCATCAGCTCTGTGACCAACACATTTCACAGCTTGTGAATTTCCAACAATCATAAATTAGGGCAGTAAGAGAGGAACAAGTACAGTCCTATAAACCTCTGCAAAGGTTTGCTTTATTTATATTCCAGCTGGGGACCCTACCAATGCTCTAAAGTTTATAAAGTATTGGAATCCAGGAGAATCCAGTCCTCAAATCATTCATTTTGTATTTCTGATGGCCTGGCTTATAACTATGTATTTGCACTGCTCCACAAGTCCACATAAAAAGTAAAGAACTATGATTTATCCTTTGTCGTTCTTCTAAGCAGAACTAGGTCCACCAGGTGCAACAAAACTGTGCACACATCACATAAAACAAGATCATGTCTCCAAGGAAGCGGAGTAACACTTCCCTTTCAGAGGCTTCATTTAGCCCTCCTGGCTCTTACATGAGAGCAAAGTAACAAAAATTTTAAAAATTTAAAAATCTGGAAAAAGGTTCCTAAGGTCACTCAATTTGATTCTGAATGCATAACCAACTATACACTACACCTAAATGCTAAACTAATATACAGTTTCCCTTTTAAAAGAGCTTGTCCTTGTGGGTGAAATGTACTGATGAGACATGGGAGGGAGAACCTTGTAACGTTGCTCCATAAACATTCCCTAACATTTTGTGTTCTAAGTCATATGTGACACCCATGGTTTTCCAGCATCCAGTATTGCCACTCACTGTGCATTCACTTCACAGAACTTTCTTTTCTAGGAAATGTTATATTTAATGATGTTAAACTGCATTGAAAATATTTGTGACATCTGTCAAATTAATTTTTAAAAAATCATTAGGGTCAGTGTAACTGCAATAAATACAAAATTAATAGCATGGGGGTTCTTTTAAGGTTACATTAAAATAACATTCGGGATCTGTCTGAATCTGACAAAATCCAGGAAACTGGCTACAACCACATTTTGTCCTTAAATTCTCTGTGCCTACATAAGAAAGGCGCTAAACAATCCATATTTTTTATTCACAGAGCTCCATGTGCTAAAACACAGAAAGCAATGTCAGAATTAAACCTGGGATTTTGGCAGTTCAGCTTCATTTGTCTTACAGCTCTCCTAGGGCAAGTTACCCTTTTGATCCATTTTTGTAAATTCTGAGAAATTAGGTTTAAGTCTTCCCACAGCTGTTTTGAGGAAGAGTTCTCATCCACTGAAGGTGTAAAATGCTCTGATCCTTGTGCACAGAAGGAGATAGAGCATGACAAAATCCTATTGCTCTCTGTGCTGCTGGCAGTGCCCACTGGCACATGCCAGAAAAAGTGTTTAAATATAAACATCACTTCCTGAGTTCATTCCTTCTTTCCCTTCCTGCATTCCCTATTTTCCCTTCATGACATTATGTCTTAGAAATACACCTTCTCTTGCTTCAGAGAAAAACCCATGACAAAATTTGGACCTCTGCACTGCAACAATGAGGATCACTGGAGAATACATTTTCCCTTCTGAATTTTTGGTTCAAAGCATAAAAATACAGAGACAAATCACAGTAAATCTAGGATAGTTATGAAATTTGTCAAGTCAATTACTTTATCTGAAAAAGCCCTAACACAGAGTTTTAATTTGTAATGTATGTGCCAAGTACTGCTCATAGCTCACTATTTTTAAAACAATATACCAGTGACTTCAAGGACATATGACTGAATCCTGTATCTTTTAGCTAAATTGAAAACAGGCAGACAGGCAAAACCCTCTTTTCCATATTTACATCTAAATCTTTTTTCAGTTATACAGAAGAAGCCATTCTCACAGGGCTTTTAAGTACATCTTTAAATTGCAATTTTGTTACTTAGATCTGAGTGACAAGAAAGATGAATCATGTCTCAGAATTTATTCAGCATTGCTAATTAAACTCATTCCTAGAGGCCTGGGAAGCACTAAACCACTGGAGTGTAACAGTGAAAATTAGTGATTTGAATAGAAGAATCATGAACTTTGGAAAAGAAAACATTACCCATTGGTGGAGCTCACAAAATAGCCTCTTACAGAAACTAAATAAGATTAATGAAGGTGAAGTCAAGAAAAACAACAGCTTGTAAAAGTCCTCATGTCTTATTTTCTAAAGAACACATAAAATAGACTCAGTGCCACTAAAAACCTTTAACATGCACACTTAACATAGAAAATAGGGAAGCAAGTTTATAGACCTCACCTTACTGTATTGTACAGAAAAAAAATCAACAAAAATTATTTTAAATTTAAAAAAAACCAAACCTCCAAGTGTTTCCAAGTATTTAGGTCCAGATCCTGGCCCTTCAAATAGTTATCATATTTCAGTTAAAACTGTTAACCATAGGTGTTTCAGTGCTACCAGTAATGTTTACTGTCAGTGAAAGAACTATGCATCCTTCCTGATTTTCTTCCTGCTGAATAGTCTGGAACACCCAGAGCATAGCACTTGAGGGCTCAGTCCTCCACTTTTCAACAATCAAAGCACAGATATGACAATAAAAATCTGTCAGGATAACGTGGCTACTGCATCTGGAAATCCATGCAAAAGACAGCAAACTGTAAGCCTTCAAAATCAGAAATCATTGGGAAAACATTGGATTTAATTCATGGGTTATTCCCCTGGTGGGAAGACCAGGGCTTTGGCGCTGGCAGCTAAGTTTGGACCTCAGTGGGACCAAGGAACCATGGAAGACTGATTACTTAGGACAGTGCCTTGCTGTAAACCCTGGTGTCAGTCCCAAATCATTCCCAAATCATCCATGCAAATGTAAATCCCACAGCTATCAGAAAGCAGGTCTGAGGAAACTTGAATATCACTGGTGAGTTTGGCATTGAACTGCTATAACTGTAAGAGTGGGGTTAGACATGCCCTCTGCTGCACTAGAAATGAGTAGAGAAATGCATGCATAAATAACTGTAGCACATACGTGTGCTAAAACACACATTCCAGGACTTTAAAACTTTCCTGTAAATCCCAGGCTTCTATCATATTCCTTTTTAAAACAGACCGAAAAATAACTATGTGATTTTTTTAGTAATAAACAGACATTTTAGGGGATTTCATCCAGTTGGCTGGGTTATTCTGGTTTTTATAATGCTATATTGGGGCTTCAGTGGTCAGAGACCCAGCCAATTAGCAAGCACTTGCGAGTTCCAGGAGTAAAACACAGCAACCACAGTTCTCACAACATACCTTCAGAGAAAATGTAACTTCGCCAGCAGCATGATCAATCTGTGGTTGGCCCAGGGCTGTGCCTGGTTGTAGGTGTCACTCTCTGCGACCAACTAATTTAATTTATGATTGAGCCATGCTCTGATAAATTCCTCATGCTTCTCACAGGAGTTTCTCAGACCTGGAGTCCTCTGTAACAGCATTGCCACTGCTGGAATCCAGCTGTTCTGCATATACAGGCATTTAGTCTTTCCACTATAACATTTATGAACCTGCACACTCAGAAGCCTATTACTTAGAAGCAATTCATCTCTAAGAACAAAAGAAAAAGCTCTTAAAAAATATATATATACCCAGCTTACCAAAAGGGCTCAGCCTTAGATGTAAAACCACACTGATACATGAAACCACAATCCAAACCCCATCACCTCCATGACAAGAATATTGTAGCAATAAAAGTGCATCAGCTCTTGAAATCCTGCACTGTTTGGTGACCTGCTCCAGAGAGGTTCTGCAGAGATCCATTACCTCTGGAGGTTAAGGGCTGGACCGAGCAGCAAAACACAGAAATGTGATCTCTGTCAGCCTTCACACGACACTTACAAAACTAACACACGCTGCGACATAACTGATGACTTTTGTTCAAACCCACCGGGTGACTGAACATGCACAGCCCTAAAATTGCTCTTTAAGCAGAGAGTTTTCTTGATGATTTGGAAAGTGGGAGACCAAATGTTAGACTCCACCAATACACACTAGGCAACTGACAGAAAATCCAGCCAAATGCTAACAGGGGTAAAAAAAACAATTTAAAGAAAAGCCATTTCTATTAAAGGTCTCTTTGAGTGCAGAGTTCTGAGTTTGTTAAAACATCCCTTTCTATATTGCTTATATTCAAATCTACTCACCAGTGCACCATGATCAGATACCTCTGACCACGGTTATCCAGTGAAAAACACTCACTTTCCAGAATGCTAAGTTAGTATCAGGAACATGAGATTTGAAAGGAAAATGTCAATTGGAACTAAACTTCTGAAACTGCCCAGTAGCACTCCTCAACATATAACCTTGCTACAAACAATATCAAGTTCAGTAGCAGCATCAAGTAAGCAAACCTTTCTTGAAGACGATTTCGTGATTTTCTGATTCCGTGATTCTCACAGCTCCCTGAAGATATTTTTCAGGCAAGAAAGACAACAGGATATAATAAATTTACAAAATAGTAATATTTAGTAGTGCCTATGTGCAAGTCATGGAAGCAAGATACAGCTCTTTAAAAATAGTGAGATTTATCTTAAAAATTGACTGTACAGAAAATAAAGAGAAATATACAATTACACATTATTTAGCTGAAATACATAGCTCATATAATTATATACAGTGTAACTTGAAAATAAAAGTTTAATTGCAAAACTTGCAGTGCATTTAAATGGTTAAGAAGTTTCTGAACTGTTCTTTTCCCTAGGAAAAGATGTTCTCAGGTTGCAGCTATCCTGAAAAAATAGCTTTCCAGCATTTGAGTACTTTTAAAGAAAGTATTTCTAACCCAGCAGCACATTAGTATGTCCTCGAGGACAGAGCAGGAGAAATACATATCACGTATCACTGTGCTTTTAGAATTAAAGAGCAAAGGAGAATAACAATGGCAGTGTAGCTCCTAGTGAGAGATGGATTCTTCAGCAATGGAGTTGCCCTGGTTTAGAGATACCTCTGCTCTCTCATGAGAATTTCACACAATAGCAGCATGCTGTACTTCTGGTACCTTAGAGAGGGGTATATCCTTCAAAACCTTTGCTTCAAGACAACTTATGGGACCTTTAGCACAAAGAGGGGCAGAGCCACAGACAAACAATTGGAAGTCTGAAAAGATCTCTTCATGAGCAGAGACAGTCATGAAGAGGACCATTGTTGACCAAGGGGATATTCAGCACAGGCATATTAACTATGAGAGACACAGAGAAAATAGGCACTCAGTATTTCATCTGTACTACACCTGACTTAATGAAACTGAAGTGTAACAGCACATAATTAACTAGTGGAATCCCTGGCTTCACTAGGGTTGGAAGTGGAATTTAAAACATTGCAAAGACAAGCTTCCCACTCATTTTGGAATGGATGTCTCTCAATACTCCTCACAGAACATCTTTCACTCTTTAATAAAATTGTAATTGAAAACACTATAAAATTGGTGTGATTCAATGGGTCAGCTACAGACCTCTTACGATTACACTTTGGTAATCAATGACAGATTATAAAAACATTCAGTGTTCTATTAGAGAAGGAAATTATGCTTACATTTCATGGCATGTCAAACAGTGGCTGAGAAGAGACAGTGAAGAACCTTTCCACTCCTTTTACCCTGCCTTCTCTGGACAAGTTGTTCTGACAGGTTGTTTTGGAGCTCCATCCATCATCCTCCAAGTGATCCCCCAACAGACAGGATCAGATGCAGCATACCAAACTACATGACACATTATGACACACTCCTGTGTGACCATCCTACCGCACTTGCAAAACTGCAGGCACTTACAGAACACATTAATAAAGTTTTCTTTGGAGACTTCCTCTTCAAATTTAAGATTACACACAGTGTTTACAGTGTAGACGGTCACCAGAATGGAATTTGACTATCTTAGCCATTTGAAAAAATATTGCTATATCTTGGACTTTTAATAAGGTTTCCACAGATTTTATATGGGTCAAAGGGAGGGAAAGTGCTTCTAAGATACTTTTAAGATAACACTTCCATTCCACTTAGAATGGAAACTGCCTTTTTGACACCTAAAGCTGCGAGTTCTTGGTCTGCTTTTCCTCAGGTAGAGAATCCATTAAGTGATGAACAACTTCTCAAGCAGGGTTATGAGATCTTTACACGTTATGCACACAGCCTCAGATTTTTCCAGATACTTTGAGCATTTTTAATGCATGAATTAGCCACGGGCCCTTGACTGCAAGAACCACAGAGTTCCATGGTGAGATGTGAAGGCAAAGCACACTGAGCTCTCCTGAACCAGTTTGTGGATTTGGGGGCATTATTCTAGCACCTGAAGGAGCTGTTACAGAATTCTGTGAATTTTTCCAGGATATTCTAAGGAGAATATTGACAGAAGCCCTCAAATTTCTTGTAAGTACCATTATTCTGAAATTCATTTAAGAAAAAAAAATATTATCCAGACCTTCCTATCTTGCCTGCTCTAACAGCAGCATTTTCTCTAATGTCATCACCAGATGAATAGACTATTTTGCTTACCTTTCAGCCTAGTCAGACAAGATAGATCTTGTTTTGGGGAGATGTCTGGTTTGTAATGTAAAGTGCTCATTGAAAGATGTTTATGTTTTCTCTGTATGTAAGGTTTTCCAGAGTCCTTGGTGGTGGCATAAGCTCTACTCCCCAGCATGCTCACCCAGGCACAGTGAGCTCTGCCGCCACAACACTGCGGGAAAGCAATGCCAGCCAAAGTAAACAAGGCTTGCATATCAGTGGTGCAACTCCACACCAAACGCTCTGTGTGTGACTTGACAAAAGGGTTTTCCCAAAAATTACTGCTAAACTCCATTCTTTTCATGGTTTTGTCTAGGAAGGACTAAAGAAAGTTGATGGGGATAAACACGTGTTTAGACAGCATGCATGCTTTATGCAAAAGCCTAATTTCTCAGTTACAAAGGAAGCACAGAACACTCTAACTGTGCATTTTCATCACTGAATCAAAGATAGTTAAAAAAAGATAATACCTAAATAAACTGAAAAAAGTGAAATGTCTAAACAACAGTGCAAGAATGACAGTTTTTTTACAGAATGAACTTCATAGGAAAAGGAGCAAAATTCTCCTCTTAAAAACCTAAGCGTCAAGCTCTTTCTCAGTAGTTCAGACTAACTTCCCCACACATTCTTCTTCTTATGAGATTGATACTTAATAAATGGTATTCATTTGTTTGTGTCTATTTTCACTGGAGACCTGGAATGGCCAAAGCTCACTTGCTCTGTGTAGACCCAAAGGGAGACCACATCATTTACCAGAACAGAAATCACTTTTCCTTATTCTTGTGCAGCATGTTGGTTGTTGTATTGATTGTCCTCACCAGATGAGAAATTAAGTAATTTCTTATATTGTTCCTGCCCAGTGCCACTACAACGTAGTTTTACAATATCTGATGCATAAATGTGCAACACTGCTTTCAAATATCTAAACTGACCATTTGGTCAAAGAGCTTGGAAACTCCTGGAGGAAGCATCACAAAGATAAGGAAAGACCAGAAGGATAATTAAAATCCATAATTAAGATGATGTTTTTTAGAGTGTGTGAGAGAAATAATGCAAAAATCATTCCATAGAAATGTTAAAAATGTTTGAGAAATAACAAAGTCATTTAAATGCAGTTTTAGTTTAAATGTGAACTTGCATATGACAGATGTGATTTTATACATATCTATATATAACCCAGAAAACTTGCAGATAATGTACAGAAATTATAATGATCACTGGATAAAAACCACTATAGATTAATGAAAAAATCTGAACAAATCCTGAACTGCTCAAGGAAGGGTACAGAGTTCTGACAGATCCCTTAGTACAAATGGTGGGAGTAAAGCATATCCACATGATAATCACATCCTTACCAAAATTGAAAACGTATGTGAAAGTCATGGTGGTCTTGCAAAAATATAAACTCATAAACGATTTTTTGATTTGGTGTCATCATTCATTTCTTTCATTTGAGAAATCAGTTTTAGTAGGCCATGCAAAGATTGATGGCTTTTTCATAAAAGGATATTTTATGAAACAGTGAAATATAGCATATTTCTACCTGATAAATGCAGAGACCTGTAAACTTTGAACCCACATTGGCCTTTGTTGCTTATGACCCTGTTTAAGTGATTTATTTTCTTTTAACAACTGCAGTCTACAGGAGGTAGAATATACTGAGTGGATCTTTAATTCTGTTGAAAATTGAACAGTTTAAACAGAATGGCTGCCATTAGAAGACCTATTACTGAAAAGTCATATTATCTTCATTTCACTATCCCTTTTAGGAACAATATTTATGGTTGGAGAAAATGCATAATTTATTAGGAACGATATTTATGGTTGGAGAAAATGCATAATTTATAAAAACAACTGGGTAGGCTGCTGTAGAGCAATGGAGGAGTTGGCATCCTTAGCCCCACATCAGGGGACTTCATCAAAGCTAGAGACTCTGCAAACTTGGCACGTGGAAAGGGATAAAATCAGAAAACTGGCCTGGTGTCTAGAAGAACATCTTGAGAGAATTGAACCCTCCCCACCCTTGTGAAACATTTGGATTTCGAAGATTTAGCAAATTCCAAGGAAATAATACTTTGCTAGAATTTTTCTGCCAAACTTTCATTACAACAGCACCTTTATCGTTGACTTGAGTGAATTCAGTTTCTTTTTTGCCCTCCTTTCACTACTTTTTGTTTTTATTTTGTTAACGTGCAACAAAGTCAAACAGCATCATAATCTTACTTCCTGCTCCTTGGTGCAAACATCACCATGGAAGTTAGGAAGATCAGTCTTCTTTCCTGCGTAGTGAGAAACCACCTCAAACCCAAAACATTTATCCTATAGAGATCCAACTTTGTTTCACTAAAGTGGGGACTTATATCAGGTAGCTTGCCAGTAGCACAGCACAATACTGCTCAAATAATCTCCATCAAATGACAAGCCTACAAAATCTTAGCAGGGTTTAATGTGTATTTCTGCATTATCACATAGTGCCCAAGGCTCCTTCTTATAAAATTAAATGGATATGATCAGAGAAATGAACAATGCTTTTTTAAAACTCTGGTTTGAAGTTGCTCATTCATGAAACAAGCTTCTGTTAAGCAAATTCCGTGTTTGTGAAACATCTCATGAATACATGGTGCTTTAATAAAAACAATAAATGTTTAAAGCTCCCCTACTTTTCTCTGCTCTTCATTATTAGAAATAAATCTTATGAAGTAGATAAGAGTATTACAATTAATCCCTCCTGAATGGAGACAGTATGTACTATTATTTTCAACACTGGAGAAACTGGCTTTGACTAGAGTGGCAACAACGGGCAAACTGATTTTATAGTTTTGATTTATTGAATATTAGGGAATAGACTTTTTTAATAACAATTCCATTTAAGTATTCATTAAAATGGAATTAGTACAAGCAGAGCCAGATTCTGATATCCATATTCTTGTCAGACAGCATTTTATTACAGAAAAGTCTCACTGACATCAGTGGGATTACTTGTAAAAGGCCATTCAGCATGAGTGAGAACACAGAGCTAGACCCTACAAGGGTACAGAGGTTTTAGATACTCCCCCTGACACCCATGTGCCCCACACACCCTTTGGCAATGGCTAGAGAAGTATGGAATTGTGTGCTCCAGGCACACAATTCCATACTGGTGTGCATCAACCACACTGGTGTGCATCAACTCCTAACCCCACAAAGACCTCAGCCACCTTGCCCCTGCCCCAGGTATATGGGATATGGAATACATATCTTCATCCTCACAAAGAAAATAATTTCCAAGTGCTGATTATTTTGATTTATATTTATCTTCATAGTTCTTTCAGTCTGACTAAGTTTGGCCATAAGAATGCATAGCACATGCTGCCATAAAAAAGCACTATGAAGATGAATTTTGATTTATAAGAAAAATCACTCAGAAGGGAAAAAGTAGTGGGCTACAGTAATGAATCTTACTAAAGGATCAAGGCTGCATAATCCACTCCTCTTTGCACAGCAGAAGGCCATCTTGCATTTTTGTTTTGTACACTCCTGATTTAAATATACAAATAAACAAATTCCAGTAAACTCTTGAGTTGGTACACCAGGTAAAGAGAACAGGCTTAGTTATTAATGTTATTGATAATTACAAAAAGAATATTGATTTTTTTCCATATGTTACCTAAAATGTCTCAAATTCTGAGTGCTAGCACCTGTACTATATTTCTTTATATAGTAATCTGTATAATGAGCAGGGGAGGAGAGTGAGAAATTTGACCTTTATCTGTAAAAGAATGATGAATGAAAAAATTGTGAATGTCCTAATTTATCTTTCATTCAAAATTATTTGGCAAATTATTTTGAAAAAATTTAGCATATATGCTGTAATTTCATATTTTCATTAAATACACAGGTCATACCTGGAATATGCTTCTACTCCTTGACTGGGTGCATACAGAATGCAGTCCTGACAGCAAATACTTCACAGTATCTTCACATATAACACTCTGTTCAGTGCATGTACAGCCTTTCCTCCTCTAAAGGGCTGCTGTTTCTGCAGAATCCCGCAGCAGAAAACTTGTTTGCCAATAGAAAAACAAACATGGTCAAAACCAATTTGTTTCATGCTTCTTTAAATATAAAAAGGGTCTATTTTTTTTGTTTGTTTTAGTGTAATCTAAAATAATGTATTATAGTTATAGCATAACATAATATAGTACAACTAGTAAACAGACTACTTCTTATTGTATAACTTTGGTTTTAAAACTGCCCAACACTAAAGGTTTCTATTGTAGAGTTCTCAAAGGTCAGACTTGAAAGTTTAAACTTCAGGCTCTACTGAGATAAAGGCACAGTGCTTTGCAAAGTTATGCTATTATCCCTAGTTATAATCTTCACTGACTTCAGAAATAATTGCTTTCCTTAAACAAAAAGGAAGTCTGATTCTAATTTGCTATCTAGATCTACATTCTTATATTCTTTTTATAGATTTTTGAACAAGTTATCACTGGAATCTTCCTTCACTCAAACATAAGTGAAAGTTTTATCTTACTTCAGATATCACAAAAATAATTTATTACTGAGGAAACAAAACCTTTTGTCTCACAATATATTTCTCTGCGACAGCTGTGGTATTTCACTGAAAGCACAAAAGCTGTGATGGTCTGGACTGCAATCAACCATTTTTAATAGGAAATTTTTAAAGACTTTTAATAAGATCCCCTAACATAATTTATGGGGAGAGGTTTTGAAGTGAAGAGGCATTGTTTGGCAAAGTGTTCTTCCTCTAATCTCAGGAAATTTAAATAATTGAGTGCTCATTTCCTCTAAACTTAGGATTTCTCCTTAAAAATGGTTAAGAAAAACACCTGCTACACTGGCAGCAAAATAAGTGTACCAAGAGTCCAAAAAAAATACATTTCTAAATGCTTCCCAGAGGCAAAACTCCATGCCAGAACCCAGTATCATTAAAAATAATACAATATTAAATTTTGCTTTTTCAACTCAGCATTTTTAGTACATATTTTGAATTAAGATGGCATGCTGGTCAGGGAAACTGTGGGTATTTATTTCAACTGATACAGTTAGGGGAACTGGAATAAGTGGACAAAAGTGGAGAGTTTACAGGTTACAAGAAAACCAGATAAGCCCCCAAAAGTTACTATACTTACTGAAGTTATGCAGAGTACCTCTGGCTACAGAACTTGGCTGGAAGAATAAGGACAGCAGGCTTCCCCTGAGATCTCTGATATGTCTTGCAAGAAGAGGCTCCAAGGGTATTTTAGCAGTTTCCCTTTAGCACCAACGACAACTAGAGAAAAACCAGAAACATAAGTAGGAAGTGCACTTCAATACATTGATAAAGCTAATCAAAGTTCCTAAATAAGGAACAGATTCAGTTTGGCTGCCTGAGAATTTGGATGAAGTTCTGAACTATTTTTTACATTTTTTGAGTAACTCATAGGCCATGATTCTGACTTGCACTAACAGCTGATTTAACTGTGTTCTGCTCGTCTAGGTTGGCCAGAATATCTCTCCCAAAAGTGAAAAGAAAGAGAGGGAGAGCCTTTAAAGCAAGGAGTCCTGAAAAACTCAGGCACAGTCGCGGTACCCGGGACTCGCCCGGGTCACTGCGTGCCCAAGACCTCCAGAGGGCACTCAGCACAAAAGGGATCGCACCAGAGGGAAAGGGGGTGCAATTCCCAGCGGCCGCTCATCCTTAACACTGCTTTTCAGAGAAGCAGCTCAGCTCTCATCTCTCCCTACAGACAGAACTGTAAAATTAAATACATAAATAAATAAATAATTTGCAATTCTGAAGAGGAACAATTATTACCCTGCTGTCACAGAGTCTGTACTTTTTTGTGTATTGGAAAAGATCTTTTTCATCAATGAAAATGCTTATTTTGAACGAAAAATAATCGTTTAACAAAAGAGGATCAGCTTCTGGAGTCAGACTTAAACCCTTTATTTTCAAAAGCTGTCTGCTGATTTCAAAGAGCCTCTGTTAAAAACGCTTTTTTTCAAGATGTGTCACCTAAAGGACTTTGTTTTCTCCAGTCAACACATTCAAAGCACACAGGGCAGAATGTCACTTCCTTAGACTTCACCTCTCTCTTTGGTTTGCCTGCAGAAACAAAAAAAAACAATTTACAGTGGGTACCAGCCAAAATTCCTCTTTTTGCTTCAGCAGTTACATCTTACTCGGATAGTAAGACTTTGCCCATGTTATACAGACATACACAGACACACACACGTCAGCCAACTGCAGTGACCTCCTTTGGTTCTGCTCGCAACCCTCCCTGCAGCCCTGCTGCCCCAGGGCACTGCGTGGCTGAGGCTCCCCAGACTGGCAGCGCTGGGAGCACCAGTTCTGGCAGCCTCCGCAGGGACCTCTGGCTCCCTCGGCAGCACTTTAACCCCATCCACACCCCGTTTCTGAACTGGCTTTACAAACTGCAGACAGGACTATAACCAACTGCCTCATTTCCACACAAATGTCATAATTCCAATCACACTGAAAGCCGTTCCTCCACTACATCCTCTTTGCATCAGTAGTTTCACAAAACACATACTGCCCCCTTTATATTCAAAGTGGCCTTCCTGATGCACAAGTTCAAACCCCAGCTATCATCTATCATCTTAATTCTTCTGGGACAAATAAAGTATCATGCAACAGACCATATGTGGATATTTCAGCAGAGCTCTTTAGAGTCATGTCCTGTCTACCCAGTGTGATCCATGGTTATTTGATTTTCATATATTCAGAATAATACGTGACAATACATCCATCTGGGTGCACTACCTAAACAGAAAATAGACACTGGGGCCGGGAATTCCCTGTGTAACTTGGGTCATTTATGTGCCCTGGGGTACCTGAGGCATCTGCAGAGAAATGTCTGCAGCATGGGATCTACAGGACACTCATTGCAGCTTGCAGGCATGCACAATATTCCAGAATGTAAATTGGCAACAGGCATATGCTTCAGCACCTGAAATGTCTCCTAAAGATCTGTGAAAATCAAATGTACAATGTATCACTCTAGCCCGGGATGCTGGATCTCAGTTACCTTTACTATCTCAGAACTATGTTAAGCGGGACTAGAGGAAAGTCACCTACACTTTAAAAATGCTCAGACACTCATTCTCAGAAAATCAGATTCCCTTCCAGATCACACACAAAGGGAGAACCTTTTTCTGTACCTATCCACAACTTCCAGAATTCTGCCCTCTGAAATACAAAATCCTGATAAGACTATCAATCAGATGGTATTAAAATATTCTGGTTAAAAGATAATTAATCAGCTACAGTAGGGGTAATATTTTTAAAACACTGCCTACAGTAGAATAAACTAATTAGGCAGGATTTATATAATGGAAAAATTAGAAGTTGAACCACTATTTAAAAGTTACACAAGCACATAGATGATCAAAACTAAGTTGAGTCACCACATTTACTAAAGGCAGTGTGAGCATTTATCAGGTACATTGTTCTCAGCGCTGTGGAAACTCAGAAGCTGGTGTTACCCCTGATCTGCTTATTAGACTTAATAACTAACTTTAGTCATTGTTTGGTGAGGTTTATTAAAAAAGGGGGTTTGTGTACAGTAGTCTTACTAACTGGGTTACTGGTTGGACTTTGTGATCTTGGAGGTCTTTTCCACCTTAGCAATTCCATGATTTTCTCGGCTTTTATTTTGCCCTTTGAACACGGGGAAAATCACCCTATAACCCTGGTGCTCTGCCAGAGCTGAACAGGAAACTTCTTTAGCCGAAAACATACGCAACACACCGGTAACACCGAGTGAGAGCTCCTCACTTCTCACCGGAACATAAGCGCAGGTGTTGAGACAAACTAACGAAGAGATAACCAGCATCCATTGGGGAACTGCTGTCCTTACTCTGACCGCATTTCACTCCCGACACACCTTCATTATTTCTGTTATTTAACCTGTTCCACGAAAAAGTACTAGGGAAGAAAGGGTGGGGTGGGGGAGTATGTGAGGGGAGTGAAGGGCGGGGTGGGGGTGAGGAGAGTGTGAGGGGAGTGTGAGGGGAAGTGGGGGGGCCTGTGTGTGCGACGGGGAGCTGCTGGCGTAAGCACTGCAAGCAGAACCAGGCAGCCCGAAATTCGGGCAGGGCCGTGGTGGGAAGGGCTACGCCGGGCAGGGCGGTCCGGGCAGGGCGGTCCGGGCAGGGCGGTCCGGGCAGGGCGGTCCGGGCAGGGCGGTCCGGGCAGGGCGGTCGCAGCTCGGGTCCCTCCCACCCGGCGGCGGGAAGCGGAAGCGGCGCGGCCTGGCGCGGCGGCGGAAGCCGCTCCGCCTTTCCGGAGCGCGGCGTGCTCGGAGCCATGAGCGTCCCGGCCTTCATCGACATCACCGAGGAGGATCAGGTCAGCGCCCCGCGGGCAGCTGTCGGCCCCGGGCCGGGGGGAGCGGGCTGGGCTGGGCCGGGGGGCGGGAGCCGGGCCTGCCCTGCCGTGCTCTCCCTGAGCGCTCCGTGAACTCGTCTGGGCTTTCCTTACGGACACTGAGCAGGCGATTAGAGAAACCTGAACATAATGGCTGAAAGATAACCCTGTGTTTGCAGCTTCTTTATCAGTGTTCGTCATCTCCCTGGCACTTGGTTTTCATCGCTCCTCAGCCGTACTTTTGTTTAGGAGAAGAAAACTAGTTCAGATATGGGCATTACTTACGCACCTTTGGTTTTGCAGAATTCTCGGTATTACAGGCATGGGAACTGAGGATTCTGTCTTTGAGCTGCTGCTTTGGATTTAAGGGCTGCTTGTTCCCAGTGTCTTTGTAGTATGTACATGTACATACATTGTATGTATACACAATGTGTATGTATACGTATTGGAAATCTACAAGAAATGCGCACAGAGCTACCAGCCTTCAGTCCAGTCTTCACTTACCATAATGCCTAGTACAGCCCCATCAAGTAGCTGGTCTGAACCATCCTCAGTACAGCAGTTTGTCCCAGGGCATTTAGCTTTCTCTTCTGACTCCAAAATGATTTGACACTGCAGATGGTGTAAATGACACCTGGTGTCACAGCAGCATCCCGGTCAGAGGTGCCCTGTGCCAAAAGTTGTATGGCATCAGCTTGTTTCTGAAGGGTTTTGGTTCTGCTGCTGAAGCCCTGAATTGTAATGGTAATGAATAGGCCTGTTGCTGAGGGAAGGCTATTTTCTTGGTGAACGTTTAAGTCCTAAGAGTGCAAGGTGGCTCATGGCATAAGGCCAGGTTGGATAGGGCTTTTGGCACCTGGTTTAGTGGACGGTTCCCTGTCCATGGCGGAGGTGTGGAACAAGATGATCTTTAAGGTCCCTTCCAAGCCAAACCATTCTGTGATAAGACTGGGAATTGTCTTTAAGTCGTGTGAAGACTGAAAGTTCTGTCCTCTCTAAAATGACTTTGTTTGTACCCTTTTTCTTTTCTGGTGAGGAGGCAACTAAATGGTTTTAATGTTTACCTGAAGTTTCCAGAGGGAGTAAAAGATAATTAAAAAGTCATAAGAAAGTATCTTTGTCACAAAAACTTACTTGGGCTGCAGTGCAGTACCCAGTTGTGACACATTCACACTGTCAGAAAGCCCAACAGCTCTGTGACCTATACAGTCTCTGGCGAGCCAGCTATAGCATGTGCAGCATCTGGCAGAACAAAAATCTGTAAGAAATTTAATTATTTTGACTTAGTTGTTCACAAAACAGCTGTTTAGTTTTGTATGAGTTGTCTTCTCTTTTTTAAGGCTCAGGAACTGCGAGCTTACCTGAAATCCAAAGGAGCAGAAATCTCTGAAGAAAACGCTGAAGGTGGACTTCATGTGGACTTGGCACAGATTATTGAAGTTTGTGATGTGTGCCTGAAAGAGGATGACAAAGGTTTGCATCTCCAAGTCTTGTTGGTTTTGCTAAACTTATTGCTATCAGTGCTTTCAAACAGTAACAGTTGGCAGGATTTAGAAATGTGTACCATGTATTAGAACACAGTTTCATCTTCATGAAACTGGAAGTGCTTATTTCCATGATTTCCACAGAAAATTTGCATGTGCTCTGCCCCTCCTTTCTCCAGAGATCCACCATCCTTTGAAGAAGGAAGAAGTTGAGCTAGACTGTGCTTGTAATCAGGGCGTAGAGACTTGTATGTAAAATAGGGGTTTTGATGCTCAGGTCTCATTTTGGGGAATAAACAATATTTTCCATATGTAATTAATTTATTTGCTTGGCCTTTGCGTGACTGATAATTAGGCAGACTGAAAAGAAAACACAAAACCACTGTGGCTCTGTTTGGAAAGGATGGGACTTAAATCACACTTAAAACAGGAGCTGGGGAGGGTTTGTAATACACTTAATTGTTTTTGAGGGCATTTTCCCTGTGGTCTGGGTATCCCTCATGCTCCTGGTGAAATGTTTTACTGTACTTGAGCACTAGGTATTAGTATTCTCACTGTAGAACTGTGGGCAGTTTCCTGGATGTGCAGAAGAAGCCACTGTGTGGAACCTAGAGTTCCTCTGATTTCTCTTATGTGTAAACAGAGAATTCAGAGCAAGTATGGTACCAAATACCACATTCTGTGTTGACCTTAGAGTGGTAGTTCTTGTCTCACGTGGAGATGTGTTGGTGTAAGCTCACCTGGGCCAAGTCTCTGTTACATTCTGATGAATATCCAGGTTGGTATCTTGGCATTTTTTTTCTTTTACAGTTCTTGCTTATGCAAAGTGGTAATTGATATCAAAAGTAAGTCTCCAGCACAAGGTAGCTGCTAATTGCTGCTTGGAGTTTCAAACAGCTGTATGTTTTGGTTTATGCAGATGTTGAGAGTGTGATGAACAGCGTTGTCTCTCTGCTTCTTATCCTGGAACCTGAAAAACAAGAAGCACTGATTGAAAACCTGTGTGAGAAGTTAGTAAAATTTCGGGAAGGAGAGCGTCCATCTCTTAGATTGCAGCTGTAAGTACTGTATACAGCAAAGTGAGACAGTGGTGCCTTGCAAAGTAGTTGTGCATCTAAAGAGGAAGGATTATCTTGTATGTCTTTAAAATAAAGTGTGGGGTGTTGCAGGAAGCGCTCTTTTTTACCTTCTTTTCCCTATCAGAGAAATACCAATTTTTTTTCTTGGGTATTACAAAATTAAAATTGCAATGCACTTTTCAGCTTTGCTGAAAATGGAAGCTGTTACAATTCATCATAGATATAAGGTGCTGCCAGGTGCTTTGTCTGTACTAGCTTGTGTCTTAATAAAACATTTACATGCACTCCAGTAATGTTTTTTTGAAACCTGTTTAACTCCGTTGTTGGTTGTTTGCGATTTAGCCTGAGCAATCTCTTCCATGGCATGGACAAGAACACTCCTGTGAGGTACACAGTGTACTGCAGCCTTCTGAAAGTAGCCTCGTCCTGTGGTGCCATCCAGTACATTCCAACTGAACTAGATCAGGTAATTGAGGTGACACTGCAAATTGTGGCCTTTCTATGAACCATGTTGCACGTAAATGTAGTCAGAGCTGATACAGACCATCTCCATTACAAATTGCCAGAGCCTATAGAGAAGCTGTCATGAAGATGATTAGAGACATGCAACACCTCTCTATGAGGGAAGGCTGAGAGAATTGGGATTGTTCAGCCTGGAGGAGAGAAGGCTCCAGGATGCCCTTATTGCAGCCTTCCAGAGCTTTAAAGGGGGTTTATTAAAGAGGGAGAGTCTTTAAACATGGGCAAATAGTGATAGAACGAGGGGCAATGGGAGCATGAGCGTGAGAAGACCTAGAAGAGAAATCTCTGTGCAAGGTATTTCTAATGTTTTTCTGCTTGGGAGAAAATAAAAGGTATTTATAATGTTATTTCAATCTTTGCCTGAATGCTTCTTTTTCCCTTGTATTTTACCTAGGTCCGAAAATGGATTTCTGACTGGAATCTGGCCACAGAGAAAAAGCATACTCTTCTGAGACTGCTCTATGATGTCCTAGTAGACTGCAAGAAAAGGTACAAAAGATAAATCATAGATACTAGATAGCTCTGTATTTTGATGTGCTATAGGTGATCTGTAGGGAAAGTATTTCTCACAGGACTTGTAAAATTAATCTGTACCAATAATTCAATCCAAATATACTTGTGGAGGCTTTTTAATATTTTTAAGTGCTCTTGTATTCAGTCAGTGTTCCCTAGAATATTAAAGTTAGTAGTGAATTAGCTGCAAACCACAGACTTCCAAAATAACACTATTTCTTTCTATAAATACTCATCTTAGAGCATTGTAGCATTATGCCAAGTTTATTATTTAATATCACTTTTGACATTTTAGTGCATGGTAGTGCTATCTCTTAATTAATGATGTGGGAAGGCTTATCAATCACAGTTAACAGAATCAGTCGTTTTCTGTAAACATTACCTTTAGGACAGTGCTTTCCTCTAGTCATGGTAATTAATGTCCACAGAATACCTGCATGGCCATTTTGAGTTATTATCCTGGATCATCTTTGATCTAACAAACTTGGCAGACCACTGTCTCCTGGCATGTAGAGTAATCCTGTGTATATGGTGCCTGTGTATTAATGCAGGTCTTAACTGAGAGCTGTCATCAGTTTATATTACAGATGTGATACAGTGGATTGTCTGCCCTGGCCAGGGCTACACAGATGGGCTGCTATCCAGTGGTTCAGCACGTAGTTCCATGACAGCTCAAGCTTATCTAAACTGTCCCTGTAGTTTGGGGATGTGGTGGGTGTGTGTTTCTTCTCCTGCCCTCCCCCAGTAACTCTGTTTTCTGAGATACTTTTTGAAGGTTTTTTTGATTTTCCTAATGAGGCGGTATCAGGACCCCTCCACTGCTGACTCGCAGGGGTACCAGAACTGTACTTGCATTTTCCATGGTTGCGTAACCTTGTACTTCTGCGGAAGGAAGTTCTGTCCTGTCCCTTCCAGCTCCCAATACCTGTATGTGTTTCTGGTGGTGTGGATATTTGTGGGTTGGACTGGGGACGTGAACTTGCTAGGGGTTTAAAAAGGCAAGTGTGAAGCTGTCATAGGTGGAGAAGAGTTCCTTCTGTCAGGACAGCTGGCCTATCCTGCCCTGCTGGAATTGTAGCCTGGACATGCTGCATCAGCATAGCAGGATCATTTTTAACCAACCTCAATTCAGTGATGATTAATCCTCATGAAGTAGTTACACTAAGAGCTACATTACTGGGAATTCTGTTTGTAACGCTCAAATGCTTTTGCATTGACCGTTTTGTGTGGCAGATTTCAGGTGTCAAATAAATTCAGAAATGCTAATCACAGATCTTTCCATGGCTTAGTGCTTACCTTTTTTCAGAAATATTACAGTGACAATGTTCCTACTCTTTTAAACACTTCCAATCCTGTTGATTTATTGTGAGGTTTTAACTAGTTTCATTCCCAAACTTAATAGCCAGCTATTTTTACCTAGTCTTGCTATCAAAACAGTGGATTAAACTTCTAGGTTTAGTTTCCACTGCTGCCAGTAACCTTGCTACTAAATGGTATTTGCTTCTTAACCATAGGTGATATTTTTAAGATAGATAATAGAACCTTCCAGAAACCCTGTAAGAAATTACTCCAGCACTCAAGTGTTCTTACCATGACTTGCAGCAAGCTGTGCACTGAGTGGAGCAATGTTTCAGAGCACTTGCACTTCTCTCCAGAAAAGAAAACAAAAAGTGACCCTGCCACCTTTGACCTGGTTCACTCTCCTGGATCAGTGGGCAGTGTTTGTAATAGTATGGGAAACTCACAGCAGCATTCCAGCTGTGGCACTCAGGAATGTGGCTCTATCTAGCAGTATGGGAACATAAGTGGGAACTGAAAGATAAGTGATCAAGATGCTACCTCAGTTACCGTTGTTGGTTTATAATCAAAAGAAAATAACTACATTGTTGAAGAGGTTTTCCACCAAATCCTGATACAGTTTAAAGCTGGTCTTTGCTGGCAGGATTCAGCAGCATTAGTCCTGTCCAAGTTACATTCAAACAGGTGTGGCAAGTCTGGTTATTAATACCTCTGGCAAAAAGCTCAGCATGTCAGGCACCTGCAACGTAATTAATTTCATTTTAGTTCCATTTAATATCATGTAATGTAGAGGAACTTGATTCTAACATCTCACTAAGTCTCTGAACGCTCTGTTGTGGCTCTTTTCATTCCTTTTGTCTACCATCACTCTTCAGCTCTCACTGGCTTTTTGTCAAGTTATGCATCTAGACTGGCAAGTGGGGCTAGTTCAGGACTGAGCACATGTTCAGGCTGTCTTGCTAGAAAAAATGCTCACATTTGCACCTTAGGTGAGACATTTAACAACAAACTTTGGTAAAACAGTGATCTGTATTTGTGCTTTAAACATCCTAATTTACAGTAGTAATCTTAACACTGAATAGAATATAAGTTTAAAGGCCTGCCATATTTGCTGAGGTTCGCAAGAATTTAGCACGGAAAGCTGGGAATTGTCTTGTAGCATTCTGTTGTTTCTTAGAAATACAGGTGAAAAAATTTACTTCTGCACTTAAAAAAAAAAAAGGTGGAGAATTGAAAATACTATTGGAAATTATTTAAGTGATAGTTTTCAACTTTTGCTCCTAAGGGAAATATGAGGAGAGGAAAAGTGCCAGAAAACTATCAGCTCTGATAGTGTATAAGAGCAAGTGCTGAAAGCTTTAATTAAATAAGGAGTTGTGTATTCTTAGGTTGAATAGCACATGAGCTGAGCCTCTTTGATTGAATATCTACATAGTGCCAGTTCTATATTAAACTGGTCCTTTGTCTCCACTAGAACATCTAGTGTTGGCAAGATTTCACCAGTGCTAAATCATAGTCATAGGCTGATTTACATGCAAATGCTTCTCTCATATTTAGAGCTACCTAAATTAATTTTTTTTTGCTGATACAGAGCTGTCAGTTCATCTACATCAATACTGGTTACCAGGGCAGAACATAAGCTGACCTCTTTAGTGCTGAAGTTTTAAAACAAATATTTCATTAAAGCTTATATCCCAGAACATTGGTTCAGGTATGTTCTGGGACCTAAAGAAAATTCCCCTGCCTTGGGACAAACTGTCTTTATTCAATGTACATGAGATTGTGTAAGATATTTCTTGTTATCTGTGATGTCTTAACATTTGTGCTGTACATCTCTCAGATCTGGTAAATTCTCTGAGAACAAACTTCACCCTATAGAGTGTCTGTCAAACAGTGGTATGGTGAGATTTCAAATAAATACCCATATAAAGACAGTGTTACTGTACTACATAAAACATTCAGATCAATGCTGCTGTGTGGGATAAACCTCTCTCACAGCACTGAACATACTGGGCATGTTGTGTTCGTTTGTTCTTTCCTGTGCAGTTTATGCCATTAGCCTAAGTCATTAATGCAAATTGAAACTTTATTCTTGCAGTGTTTTCTTCTAAGGAAAATTGTGTGTGCTTGTAGACCACGTGTGAAAATTTGTTGTAAATTTTGCAAAAAGCATCGGCAGTTGCTGGCTTGGTGGCAGAACTGTTAAGTGAAAATAAATCAAAATCTGTTAAAATGACACAGTAATTACCTCAGAGCTTGTTTGCAGTAACTCTGATGTTGTTTACAAGATAATCTGAGTAAACAAGGCTGTAGGTTTGCTCAGCTTTCTGAGAAGGAGTTGTTTTTTTAAAAGTTGTCTGTTGGAGCAGTGCTGAAAGCTGTTTGCTTCACAGCAGCCTCAACCAGGCTAATTGCTGGCTGTGTAATTTTGTCAATAAAATGAGCAGCTCTGCCTCTGAACACTTGAAGAGAGAATCTGTGAAAGAAGAAAGCTTTTTTTATACAGTCATTTTCCTGACCATAAATATTCTTTAAGAAATGCCATATTGCATTTGAAATAAACTTTGCAGCACTACTTACTGTGCAATGATTAAATCCAGATGTGCATAAGAGGAGCATTCTAGTGAACCATATAAAGCTGTTCCTAGCTCAGAAAGCTTTTTCCATAACCAGCAGGTAATTTATCAGTTTAAGAGAATGAAATGAAGGGTGAAGATAAACATTTTTTAGAACAAGAATTGAAAGAATACATCTAGTTAATTTGTTCTCTCCACTAGAGTTAAAATGGATCATCTGCATCTTTTTCAAGTGTAATTTAATTTGACCTATTACATTGTAATGGAATTATTTAAATATTTAATTGTCTTGTTTGAACTATTTTTTCAGCAATCCTGAGGCAACTTTATTCTTTTTTCTCTAGTGACACTGCAGCAAAAGTAATGGTGGAGCTGTTGGGAAGTTACACAGAGGACAATGCTTCCCAGGCTGGAGTTGATGCTCACAGGTAATGCTGACTTCCCAGTTTCCTTACAAGTAACTTTTCCTCAATTGCCAAATTGTTTTGATTGCCTTACTGTTAAGAGTATTGAATGGCCTGGTAGGCCAAGGGCCCTGCCACAGCCTTTTCTGTAGTATTGCTGACTCAATCAAGAGTTTATCTCTGCAGTCTGCAGTAGGTTTGGTTGTTTCTAGGCACAGCCAGGTTTATTCCAGTGTGCAAGTGCACAGGAGTGTTCCTGGTCACTACTGAGAGAGATCAGCCTTGGGAGAGGACTTCCTTTACATCAATTGTGCCCTCAAAATCTGTACTGGAATCCTAGATTTCAGATTTTTTACTTTTTCCTCTTTTATTATCTAACTTTGAATGTTCTTTTCAAATAGCACTTTCTGTTGAAAAGACATTCTTGCTGTCTTCTCTATGAGCAAGTACATGAATGTGAACTGCACAGAAATAAACTTACCTGTTGCACAAGCTGGGACTAAATTGATTCGTAACAGTGCGTTTTCCCCACTGGCCAAAATGAGTAAATGCCTGTATTTTGACGTTCCAGCTATCATGATTTTTCTTAGGAATTAGTTGTTTAAGTTCTGCCAGATGTGTACAGCCAAAAGTTCTCAAGGGAGCTGTTTGTACTTGACCACGGAGGAAAATCAGAATGACTTCTGTTGAAAATTAGTGTCTGTGCATAAGTGGAAACTTCACTGGCTACCCTACAGCAGCCTGGAGCCTGTTCCCTGTGAAAGAACATGTGTGCCCAGGGCTGTATCCATGCAGAACTCAGGTTCTCCTGGTGTCCTTGTGGGGCAGAGCGAGCCAGGGCTTCCAATGTGCTGCTGAGAAAACCTTTCATCTGGAGTTTCTCTTTCTAGTCTGGAGCTGCAACTGATAAATCCTGGACCTTGCATTGTTTGGTGTTGGGGCTTTCTCTGTCTTGTGTCACATATTCAAGTATAATTAAATCTTCCGAAACAATTCAATGAAATTTTAGGAGGACAGTAAAAATACCTCTAGGAATGAAGGCTGTGCTGGAAATAGATGCATAGATGGAAACAGGGTAATCTGTGGTTTTACTACCTAGCACATTTTATTTGGGACACTGGGCAAACTACTTAGTGCTTTCTGTTCCTTGTCTTTTCTGTCTGTAAAATGAAGAGTAAAATTTGAATGTGACATGTCTTACCTTTAATAATATTTGAAAGCCCTTGGGTGTTCCCTAGAAAGCAAGGAGCAACAAACTGAGTTGCCTTTAGTCATAAAGATATGTATTGTTTTGAAAGTAAGCATTTTCCTTTTCTTACTAGATGTATTGTACGAGCATTGAAAGATCCAAATACCTTTCTCTTTGATCATCTTCTTGCCTTAAAACCAGTCAAATTTTTGGAAGGAGAACTTATCCATGATGTGAGTAACTTTGCTTTTAGTAAGATGGTGTGATAGCAGTAGACTGCTTTGTTTTAATGTGTCTTTTGAAATCATTTAGAATAGTTATCTGTGTCAGTAATCCCGAGCTGCAATGTGCTCTCTCTTTTAGTCTTTAGAATTAAAACTGCGTGTGAAATATTTCGCTTTCAAAGTTTCAGAAACTCAGTTACAAGTTCTGCCCTCACATGAGTTGTGTAACAAATCTGCCTTTTAAGTCAAGGAAAAGGAAGTGAGCTCAGCAAGACTGCCCACAGCTATTGACAGAAGACAGAATTTTAGATCTTAACAGCTTATTTTTCAATTCAATACCAATAGTTTGTATGTGTTCAGCTCGCAAAGAGAGAAACCAAGATAATATTTAAACTATTCTCATATTTGTTTTCCATCTTCTAGCTTTTGACAATTTTTGTAAGTGCTAAACTAGCATCCTATGTCAAGTTTTATCAGAACAACAAAGACTTCATTGACTCCCTGGGTAAGTGTTCCGATTATAACATTTTGACTATTTATGTAGCCTACGGTATGGAGGCCACAGAGTGCTTCAGTTTGAATCCGTGTACTGAAGCAAGGAAATTTCATAAAAACAAATTACAGGTTGTAGATGATAACCTCTGCTAGATTGTAAGTGAACCATCTGACTTGGTTTGTTCTACTAAAACAAGCTGGTTTATGGATTTGGAAGAGAACTCTGGTTTTACCCACTGTTTTTTTCTCTTAGAACTCCCCTCCTGAAAGGTTGAACACATTCATCCCCTAGGCTATGCCAGAGATCACAACTTCATTGAGTAAACCACCAGCTTGTATAAATCTCCTATTAATTTTTTTAATGATTAATAACTTTGTAACAGCAAATGCTTCTGAGCAGTAAGATAAAGCATGCAAATTGCATGTGTGTCTGCGTGTGTGTGTGTGTGTCTGCATGTGCCTGCGTGTGCTGATGCATTAGACCCAGCAAGCCACAGTCTGTCCCAGTTAATTTGTTTCATCACATGAGGCAATGTGATGGAATGTTAATGTCAGCACCCTCTTTATTTACACACTGTGGAAAAAAGGAGTAGTAATTAACACTTTGACACTCCCCCGTTGATGTGTAATTGACTGTTTCAAAGGAGCACTGGTTCATAAGCTATTGCATGCATTAAAATTACGTTTTTTATATTCCAGCATTTTCGGACAGGGGTCAGTGACAATGCAGAAATTGCTCAATGATGCAGATTTTTTTATTACTGCATTAAGGTTTTGACATATTGGTAATGAATAAATGTTTCCATAAAAATACGATGATTTTTTTTTTTATAACTTTGATTTTGAAATGACACTTGAACACTGCCTTGGATGCGTTTGAGGAAAGGCATAGTTTTGCTAAAACAGAGTTTAGTGCAGCCTTTTAACACATGCATTATTTTGTTTAATGGAGTGTGATACAATTCTGAGAATAATTGTCTGCAGAGCTTTAAAATGGTGGTACTTTGGGTATTAAAATGATGGAAATACCAATGAGATTTTTTGGTGAATAAAATTAGTGGCAAGTTTTTGGTTGCTTATAAATATGTAGATAGGATAAGTGTATCTTTTGTCGCATGTATTTGACCATTAGTTATGCAGATATCTTATGCTTTCTTTCTGAAGGGAAAGTGGGGTTTGGGCTTTTCTTTTAGTTATTTGTCCGCAGAAGTATTTGCTGTAATTGCTGTTACACTAACATTTGAATAAATTTATGGAAGATTAGTTACTCACAGATGTAGCATTAATTGTATAATATGGAATAGTTGTGATTTCTTTTGCCTTGCCCCCCTGTATCTGTTTCCCTCCATTAATTAATTAATGTGTGAATTTTCAATATACCTAAGATTCACATAATCTTAGTAAAATCCTAAATACCTGTGTAACTTCTTGAAAGACAGTCTTGACTCCGACTTATACTGATTTCTCACCTGCATTATTTATCACTTTTTTTTAATCAGAAACTTGGTGTGTCTTTGAGCAATGGACAAGCAGAAATTTGGAGGGAGCACAGATGGAAATGCTGGGGACTGAGTGGTTCAGGCATGGCTTTGAAAAACAAGGGCAGTTTGGTCGAGAAAACAATGCAATTATTACATGAAGCATTCAAAAATTACCTGTTCCCAAAAGCAGTTAGATTTTTAACCATGCTGTAGAGATTTTTTTTTAATAACTTGCCAAGATACCTTTGTTTTAAAGGCTGTTAATGATAGGATTTCAGTGGAAGTAGAGTATGGGCTGTAGTTGTAACCTTTTGTGGACCAGGACCAGTTAGAACTGGCCCAGGAAAGCCTTGCAGCGAAGGTACCTACAGGTGGCATCAGTTTGTTACAATTTGTTGTTTTATTAATGCTGACAACTTAGGCCAGCAGTAGCATTATCTGTGTCAACTGCATCGCCCTAACATGGCCACAACTAATCTGGTATTATCAGCAGTCTTTTTCTCAAAGTTAATCAGCATCTCATTTGCATTTGTTAATTAGGGTTAATGTGTGCTAATTGATTTTTTGATGCTTGTAGAGTTCCATTAAACCCAGTTAGGTATAGTTGCTGGTGCTCCTCATTTGTATGAATTATGGTGATCGCATTTTTGTTGAATCGGTGCCAAATAGGGAAGCTGCATCATAATTACAGCTAATTAACACAACATGATGTCCTGCACTAATGTGCTTCCCTGCTAGTATATGGGTGTTATAAATTTCAAACTTACATATTTACTGAAGCAATGGGAATGCTTATAAGGTAATTCTAAAACAAAATGATTGACGCCCATTTTTAAGAAACTTCCACTGAATCTTAGTTCGTACTTCATGGACATAGGGATTAAGAAACGCCTTGTTTCATCTCAGTGGCTTAACTTGGTTCACCTAGTCTTTTTTCCAGGAAAACGGTCTGATTTAGACGTACAATGCCTTGGCTCAGTTCCTTGTATTGCCACTCATGGAATCACAAAGGTGTAACCTGACCTCAGTATCAGTTCTGCTGGTTTTGGACTGTGCTTTTCTTGGCCACATTGGATGCTTACATAAGATTTACAATGCCTTTTTTGCTGTGGACAAACAAATTCAGTACCAAAATGTATTCTTCTGGCATCACAATGTTATGTTCTGAAACCATCATTGTGAGAGGCTTATCTTCCAGAAACTACAGGAGAATGAGTGGTGAGGCTGTAAGAAATTTTTTGGCATAACAAACCACGTTTTTCTATTTTGTTGCATCAGATGATGCAACGGAAAGATTCACTTGCACCCTCACCACCTAAAATTCTCTTTAGGTGATGTTTTTACTGTTCAAAAAAAAGGTGCTTCACTTTTGTAGATAGTACATTTTTACTAAGAACAACTGAGTCTTGAAGAATTGTCATTGAAACTTGAGATTCTAGCAAAAGACAAGGCAGATGCAGGATTTGATATTTTGCCTCAGAAAAACTGTTGATAAGGAAAAATGCAATATAATGTGAAATAAATTTTAAATTATTGGAAGCATATATAGTAAAAATAACATGAAAAACAAATTATTAATTGTAAATAAATTGTTAATTAAACTATCAACACTTTTCCTCAGGCTTGTTGCACGAACACAATATGGCAAAGATGAGGCTCCTTACTTTCATGGGAATGGCTGTGGAGAATAAAGAAATCTCATTTGACACAATGCAGCAGGAACTTCAGATTGGAGCTGATGATGTAGAAGCCTTTGTCATTGATGGTAAGAACTGTGGTACCACACTGCACACAGTGCTCATGAACAAGACCTTTGTAGTCTTCTAGGCTAATCTTAAATATTAAGAACAATATTAATTTTTAGTTTCTGTGCTTTTTACAAGATAAAACTGCAAAACTTCATGCTTAAAGTCATGCCTAACTGTTGTGTTTTAAACAGTGTTTTTCTTCTCAGTGACAGGAACTGTATCTCATGTCACCCTTTACAAAACTAATAAATTGTTTGCAGGTTTAATTTGTCATCTGGTTTTGTTTGCTGTCATTAAAACAGGATGTCTTTGTAGGGGAGAGAAGTTCATAAAAACTGTACAGGATATTGCCTTAATAGATTGGCACCAAACAATAGGATTCGTGCATGACCTTCATCTTGTTACATCATTTTACTTTTCTGCCTACTAGGTCATTAAAACCAACAGCAAAACAGATTAAGTGAACTCCTGTGTTCTTATGTTTGTATTGATCTAATTTTGAACCATTTTTATGCAGTTTAATACCTTTGCACTATCATGAAAATGTTGCTCAAAACAGCACTGTTTTTTTGCAGCTGTAAAGACAAAGATGGTGTACTGCAAAATAGATCAGACACAGAGGAAAGTCGTTGTCAGGTAAGACAATTCTTCATGGCATTTTGCAGAATTTAGTGTGTTCTAATTATTTCACTTACATTTGTAGAATATTTTAACTAGAAGCAAGGTATTGTTCCTATCAGTTGCTCGTAGTTAAATAGTTGCTATTTATCATAATTTTATTAAAGCTCACACTGAATGTGATTAGCTTATTTAATGAAAGAGTCCTACTTTCCAGGACATTTCATTTAATGACCTACTAGTGACAAGAATACTAATGACTGTTGTTGCTTTAAGTATTTGGGAAGGCTACAGAATTCTCTTAACTGGTAAAGTGCAACCCTTTCTAGAGAGAAAATAAGAATTTTCATGTTTGCTCACGAGAATAAAGTAATGGTATAGAAGAATGATTAGGTGAATGTGACATCTCTAGTAATCATCTTCCAATTTTATTTTACTTCTCCAGTCACAGCACACATCGGACTTTTGGAAAGCAGCAGTGGCAGCAATTGTATGACACTTTAAACACCTGGAAACAAAATTTGAATCAAGTGAAAAACAGTCTCCTCAGTCTCTCAGACTCCTAAGAAATTTTTTTTTACTTAATAATATTGCTGTAGAGGAATTTTATTCAAAACTTTGACAATTTGTGAATGTTTCCAAAAAATGTATGCAATTGGTATAAAGAAACTAAATATTATAAATTGTCACACCAAAAAAAAGAAAAAGGCAATAAAACTTAACAGGGGAAAATGTCTTCTGTTGATTTTCTTCCATAATCAGCAACAGCAAACTGGCAATGTTGGTTATGCTTCTTTTGTTCATTTGACAATATGAGAACTTTTCTTTGCAAGAGGTGGGGAGAGGAAGGGAGGGAGGTCAGAAAAATGATAGTGCAAGTATTTAAAAAAAAAGAAAATATCCCTTAGACCCAAGGGAGGAGAAATGTGACCCAAGAGAAAAGAAGCTTCATGAATCCAGATCTCTACCTTATCTCTGTAATCATACCTGATACTTCAGGTAGTTGAAAGACACCTTGCTGATACACAATCAACTACAACAGATATGTTTAAATAATTTGGCAGTAAAGGCAAGCAGATGGTTTTTCTGTTTTGCCACTTAGAAATGCTGGAAGTAGTTGTAAATGTTTGCAGAAACCATTGTATTCTGAAACAGTTGAAGGTGATTTTGCTTGGAAACTGAGTGAGCAGGATGTCAGAGAAAATGAATTTAACTATTTCAGCCAAAACTTCCGAGGAGCAGGGGAATGGGTACAGTTAAGTAATCATTTAATTTTACTGAACATATATAAAAATACTAACTTACGAACTTTTTAGCTTTGGGCAAAGCCAGTAGTAACTTGAATTTGAATGCAGAAGTAGAACTAACATTAGGAGTATGAATTTTTGAACATAAGAAATGTTAACATGTTACATTAAACATGAAACCACACATCTTTACCACATTCTGTAGGAATATCTCTACAAATCTGGCTTAGGTGAGTGATCTCTTTGTGCCTATAAAGAATGCTTATCTCCTCGCATTCATCTTCACTAGCCTTCTTCATATTTTCTTTTTCTTGCTGAATGAAGTCTCTCTGAGTTCAGTAATTTCTCAATTTCTCCTATTTGGTTTTGTATAATGGAGTTAAGAGGAGAACAGCTGTCCTCATCTTTGAGGTCTTTTTCACTTCTTGCTGGAGTGACAGTCATGTGAGAAGACTTTTGCTTGTTCTGTAAAGCAGCAAATCCTTCTTTAACCTGACAGAATGCAAATGTAGCAGTTGATAATCCATACCAAATTCATATGAAATTAATATACAGAGGTTGATATTATTGGATTTTGCTGAGCATTAAGCAAGCAAGGAAATGTTAACAGGAAGATAAATCAATTGGAAAAGATATGTTTACTTTGAAGTGCTTGCTTCATATTTAATTTAGAAAACTTGATAATGACAATTACACTTTTATAAACCAAACCTTAACATAAGACTTGGTACAAGAATGTGATTTTAAAAAGACAAGCTTGTATTAGAATGCAGATTAGCAATATAAAAAATTAAAGAGTTTAATGTTGCAATTGACATTTCTATTGCTATGCAAGCATTTGATTAACAAAACCCAGAATCATGAGATTTATAGCGTTAACTCCCTCTCCACTGTATAGACTAGAAAGCAAACACCGTTAATGCAAGTTCTGTAATAGGTTGGCCTTTTTATGTTAAAGATCTTTTTGTTCTTTTAATAGTTTTAATTACTCTTTGATCTATTACTGTTAGATACTTCCTATCTATCCAAATCAAAGACAGGTGGCAACACAGCAGGGAAACAGCTTTTTTGCCTTATGAGCAAACCTTGCATTTGAATGGTGAATTCTCCACCTGTAATCTGGGACTGCATGGCTCGGGGGAAGCAGCACACAGCAGCAGCCACTTGCCTGAGCAAGGTGCACCACAGAGCCAGTGCTGCAGAGGATCTGCAAGGTGACCTCTCTCTGGTTCTGTGCTAGGGTACTTCTCTTGCAAGGAGCACAAAATGAGGCCTTCCCTCTCTGCTCAATTTTTTTTCAATTTTAGGCAATTGTGCCCCAGCCAATTGTAAGCCACTTTGTCTTTATCAGGCCTACCTATATTTTAGCACATTCATTTTGTGCTAAGACTTTCCTTCCCCAGTTTCTTGAAGTTTGAAATAGGAACAATAAAATTCTTGTAAATTGTTGATTATTGCATTTGTAACCATGTTACTGCCGTGCAGCCGAAGGTACGGATATTTCAGGTCAGTAATGACTGGCACCTGAACTTCAATCAGGAAGTAATTTCTTCATTTGAGCAGAAAATTTCAACTTGTTAATTCTCCCATGCTTTTTCCCAAGGCCTCAGCAAGAAATAGTGAATACTTCACTGGATGCCACTAGTGAAAATCTGTATGGAATACTATGTGTGGCTGAACCTGTCCTGCACTAAAAATTGCATGGTCAGAGACTGCTATGTAAACTGAGCTGGGGGTGCTTATTCATCCTTACCTTGTACTTAGGTGTGGACAGACTAATGTTTAAAATAGTTCTTAATATTTTTACTAGAATTATAAGTACAGCTGTAGCATTTGGTTATAATTTTTACCCCTTTTTATGGTGGTTGAATGAGATTACTCAAATTGTAGAAGGCTTTCGTCTGCTCTAGTTACAATCATACATGTTAGTCAGAACAAACCAAGCAGCAAAAAAGACTATTGTGCACATTTTTAATCTCCCAGCAGCTTTCTCCTATCGGTCATAAAAACGACCAAGTTCAGAACAGAAAGTATTAGAATGACACCAACTCAGAAAGGAGGGAGTGGTTTGCATTATGGCAGCTGAGAATTCATAGATTTAAGTATTTGGAAAATAATCAAATTGAGGTGAAACCAGCAAGGAACCCTGTTCATGTCCATCTCTGCGTTTACTTAGCTAGCACATCAGGAGCTTTAGTTTGGAGATGACGAAACAGACATAACCACAACCAGATAATGAAATACAGCTTTGCTTTAGCTGTAGGTTACATAGAGTAGTTCACTCTGCTCCTAGCTCCACCTCTGAGAAAAAGCAAGAGAGACACCATAAATACCACCACTATGTTTGGTAAAAAAATCCACCTCAGTGTCATTCACTGTTACAACTGAGTCAGGTTCATTCACTGTCCAAGTAGAGTCAGGTTAGGAAAGTCAAGTAATTTAAAACATCAGTCTTGTGAATTTCAGGGAATGCGGATGCTGATGGCATGGAGAGTTGATTAAGTCAGCCAACTTTGTCACTTGAAACCACTGTACACCTCATCCAGAGACAGCCCTAACTACCTGAGAAATACTTCTAGAACCTGTTCTGAAAAAGAAAGGTCAACTGCAGCTATAAATTATCACTTTTGAATGATACATTTAGCATTAAGTCAAATTCTAAAACAAGTTAGAGGTGTTTAAGCTTCACAGTCTAACATAGATGTGAAAATGCAGTGATCCTTAGTGCCATCCTGAATGAAGTTGTCTTACAGGGGAAAAAACAAGTTTCTGTTTAATCCTCTGTTTTTACACATTTGTATGACATCCTACAAAATAATAACGGAATAGAGCATCACATAACTGCAGTGTAAGATAAATGGATAGGCTCTACTTCATAGATGTGCTGATATTTTATTAATTCACTAATTCTTTAAAATAACATGGTCCTATCAAGTAATAAAGGAAACAATAGGGTTTTTTCCTTTTTTTTTTTAACTCTTACTGTAGGTGATGATTTTTATCAGGGTACACAATAGGCTACCCTCTTCCTCCCATCCCAAACAGACTGGTTAGCATCTGTTTGATTCATATGCTGTGACTTTTTCCTGCTGCTTTCTATCAACCTTAATTGTGAAAAATGGTGTCTTGTTGCCCTTTTGATATTATTTCGGAGATTGACTCAGCCTTAAAGTATCCAGATGGGTACAGTTGTACAAATGTCTGTGGAATTAGCTCACTGAGGTCTGGTCTGCAATATTTTTAATTGACTTACATGTTCTGTGGGAAAAGAAGGATCATAAAAAGCCTTTGCTGTAGCATTCCATTCTTCACTAGGGTCTCCCTGGGGGTCTTGGTGGATACTAGAGCTATTCAAAGTGTTGGCAGCTCTGTTCAAACTGGCAGAACCTGATTGACAAAAAGGAAATGGTAAAAACTGCAATTTAGTCTCCAGGCACTAATTGTGAAGTAACTAAACTGGTTTACCTCTGATCTTAAAAAAATCAAATATTTTTGTTTTCAGTCACTGGATCTTTGTTGTAGGCTTTTCCCCTTCATTGTTTTTCTTTTACATGCTTCACCTATTTTTTCTCTAAAGATGAGGTATGTTTCTACTTTGACTAAAAATGCTTTCGCTTATTTTCACAAGTTAATGAAAGAAAAGTGATTTTTAGAAACTGTATATATTCTAAATAGAATTCTAACTATACTTTTTTCAAATACTATTACTTTAAACTCATCTTCTGGTAACGATAATAGTATACATAATTAATGCCATTATAACATGATATTCCAGAATGATTTGCAGTAAAAGAAGACATAAATACAAGGCTTTTTAGACAATCAAAAAAACATTTTAAACAAGGAGTCTTTTTTTCAATTACTATATCTGATGTTTCAGGTGGTCAGGCAGTAACCATCTACTAAAGGCAGGAAAGGCAGGTGAATAGATTAATCATACCCAAGCAGAAGCCTCCAGTCCTGCAGAAGCTTTATGCACTATCAGTAGATTGTTTTGAAACCAATATCAAATTCCTATTAAGATGAAAATACAAGCATGCTTTCAGAATTACTCACAATGCAAACAGGAGCTGTTATGTCACAACACAAATGCCTGTGGATCACTGCATCAGGAGTAAAATCTTTGCTTTGCAATGAAAATACATGTTATCTTGTGGTTATTTAACAGTTATTTCAGAATACTGACATTTTTTCCTGGGAGGAAGAGGAAAATCGTTATGTGTTTGTTTTCTTTTTTAAGCATCTGCCAGGAAAATCTTTCCCAGTTCATTCCTCCATTTACTGATGTGGAGTGTCTGCTCTCTGGGAACCAGAGTATAAATAGCAAATTGCATTGTGGTTAGGCAGTAAAAGGTACTCCCTCAGACAGGTTTACTAAATCCTTTCACCAATGCTCTTCACCTCTAGGTCTCACATGGCTCTCTGTCTCTCTATGGCTAAATGGTTTGTGCTTCACTCAGCAAAAAAGAATAATTTAAAAATGTAGGTACTGTGTCCACATGGATCCCACTGCAGGTTTGCCATTTGGGAAAAGATCTGCAAACAACACAAACCCAACCACAATAAGCACTGGAAGCTGCAGGGCTGTGTACCACAATGACTTGTAGGTGCCCTCACAGTGAGGTTCTCTTCTCTCCCAAAGAGGTGCACAATTCAGAGAGGGCAGCAGGCTCAAGTGGGGATCTCTCTAAATTAGGCAGGATGAGGCCCATCTGGGACACAGACCAAGAGCCTCACCATTAAGTTTTGCAGGAATTCAAGAGGTTTGGTTACTAGCCAACTCATCTGGGGGACTAGACTTAGTTCCCTACAAACTCCTTTGGACAAATCTCTCAGAGTCACTTTTTGGAATTACAGTACTTTGCATACAGAAAGGTTTCTGACAAGAAGAGGAAAAGGAACACAGGGAAGAAATTCAGATAGTACTGTCTGTTCTTACCGAAAAGATACATGCAGAACATAATGTAATTATGCATTCATTCTATTGAAACAGATACCAAAATTCACATTATTAAAAGAAATAGTGTGGCATCTGAGATCTGGATTCTGCTACCTTGCTACCAGCACAAGTGTTTTAGGTCAAAGATGTTTAAAAAGGTGCATCTGAACACAAATATCCATGGGCAGGAGACCAACTACAGAAACAGAATTACATACAGAGCTAAATTCATAACAACAGAAAAATGTAAATAAACCAGACTGCTGGTTTTCTGAATCACTGCCACTGGCTGTAAAACGAAGGGATGGGAGTCCACCCTGCTCTTAGTATGTTCAAGGGACAAAGCTGAAAACAAAAACTCAAATCGACACAAACACCCTGTACTGTAGACTCTGCTCTTTTGAAAAATGTCTAAGCACCCAAGGTTCCAGTTTGGGGTAATCTATCAGCTAATATTGTTGTAAAAAAATCTAAAATACGGGTTTTTTACATTTCAGTAGTGACTTAGAAACACCTGGAATAACGTTCATATTTACTACTTTGCATATGCAAAATATTGCTCGACAAATAATAATCAAGTGTTAATAGTAGGAGATGAAAAAGCTCCTTGAGCACTTAAAGCTCTGTGTGTTTTCCAGAAGTTGAAAGAATATAAAGTTCTTTCACACATTCAACACATTCAGATGGTTTTAAGTGTCCATCTAAATTATAGATGTACAGTAAAATAAAAAGTAAATTTCTGTAAGCCCCATTCAAACAAGTATCTACTGATTCAAATCTACCCAAGTTTTAATGCAAAATGAGAACACTGAATAATTTCCAAAAGGTGCTCAGTGCTTTTCAGTTCCATGCAGATCCCTGATAGAATATGCTCTACATTAGGGTTAGGAATGCCTGTCAAAATTAATTTTGTCATTGCAGTGCTGGTTTTTTTCACAAAGGAAAATATGAGAAAAAAACATTTAATCAGCTAATTAAGCTAACAAAAGCTGTTTAGATGCATTTATAATATAAAGAGAGAAATCCCACCTTTTTTTTTTTTGGCTGTATGACTAAAATGTCGGGTTTACTTTTTTATACACTAAGCTTAGATACAGAAATTCCATATTTTCATGGTTTTTCTAACCAGTACATAGTTCAGAACATAAATACTTATATCTTCTTACCTTGTCCTGTTTCTCCTCTGTCCACATTTTCACTGAGATTTTGACACTGTGTGTCTGAAATAATGTTTGTGTTTTCCGCTAAGCATGGTCGTTTCTCTTTCAAAAGGAAGGCTCCTTGGAAGCTGAAGTCCATGTAGCTTGACCTCTCATTTGATTTACTCTTGAAAAAGAACTGAGAACTGAAAAATTCAAGTATGGTGGAGTTTTCTCAGCTTTTTTATCCGAGGTTGAAAGATCAAAGGATGACCTTACACTTATGTTTACTAAATTTCCAGATGTTCTCATGGGTAAAGAACATGATTCTTTCAGGTGACCCTCAGCAAACTTCCTTCCTGGAACTGTACTATTCAGTGAGTCTGTTTTCTCTTTTAACAATTTGTTATTTGTTGAATTAGTAATCTCCAGGGAATGTCCAGTTTTGATGGAGTGTATCTGAGTATCATCATTAACTTTTTTACATGGAATTAGTGTATCTGTGCTTGCTGTATCTGTTGGGGTTTTTTTATTAGCACTTTCAGGACCATCAGCCTTTCCTGAAAATTTGGCTTCAGCGCTTGAAGTCCATGTATTTGTAGCATTCCCTGTTTGTTTAGTATGGTCTTGTTGAGGTGTCTTGCTGTGCATGTCATCCACATTTATTCCTCCCTCAATTTTTGGGGGGCATAAATTGAAAGTACCTAAGAAAGACTTCTTATCTCTGTGTTCTTTTGCAGCAGCATCATCACCACTTGCATTATCACAACAAACAGTTTGTGTATTTTGAGCATCAGTTGCCAGAACACCAGTGCTCCCCTGGGCACCATTTCTGTTCATGCTTGTGGCATTGTCATCATTGGTTCTTCCTTCGGCATCTATGTGTGTTTGTTCAAGGAGAAGTTTATCTCTGTGTAAGCCACTCAGATTTAAGGTTTTATCTGTTTTATGTAATCCACTGCCTACATAATTGTCACTTTTCAGCAAGCTCCATTTTTGGTATTCTGCTTGAGAATTCTCTTTAGTAAAAGGTAGGATGCCAAAACTTAACTCTTTAGCTTGGAGGTTATCTGTACTTCTCTCATGCAGAGCATTCCTCTCAGTGCAAAGAACAGCTTCAGACTCAGGTTTGGGTGCTTCAAGTGTAAGGACACTTTTACTGTATTTTTTGGTGTCTGAGTTTGTATCTGTCTTGGCACAAGTTGATTCATCTGTAGGATTGCACAGTTCTTCCTTGCCAGTGTTGGTCTCCTGACTTCCATTTTTCTTGCCAGCACCTACAGTCTCAGTACTGCCAAAATAGACGTTACTTGTTTGTGTGTGGTGTGCTGTCAAAGGCTCAGTGCTGTCCTCTGGCTTTTGATCTAAATTTCCATTGTTTTCATCCAGTAACATTCTCTGTGTTGCTCCCGGATCTTCTGCTTCTTTGCATCCAGTGACATGCATTTCCAAGGTGTGTCCTTGGGTAATTAAATCAGTATCTGTGCAGAGGGTAGTCCTGAAAGAAGCCTCCCTTTGCTTTTCTTCATAAGGGCTAGCAACATTAATTTCATCCTTAAAACTGTTTTCAAGAACTTGTAAATCTGTAGAGTATATTCTCTAGTTAGTGACTGATAACCCAGAGGTTATAGAATGCTTTATTTTTACAGTTTATACTTTCCAAAGAGATGGACTCAAGATTAATATTGATACTGATATCTTATGTTATACACACAAGCCTATCAAAAAGTTACTGAAGATAAGTATTGCACTATGGTAACTTGCAAAACATTTACAAACTGATAGGACAGAAAATAATTAACATTCTGTAGATTTTAGATATGACCATTTAATTCAGGATTTAAGCCTTCTCTTGTTATATACTGTATCTGCAAACATTTATCCGTTCTTCAACAATACTACTTATCTCTGTTATCCATGGAAGGTTATTACTTTGTTCTATCTGTAATTCCTCAATGCTTGAAGACTGGTCCCTTGTGGTTTTTACTTCAGTTTCTTCTTCATTTCCACAATTACCATATTTTCTTACTACCAATTGCAAAAACTCATTTTCTTTCTGAATAGCCTGTATTTCACTGTCTTTTGAGTGCTCTTGACCACTCTAGCATAAGGAGGAACAAAAGATTATAGGTATTTTAATAATTTTCTACAGTCAGTGATTAGGTAAAAAGTTCAGGACTGAGATTTAAAATTAAATTTACAATTCTGATGGAAAACAGAGACCATTCACCTGAAGTATAAAAAGTTAGTGTAAACAGAGGAAAACAAAACAGCAGACCAATACCCTAGAAAAGTAGGAAAGAAATTAGGTTCTGCTATATTACAGTCCACAAAGTTATACAGATTGACAGAATTCCTCAGTGGAAGGAATGTGTGTTGTACATGTGGTGACTGGATCACTCCCTCTCTGCTGGCCCAATCAGTGATCTGCTCAGTACTTACATGTGGAAAATCCTGCATGATTGCTATTTACACCCAAACACATGTGCACACATACACATATTAACAACATTTTTGTCTAACAAGCTGCCCAGGACTTTGAACTTCATTTTACAGACAAATAAGAGTTACGAATTTGAAATCCCTGTCATTCAGTTCCTCATTCCCTTCCAAATAGCTTTTTAACCCAAACTTGAGTCAAATTCAACTGGAGTAGAAGCCTGAAGCATATGTCTACTATATGTCTATGTCTAAATCACTGGTCTGCTACTGCACCTGTATTTGTGTTTAGTTTTGAAAGCTGCAGTCAATAAAATTCTGTGAAAACTAGGAGCTGAATAGTGAAGAAACAGCCTAATAAAATCCCACCAAAATACAAGGAGATACATCCTTTATCGTCATCAACTGTTTGGCAGCTGAAGACAGGAGCATGTGCTGGCTCTTGCCCTGAAGATAGGATATAAAAGTAGGCAGATATGGGAGAGAGCTTAGTCCATAAAAGATGTGGGAAAAAGCTGAAGATACTTGGGTGGCTGGAGGTGTTGCAGAAGGAAGGCTGGGATGTGGGAGGGAGTTACAAGAGCTGTGCTTGGGCATCGATGTGTGGGGAGGATAGAGAATATTGCAGAATGGAGGGAGGCATGTAGACAGTGCTGCTAAAAAATGGGGCTGTTGCAATGCTGGCAGAGTAGGGGATGTAGAACACAAATCTGCCAGAAATAGTTTTCTATACGTCACAGAAACATCCTGATGCTCCCAGCTTTGCCATTTTGGGGGAGGGAGGAGCGTCTTAAAATTGTTTTCCCCTGCAAATACTCCACTCCCAATTTGAAGTTTCAGCTGAAATTTCTTTCCCTTTTCTATATGTTTTATCACCATTTTCCCTGTCATTCTGATTTGGAAGTTGGACATATTACATCTTTTTCTTTTCTAGGTTTTAAATTAATTTTGCTTCTTTGCTTTATATCTTCCTGGTATCATATTTTCAAGCTTTTTGAATAAAATAGCAGAAATTTCCTTTTTCTTTCATGAAAGCTGTAACTGTTTTTTAATCTTCTGTTTCTAGGTGACAGAAACACAAAACACCACAATATAACTGTGTGCATTACTCTTTTGTACAGTTATAAGACGGCCACTACAGTAGAACTTACCACATTTGTTGGTATGGGCTGAACTGGTGACTGCATCTGAAACAGGATGAAGTGTTCATAGAAAGGCAGAAAGATTACATGATTCCTTTCCAGATTTTCAAATGGGTTGGAAAAACCTACTTTTCAATAACTTCAAATGGCTGTTCAGCCCTTAAAAAATAGGTCCAAGATGCATGAACTAAAATCCCTAAACAACAAAACTTTTAAACCTGGATTTTAATCTTTTGCCTGTGATTCAGTAAAATCTAACTAAGCAACACACATATCCCTAAATATCCTTTCTCTCAACAAACTATTTCCTAGTATGAAATTCAAACCCTTCTCAAAACCAGATCTCCCTGTACATACACACACAAAAGAATAGCAGCAATCCATTGCTGGGTCTAACTCTATTCTCAAATGGTACACAGCTGTATTACAAATTATATCAAACTAAATGTGAAGCATGGTAAGGTTAAACTAAGTTGCAGTCCAGGTCTGTAATGAGATCTGACATTGTACCTTTGTTTTAAAAAAGCCTTGTGTTCAATTTCTGTTCCAGAGGTGACCAGTATGAAGAAGTTTATGTACATTCTGAATTTCACGCCCCACAAATAACCACGGGGATTTCAAATTGCACTAGGTGTAAAAATAAGTATATGCATATTTCCTTACAACACTTGGAACCATAGTCAGATCTAAATCCTACCCTAGCCAACACCTTTCCATTTTATGTTTCACTAGACACTGACTCATTAGTGATACAAGGTGAAATTCCACAAATCAGAATAACCAACCAATCTGATCTGCTGCAGCTCCAGTTTCTTGGCAGTGTTCCACTGGAGATATGACTCAGTCCAACCTGTCTAGTTTTGGAAATCTAATGATTGTACAACACAAAGTGGTGTGGCAGTTTGCCATAAGATAGTGTAAGATGTATATTTGGAAGACATCTGACTTCTTTTGCATTTATGAGCATATACATTAAGCTTTTCTGCTTTCAAGCCCATAGGGTCATATTAGTAAGCACAAGTACTGTTTATCATGAATGCCTGATCACTTTGATTCTGCATCCTAAAAATAATTGATATTTTATTTTCATTCAAGGAAACAGTGATTTTTAAAAGTTACACAGTTTGCATTAGATCTTGTAGAGTTCAAACAGCTTTAGCATAATGAGTAAGCATTTCAAGTCTAACTTCCCTTGCATTATTAAGCACATACCAGGAGACATGTATGTGTGTATGTTTGTGTGTGAGCTATACATATGTTCATTGTGAAGCAACTGATTTTAAGTTCTTCCAAATTCTAAAATACTTTTACAGTTTGTCATTTTACTGACAATTACATAGACTAGTTCTAAAATAGTTACCCGTCTTTATAGTCCTAGTGTCTTCCTATTTTCCTAGCACTGAAAGCAAAATCACATAAATAAGAAACGAGTTTTCCCTTCTTTGAAGGATAAATCATTACCTGGGTGTAAAAGTTAATGGAAAATGAATATAACCAATACTAAACAGAATAACAGAATGCATTCAGCGGACAGAGAAAGTTTCTTATGGCTTCTGACTTTGCCCACTTTTTCAATCTTATAAAAGACTGGAATACAAATTTGCAATCCAGTTTAATAATGGGGTAACACAGAGCTGCTGGGCCACATGTTCTTCCTTTTGCTCCAAAAGACCATCTTCATGTGCTTAACCACTTGTTGACTTCCCATATGTGTCCTGAATCTAGACCTGAACATGGGCTTGGTTCACCCAACAATCCAAGCTCAATTCCAGTTCAACCTGCACTGCATAAAAAGTCTTTCACCTCCTGCATTTCCCACCTGTTGATCTTGCTATGCCACTGTAACATAAAGGTTGGTGTTTCTTAAACTAAAACTGAAGAACTTAGATAAGCTGTGTATTGACTAAAAAAATCTACTAATCTGTTTCATGATACAGATGTTAGAGAAGCTATAATTAGTTCCTCTGAATAGAAATGAACTGACTTTCACACTTTCAGGGAACTTCATATGTAAGTCAATAGGGTCTGTCCCAGTATTTGAGAAACACCCACAAAAATATGTTTGTGAAATAGGATTTAGTAAAAATAGGTTATGTACACTGCTATCTGTTAGGTATAAATTTATTAGTGAAGTAACATCTCAGGTTTCTATGGTATAAGCACCCCTCTACATGAAAGGGGAATATTCACTGGGTGCAGTAAGTTTTAATGGTATTTTGGATCATTGTCAGATAAATTTCTAGGTTTAGCAATGCCAGTGGAAGATCAGTGGACATGGCAGAAAGATTAGAAAAACTGTCATCTTGTTCTCTAGCATTTTTATGAGACACACTGCAGCTAGCAGAGACACTTACCTGCAGATTTTCAACTTGCTCAGAATGCTGATTTCCCTGGGGAGAGTGATAATCTTCAAGATGTCTATGAAGTCCTTTCAGGGAATTCAGCTCATTTTTAATAGTGTGTATTTCTTTTCTCATGTTTTCCTCCTGTAATAATTGCAAGTACACAGAGCACACAAACATTTTACTGCATGTTCAAATAGGTAAACCAGCATTTTACAAGGGTATCAACAGCTCAGCAAATGAAGCTAAGTCCTTGAAAAAAAGTATAGATACTAAGGAATTTCTTTGTACAAAGTAATTGATCTCTGTCATTCCAACCAAAATTTTAACCACATTTCCATTTACAGATCATAGCTTTTATTAACTGGTTTGGGATTTTTTTCACCATTTACTGAAAGTAACAATGCTTAAAAAGGGTGATATTTGTATTTGTAGCTTTCTTCCTTTTTGACTCAAAGATAAATGTAATAGTCAACATTCCCTCTCTACCTACCCTGTCAAGAGATCACAGCAGCACATAATTTGCTCTGCACTTTACTTCTGTAAATAGCCTCAAGTATCCATGCTTCTTCAGTAAACGTGTAACAATTAAATTTTTGTATTTAGAACTAACAGGATGGTCCAAATTACGACATGTAAAAAGAACAAAAGGCCAATTTTACAGAAATACCTTCACTTAATTTGCAAAGATATCCAGACCAGTGTTAATTTTATTCTTGATGATTTATTTTGGGAGACAAAATTTCTAGTTAGCCATAGCAGAAATATGAAAAGGAGTAATAATCATCTTCTAAAGCATAGATGCAAACATTCTTGAGAAATAAGCAGGGCAAATTCCTAAGTCTAGAAAGGAAATTATGGTATAAAATTCTCCAAGGAATCAGGGAGATCAAATCTTCTCAGGGAACTGATCATCAGAACAGTTCAGCTATTTTGTGACCTCATGGTTGCAGTCATCCCCTTAGTGGCTGCACTCAAAGGAGTGAGCCTTAGAAAACAAGATTACAAGGACAGCTTTGCATTGTTTCTCCACTGCTTCCTTGGAAATCCATCTACCAAAACCAAAACCTTTCTGGCAGTAGGTGCCAAGTACATAGAAATAAAGAAGACAGGCTATTAAACAAATACTGCTTAGAGTCTGGTTTCTACACATTAAGCAGATCTCATTGAAGAGGTATTAATCTTTCCTACCTCTAAACATGCATTTATTACTGCAGACAATTTTTACAGCTACAATTTTTTGCTCATTGTTTTGGATTTAAAAATTATTGAATTAATTTTTTTAAGTAATGCAGTAATAGAAAGAATATCAAATATAGAAGACAAACTATTGTTTAGGTGTCCACAGAGGGGAATTCACTGGGGCAACATACCAGACATACACCTTTTCTCATCCCCTTTCACCCTTAGTCCACACTGAAGAATTCCTTTCAAATCCGAACTGCAGGAAATCATTGACTTTTTAGAGCACAGAAGTCAACCTATATCCACCTTTAAAAAATATTCATTTCTGGAAGTGTCTGTATTACTGCAGAAGAAATGGGTTGTTTTTATTGTATTACTTCTGCAATATTTTCTTGGCTTTTAGGAATTGCCTGAAATGCTTGATGACTATTCCAAAAAACTTTTAATACTATAACATTTAATTTAATAAACCTACATCATTTTTCCAAGTTCTTAGTGCCTTCTCGTGCTCATTCTGAAGATTAAGGAACTTTTCTTCATTTTCCTTTGCCTTCTCCCTTTGCAGCTCATTATCTCTTTCAAGGGCCTGCAATAAAATTAATTATCCAAAAAATAATCAATACCACATTAATGAATTTTGATGTGTTTTATGTTGCTTGGACCTTTGCTTCTAACATGCTGCAAGTTCCATACAGATCAGTGATAATGTGCTATCTCAACAATAATTTTCATAAATTAACAGAAAGGTGCTTATAGTTTAGCTAACAGGAAACAGGGGGAGGTTATGAAAAAAGAAATGGCTATAAAAGGGTATAAAAACACTTGCCATTATTCAGTTTCACTGCATAAGTTTTAATGTGCTGAAAAAGTAATATAAAGTCCAGAGATGAGAAATATGAAATGTAGCATAATCCAGACCCACTGTACTTAAAGAAAAAAACTACTGTACAGTGAAAGAAAAAAAAATTATAATAAGTTTTTCTGTCCTAAATAGTTTATTAACTCCTCTTATAAACTGTATAATCTTTACATTCTAAAACATATGTACTGGGACAGGAAGTATATATCTGATTATGCTCTAATTTATTTTTATTAGGTCACTGAAATAGGAGTGCGTTGAAATAACAGTAATACCAAGTTTTATACTACCATAACTGTACTTGCAACATTTTTGGGTTAACTCTCAGCTTTACTGTGCTAAATTAAAGGACTCTTATATCATCAGTAACTTCACATATGTATCAGGTACTCTTGAAATTTTTATCCTATCACATTTTTATAGCAAACAATATGGAAGATAAAAGACTCACTGCATTCCATTACCTGCAATATAGATGACACAAATATATTTGATAATGTAAACATAACTTTAATGCATGTAGTTGTATGACCAGCTACATACTTATGGCTCTGCTGAGCTTCTTTGGAAGTCCACTTGAAAAATGTTATGGAGGCAATACTCCAAACCAATTCCTTTTCAGTAAATCTTTTGACTAAAGATGAGTCTACTTGTTGATTCACTTAGCATCAATTTTAAAATGTTAATTTAGCTACACTGTTAATAAAAATATATTTTACAGGTACTAACACTAGGAAAATTCAAACCACCTTGCACTTTGGTACACATGGGAGAAGTTGTGCATAATATTATAATGGATCTTCTTTGACACATTATATATTTAAAAAGATGAGACAATTCAACGACACATTGTCTGAAAAATCATACTCTGATGTAGCATCTTTCATCCAGTCATATAAACCAGGAATCCAAGACCTCCTCTTTTTTATAAACCTGCCCTTAACTCCAAGGATGCCAAGGTGGTGGATTATTTAAGGTATTCACAGCATAGCTCCTGGGGCAAAATATCAGAAGTAGCAGATGTACGTAACTGATCATATGTTAAAGCCAATTGTACAGAGAGGGGAATACCTGAATTCCTTGCATTCTCAAGTATTCTGTCATCTGTTAAAGAATTACATCTTTTTTTTTCTAAAACCATAATGACATTGGTATCCTAGCACAAAGTATGCATACATAGAATGAGAAGGGATCCTTCCTGAATGCTACCTTGCAAGCAGTCTGTCATCTCAAGCCTAAAAATAAGGAATTTTTTGTGATTATAAGCATAAAGGTATTTCCACAAGACTGTACAATCACTCCTTTCATTTTTCTGGTATTCTGAAGAAACTCTTTTGCTTGATGAGCAAGGCTCACAAATTCAACAGGGATGTAGGACAGAGCATAACACAATCTTCAGATCCCATTATTAATACTGAGGTTCTAGAATCAATGAAAATGAAAGCAATAACTCTCAAATTGGAAGGCATGTTCAGCTCTCCCATTTTGTAAGCTCCCCATTTTATAAGTTCCATTTGATGTTTTAAAAAACTTCAAAAATGCAAAATATGAAGTTAACATTGTCTCACTCCCTGGAATATCCTTGTAATTGTATCAAACTGAGAAAGAAGGTCTATTTACATCAAACTATGTACTGAAGATTGAACCAAGAGCCTCCTATTAGTTATCCATGTCCTGTAACATCCATTTCATTTAAAGTATTTATGCCTGCAAGAAGTTACCTTTGGAGACTGCACTGAATCTTTGATGAGTAGTAGTGGTTTGTGCTGTAGTTAGAACAACAGAAACAGTAATGCCTTCCCAATGTCTAATATAAACAGATCCAAATCAAAACAGGCCCTCATCAGAATTAGCATAATTGCAATCAGATATCAATTTTTGGCCTGCACAGGCTGCAAAACAGAGACTTGTACTCAATTCATACCTTAACAAGAAGAAAACAAGCTTTACTTGTAGACATTTATGTGCAGTCTTCAAAGAGAAGATTCACAGATAGCATTTACTGTTTTAACTGGAGCTTTAAGGCAAACTATAAACTTTATCCGAGATGGGAAACAATAGCTCAGGAATACTATCAGAAAAAAGAACTTTAAAATACATCTGCTATTTAATAATCCTGACACAAAGATCCTAAAGGTTTCCTGTATTATGAAAGTAATCATAATGGTTATATATGAATTAAATTATCTCGAGCTTCTGTTTTAATCTACAAAGTACTTTCAATCATTTTAAAAAATAAAAAGCACATTACCTTCTTACTTTAACAAAAAACAGGATTGGATGAATAGCAAGTAATCCAACTGTTTCACTGGACCAAACATATAAATAACAGAAGTAACAGAAAATCACGCCACTTTAGGCAATTCTACAACCAAGGCACTGTTCAATTAACCTTTGTAAAAATGTTGCAGATACTTTAGTTTCTAGTCAGGTTTTAGTCAGTTTCTGATGGAGAATATACCTCACCTTTAACTTTACTTTTTTCATCAAAATGCAAAAGTCCTGTATTTATATCATGGCAGAAGGGAAACTACTTACCCATGTTAAGAGTAAAGGCTTATGGGAAGTGAATAATTACAAATTAGCACAGAAGCATTTATTTAGAAACAGAAGTATACATGCACACTGGAAGTTTAATTTGAAATTAACTGAACTGTTAATTCAAAACCATGGCTTCAAAGAGGGCAATAGTTGTGGTTATGTCTGGGCAAATAGTAGATAACTTTTAATAGTCCAGTTAGTGGTTGCACCTGAGCTCTGCATGGCACATATGACGGGAACAGATATGAACTTAATCTTCAGTGCACTGTGGACCAATCTGACTGCTACTGAAATGTGGGACCTGAACTGTTCTGAGCTGCTTTTACATGCTGAAACAGGAACTAAGGACTGCTGCAACTCCACACTGTCCAGCAAGGCTTCTTTCCATCTCTAGCATAAATATGACAACAGAAAACACAGCAAGAAAGACTAAAAATATGCTCTTTCTTAGGCTCTCTGCTTTAATAAAACTGAGGACAAGCTCAAGCTATGAATGAAGATATGAAATTTGAAATGCCCAGAAATGTATACCTATATGAAAATTACAAGAAACAAAAGTCATAAAATAATTTATTTTAAAATACTTGAAAGCAACCCTGTTCTGGTTTTGCCCTCTAGAAATGGCTTCTAAGAATGGCAACCATGATTTACTTCAGGGAGAGAAGTAAAAGAGGGAAAGCACAGCCTGCGCTTCAAGGTTCATGCTGACAGTTAAGGAGCTGAGGGAGCAATGGAAGTAAGGTCAAAAGTTCTGAAAGGCACACAGATGTCTTTAACAGCCCTGGACTTAAAAAATACATAATAGATAGTAACAGCTTGTCTAATCAAGAAAAATCTGACCTGATAGTCTTCTTTCAGTGCTTTTAATTCACTTTCCATTCTAACATTCGTTTGGGTTATTCGCTGAAGAAGCTCCTGCATACACTGTAGAGAGCTGAGGATTTCCTTATTCATACAAGCAGATTAGAAATACTGAGCAACATTTTGTTTCTGGAGTTTAAATATTAGATAACTTATGTCTTTTCTATTAATGTTTTGTAAATTCTGTCAGTGTTTACAAAATAATGCATATAAAAGATCATACTCCAACATAACTCTGGGGAAAAGTTTGTAGGGAGAATTCAGAAAAACACTCAATTTTTCTGGCCTTTTACCTTGGAGAAGATAACATTATTATAAATTATTATAACTTACTATTTTTCAGAGAATTTGTCTATAATTAAAATTAAATGCACCCAATCTTTATATGTTTTTCAGCGCAAATCTGGATAAAGTATATCAAACCCAGCCCCACTGTGAGTTCAATTCAGGACAAACGAAATAACTTTATGTTACCATATCACAGTCCTGAAAAATATGGAAAATCCAAAAGAAATTATTCCACTAATGAATCACCCTTATATGAACTTATTCTGTATCTCCTGAATTAAATGCTAATAAATGTGAACTACCACCCGTTGGCTCTGCATCACATGGTGCAAAAATATCAGATTTTGCTGTCAATGTTTGCACTTTTGTGGCACCTTCATCAAGACTGTATTGTTACTTCATGAAGAGTGAGTTGTAAAAAAAGAGCCATTGAAACTGAGCTGATTTGAGTTGATGAAGGTGCCATGGATTTACATGGGCACTGCCATAAAGTGTGTTGCAATTTGCTGGAAATGGAGCCTTTTTATATGAAACACTACAAAACACATTTCCAACATTTCAAAGACAGAGTGAATGATCCAGACTAGCTAATCTCTACTCCCTCAAGACCAGTTACAGCAGTTACTAAAAGAAGACCTGCACAGAAAAAAACACTGTTTCAGGCAGAGGGGAGTCTTAAATGTGCTCAGTTGCTTCAAAATACATTGAGGGGAGCATATTATTAAAACAAAGTACTTTCCCGTACTTGCAAAGTGTTTTCAAATTATTCTAGTTTTGATTCTATTGGATACACAGATACAGCTATCTACTAAAAATAAAATTTTAGTGTTCATTCATTCCTTTTCATACATGTATAAATACTTTTGCACTGAAGCTTAATTTATTTTTAGTTCAATTTTACATCTAGAAAACTGTACTGCATGTGTGTGGAATGGCTTGGCCAATGTAATTTGACAGGTCAGGAGCACAGTTGGCCACATCTTTTAAATCTTGTACAGTTTTTACTCAACTAGACCAGGCTGCTTCTCTCACATAGTTCAGTTCAATAATTTAGATGGTATTTCTAGCCTTAGTCCAAGAACCACTGAAGTCAACATTTCAATTAATTGAGATGCTAAATCACTAGTGCTCCATAACACAGAAATCCATATCTTCTAATCCAAGCATTTGGAGGAAACATGAAGTCCATCTCTACATTAGAGATCTGCCCAGACTCACACCAAACCCCTCCATATGTTAAAACTAACCTACCAAACAAACCCTAGCAATTCACACAGAACAAGAGAGACAAGCTAGAATCCTTGTCTTAGAAAACACATATCAAATATGCATACAAATTATGCTCCACGCATCTCCATATAAATTCTTTTAGTGCATTCAGGGCTGGGAGAGTAATGAAGCCTGAATATGTCTCTCTTTTTTTGCCATGTGTTTTTTGGCATGTATTTTTTAAAAGCAAGCTCAAAATGCAAACAGGCTTTTATGGATTGGAAGAGTGCTGCTGGATGCTCTGTGGGCATGCAGACAAGATACTGCTTTCATCCTTCCCTGGGAACAAGAATGATACACTTCTCTGACATGTTCCCCTTAGTGAACCGCACAGTGAAAATTCTGCAAGTGTTCAAGAAAAGGAAAAAACAACCACCGTTTCCAGGCTCAATGATCAGCAAAGCAGTGTATTATGTTGCTATTACAGGGAACAAATTTTTTTTGCTGCATTTGATACTTGACTCCATAATCTTTGTTTAAACATCAGGATTTTTTTCTGGAACATACCTGAGTTAGCAAGAGAAGGCAGTCCTAACTCTCTTCAGTGACATAAAAGTGTCGTTCAATAGCCTAAATGTTTATGTTCTATGTGAATGGAACACCATTTCCTTTTTACACCATTGACACATTATTCCCATTTTACCAGCTTTCAATACCAGCAATATTAGAATAAACTGTTGGCAACCAGAAAGCAGAACAGCCAGTATGTTATGCTAACCTGTGCAACTGTTTAGTTGTACTGAACCCACATGTAGGCAACTGTTGTTAAATGAGAATATCAAATTTTTCCCATCTGAATTCAAAAACAAGATTTAAGATTTAGAATAAAGTCTCAAACAATGTACTTTGTTCTGGTAACACTCTTTCTAAAAACTGAGCAGTAAGATACCACTTCTGCTAGTATTAAAATATTTCTGAAGAGTAAACAAGATAATTTAACTAGTTTTTGTAGCTTAGTATAACTTAAAAAAACTAAGTATGAAATATAGCACCTATATTCTCAAGTGATTTTTAAATAGCAAAGCTGTATTAACAACTCACCAGCTTTTCTTCTTTAATGTGAGTATTTTCTTCTTGAACTTTTTTACTGACTGCTGTCTCCTTAAAAAAAGACAAGAGCGTGAAGAACAGTAAAAAGCATTTAAAATTATTATTTTTTGTTAATAATATTGTATTAATGTGCCGTAGTGAATTATCATGAGGTTTTCAAAGATATTGAACTACTTTGAAGTGTCTTCTTACCCATTTTTTTTTTTTTACTATGAAATTATACAGATATTCATAATGCATTTACTTCCCTAGAAAACATTGTGGTGGAAATAGTTACATTATATTGTAAATGCAGTTAGTAGAAAGGAATCACTAATCTGTATCCATCAGAGATCATTGCCAGGAAGCTTGCTGAACAAAGAACAGAAAATATTCACCAAAACTTTAATTAACAAATTTTAATTTTTTAATTAAACAAATTAAAATTAACAAATTTTAATTTGTTTAAATTCCAAAATACCATTCTGATTTTCTGTTGCAGTTCTTGAAACTGTTTTTCTTTCACTGCAAGATTGATGTTTTCTTCTCCCACCCTGTACTGAGATGTGACCTTGGACCTTATCAGGTCTGTAGTTACTTTCTTCAGTTCCTTAAAACAGGAAACACATATAAATAGTTCATCCAGTATAGGCATTGCAATTCAAAACAGAGACAAATCTTTTAAACTATCCTGGTCATGCCCTACTTAAAAATAATGTATGGAAACAATGGAATAAATTAGAGGTACTGAAATGTGTAAGACTCACTTGCTAAACTTTAAACCTGTCTTATGTGACTAAAAGTTTATTTTCACAGGTAAAAGGTTATTGTGCCGATTTTACTCTGTTTGAAGCCTTTACTTAATAATTTTGCTATTTTCTCTTCCAAGGGGTATATTAGAAGGGGAAATTGAGTTGGTATTGGTAAAACCTGCTTCACCCAGATATACAGTAGGAATTACTGTTGTAACTACTGTGTATGTTCCTGAAAATGAGGAGGAAAAAAAGGGAGAGCAGTGACTATCTGGTAAAAACAGGAACTGGCTATAAATTTGGAGGATTTTTGCTTTTCCTGAAACATTAATTACTTAATCTCAGGAGAATGCTAAATTAATTTTATATTAGAAGGTTCTACAACATGATGCCTTTGATTTTGTAGTCTTTATCTTCTTTTAAATATCCTGCAGCTTTTTTTTTCCCTTTTTTTGCTTTTTTTTTTTTTTTCTGGTGGTATCTGTTTTGTAACCAGTTTATTCAGAGCTCCTAGTGCAGCAAATAAACAGCAAATGCTTTGATCTCATTAAATTACAACTTATAGTTCCTGGAGTCATAAATATTGTGCCCTGCTCTCCCCCTCCCCTCCCATCCTCGTGCAAGGTTGTCTGTTTAATATCGCTCTCTCCTTGAGCACTCTGACGTTTACTCAGACAAATAGCAGAGGTTATGAATGCTGTTCACAGATAGGATCAAGAATTCTTTGTGATGCCATAGTGGTGAACCAAGCATTCAGAATGGTAATAGTTTTATCTAACAACTAAGTTTGGTCTGTTTAACTTTTCTTCACAAAACTGGAATTTCAGTTATCACAGACAGTGTTATCACAGGCCAATGGTTTAACTGTTCTGGACAAAATCATAGAACAGTACAAAAGAAGAAGGGAAGATTATGTTGTAGCTGAAATTCACAAAGTTTTATGGAAAATACAAGCATAGGTAGGACTTTTAAATAAATAATTTTTTTGCTAGAGGCTTTAATTCTCATGTATTTTGGCTATAAATAAATCTAGATTGATCAATCTAGTAAGTACTAAATGTAACTGCAGAACCAATTACAGAACTGAAAGACAGCAATACTTTACAATTATTCTATTCTGTAAGCTAGTTAGGTTTTTCTGATCTTTTCCAATAAAGATATATCTTAGTTACACTGTTTTGCTAGAAGGCTCTGTAATGAAGTATGCAAGGAGAGTTCCTGCAGATGAGTGGCAAAAGTTGCAAGAGGCTCCAACTTTGTAGAAGTGGAAAGGTGCACTGTGCCAGTCTGCACAGAGAAGCAGATTAATGGGACAGAGAGCACAGCTGACAGGCTGGGTGCCCAACGAGCAGGTGCAAAACCTGCCATGAGTTTGATACAAGGTATTTTCCAAAAGTCAGACTTTATAATGTGGAGAAAAATCTTACTACTTATTTTGTCATGGGGAAAGCACAAGTCATATGAAGGAAATCATCCCCCTAAGGTAGAAATGATGACTATATTTTCTTCTTTGCAATGCCAGGTGGATGTGTACAATGCATCTGGAACCAACTCCTGATCTGCCCATACAAAGCTGTAGGCAGGAAAAACCAAAACCAACAAACAACCAGAACCCAACACAAACTCCCAAAAATAAACCCAACACAAATGAGATCACCAAAAATAATGGCAACGTTTTCCATGGTGAGTGAAATCACAAGCTATATAGCTGTAAAAATAATGAAAAATAATTTTATACATACATACACACATATATTTTCTTATACTCTGAAATTAATTAAAATGTCATCTGAGAGTTTTTACTTTTTTTTCCTAGTAGCTTTCTCTCATTATTAAAATCACAAGTAGTATTCAAAAACCTATAAATTCAATTGAATGTGGAAAATAATTTTACCAGTTCTGGGATGTGCTGAGAGAATGATAAGGCTTTTAACCCATTCCCTTGGTCTGCTGCTAGCAGCCAGTGCTCAGGGACATAGCTTAATAAACACTTCATGCCAGCACAAGTCAAGAGTTTCAAAAAATCCCAGTCATGCTCCTTAAACCTGCTTCCCTACTCCGAGCTGATCTAAGCTAAAACTTCCACTTTTTTCTTTTCTTTCCTTTTTCTTCTTTTTTTTTTTCTTCCTTGTTTTTGTAAAATATAGTTTTGGTCAATACAAAACCTTAATTCTACTCTCCCTTGAGGCCAAACAAATACATGATTCAGCATGAAGAATGGTGTGGGACTGGAAAAGCAGCCAGCAAATGCAGATGTAACCACTTCCCAAGACTGATACCCTATGAAAATTTTACCTGTATTCAAAATTACAACTGTCCCTGTTTGCTCTCTTCCTAGATTGCTGCAACCCTCTCATAATCTTTCAGGTCTTGAGCAGCGGAGTTGTTTTTTAAGCAGCAGAATGAAAGAAATCTTTTTCTCGGCCAGATATCAATGCAAGCATTTTCAGAGTGATTTAAAAGAATCCTACCACATAATAGTTTTATAGACCTAATAATGATATGGAATGCTACCACACTGAATATCAAAATGTTCAAATCCTTAAACAAATGTTAATGAAAAGGAAATTTTGCCACAGTCCTTTGTGTTACAATTTAGGAACTGGACTTGAAGCAGGCAATGTCACGAGAAAATTACAACCTCTCTAAATAATATTTCTTTCCTGAAATGCCAGAAGAGTAAACCTGTGCAGAATACACCTCAATTTCACTCAAGTTTACTGTTATGCATATTTAATACCCTCATAACATACTTGCAGTTTCATTAAATTGGAGATTAGTTTATTTTTATCCATAAATGTTAAATAGCATTCACTAACTTCACATTACCATTAAGAATAAATGTGTGAGATCATCCAGGTCTGAGTCAAAGTATGGCTGTGATAAGAGCTGACAACCAAATTAAGATTTTAGTACCATGGATAGTCATTCCCACTCCAGTACTGAGACTACAGAGGAAAGTAGTTTGAACCCATAAGTTGTCAGAGCTATTAGAGGTCAGTCAAGCCTCCTAGACAGATAAAACAAGCTTTAGAAGTTGTCCCAACTTGTGCTGTAGATATCATGACTTCTTTCAGCTATGTAGCAAGTGAAAACAGCCTGGTAATCCCTTTTCAAAACTCTTCTAAATATCCCAGTTCAGATTGTTCCCAATAGCATGGTCAAATACTAAAAGCCAATAATAAATTCAGAAATAACTACAATGAAGGAATTTCCTGCTGAACGGAGGAAGGCAGATTAAGTTTCAGTTGGTCCCTTTTTCTGCTTATCTAACAGTACTTTATTTTAAATTCATAATCCTTCATGACCTTAAGAATCAAGAGTACAGCTGAAAAAAAGAGTGGATCAAACAATATGTTTGATTGCTGGAGTACATAAATTCTGAATTTCTCTCTCACCCCTGTGTTACTCACAAATTTCACTAGGTAAAATTTTCATAAACATTTCTGTTTTCTTACCTCTCAAATTACTTACCCTCAGAGAATGCTAAGGAATAAATTATTCTTGGTTTCTCACCAAAAGCAACAAATCCAATTTACTGTGATGCTTAAATATTTCTAAAACTCTTTTTTCATTTACATTATATTACAATAAAGATATGCTGCATTTTAGATGAATGTCCCTGTTTCTGACACATGCAAATTATTTACTTTTTTTAAAGTAATTGCACAGTTGGACTGTATATAATGCACAGACAAAGTTGTCCTCAGACCTTCATAGTTGTGATAATATCAGCATCCTAACAAGTATGGCTTTTCTACAGAGGAAAGTTATCACCACTGACACCTTCTAGTATTTTTCTGTTTCTCTTTCATCCATCATATATTTCAGATAAATATATGTAGTTTTTATGTATCACCTATCATTTGAATTGTGTAAATAAATAAACTTTTTAAATGCCATAAGACTTAATAATTATACAGAAATTAAACTAAGAAATTTTCCAGTGTTCTGCTTTACGATTACTGTGGGTCTCAGTCTGATTTTATGGTGGTAAGAGTTCTGAAATCCTTGATCACCTCAAAACTTGTTCTTTTTGACACTGAGGTTTGTCATATTATATTTAAATATGTAACTAAAAAAAACTAGATTGAATTCCTGATTAATTTTTACTGTAGCTAAAATATTTCTGTGTAATAGGTATAAAAATTAAGTAAAGCATTAAAGAAGGTAAGAATGAAACAAAAGGAAAAAAATCTCAAACTGTCTATATTTCAAGATAAAATTTAATTCCAAGTCCAGCTTTTAATGGAATCATACTCCAAAGAACCTTAACAATAAGAGACTGTGTGCTCTTAAGAAGGAAAAACAACAGTAGATTCAGAGAGAATTTTCAAGTGCTTTTGTGCCTTCAAATTCCATTTTTCAGGCAAAGAAAGATTATGGCAGATGACCATCCATTCTTCTATTAATTTAACCCAAATACAAAATGGTTATAGTTCCTGTTCTTTGTTACAAATTATCTTCTCCCCCTGCCCTTTTTTGTTTTCAAAAATATTCACAAACTTTGCAAAGATTCCACGGTAATTCAAAGCATTCATCTGGAAACTGGGGATTAACATTAGGCAAAGAAGCTGAGACAATCATGCATTTGCTACCCACAAAAAATCGTAACAGAATCTAAAGGAGAAACAAAAACAAACAAATAAACAAAAAAACCCCACCCAAAAAAACAAACAAAACAAAACAAAAGAGGTAAATAGAAACATAAGGAGATAAAAAAAGATGTGGTGTGGAAAGATACTGAGTACACCAAACAATTCTGACTTGAGAGGGTCCTTTTGTTTTTCTCTTGTCAGCTCTTAAGAAACAGCTCAAAGGGAAAAGAACTTTATTCTTCCCACTATTACCTATGTTCAAGAGTGCAACTCAGAAATGTGCTTTGCAAATAGCAGTTTCTGAATAGAGGCAGGGAGAAAAGAGCTTACTGGCAACTTCCATGTAAACAGAGTCACTATAATCTAATGTCTATGATGCCTTGTCACAAAACTCTCCCGCTTCTGACAGGGATTCAGTTACACATTTTATCCTATGCTCAAGCTACCAGCTCGCTTCCGTGGCAACTGTTCTTCATGTTGTATCTCTGACTGATCTGAAAACACCACTGCTACCTTTCCATGTCAGATGGGTGAAGTGATGACAGCGCAGCACAGCAAGAAGAGAGGTTACTAATAATTAGCAAGAAACAAGGAGTATGCTGTAGAGTTAATAAAAATTTGCAGGTTACAGAAAAATCTCAGAGCTGCTCCAGTTTTAGAATTAAAAACAGTTCTGCTGCTTGTCCACTACTTCTATTAATACTCCAGCAGCCTTTGGAAGGCCCAAAGAATCACAGAATTATAGAATATTTTGAGTTGGAAGATATCCACAAGGATCATCAGGAGGATCCAAGCCCCATTTCATTAAGAAATGTGCACTGTACTTACTTCCTTCAGATTATTTATTTCAGTCTCTTGTCTTTGGTTCACTGAAGTTAATTTCTTATTTTGTTGTATGGCTTCCTGCACTTTAAACATAAGTTAAAGCATGTTAACAAATAATTTCACATTTGAACAAATATTAGATTTATAACTGCAATACCTGTGCATACAATTTATTTTTTAAAATCTTCATAAAACTGAAAATATTATTCAACTACTTTTTGCCATGTAGTTTGATACCACACTGGAGGATTACACCAGGTGGTACCAGTTGTTCTATACCTCACACAACAAGTTAAGATTTTCTTGTACATTGGCTTGCCTTTTTTAATTATTAGTGTCTTACAATGTCATTTTATTGGACATTTAATCTTGGTTTTGTTTTTTAACCAAAAAACAAAGATTTGATTGTAATTTTCTGAAGAGCTTAATTATTTTCAGACAAACACAGAACATAATGGGCCACAGAAAACAACAAAAAAATGAGTGAACAGCTGTACAGAGTTATATACATGTAGGCCATGGAAGACAGCAAACAACAGAAGAAAGCACAGCAGAAAACTCTAAGAGTAACTTCTATTCCTTCTGAAAGGGAAGGCAATTTCCTCTTAGGCTTTGTACAGGTGAAAATATCACTGGGAAATTGCTTGAAATGCCACAATTAGGACCTTAAGATATTTACTGGTTCCTGTACTTTTTCAGACAGCTCTGTTCAATCTTTGTATTTTGATCCTCTGAAGTTCCCCTTCATCCTTTTCTATTTTCTGATTCCTCTCCAATCACCCTCAATATTTTTTCTTTATTTTCCTCAGTAGGCTTCTGGCATCACACTGGAGTACAAGAACTGTAGACACTCCATCACCCAGAAAGTCCTCTCCTTTTCTGCTAGATGGTCCACCATGGGGAATGATGGACAACAACCTTACAATATAATAACGAAGTTTTATAGTTTTGAATGAGAATATGTGCTTAAAAAAATAAAATACTGAGGAATGTAAGAGCTATCTTCTGATACAACTTAGGAAAACCCCCCTATAAAAACAAGCAGGCCAGAATTGGTAAAACTCACTCCTATTTTTCAGCAAGAGTCATGTGCTCACTCTCTAGCTTTGAAGTACTATCAGCGCAACATTGGTTAGCCAGTAATGTTCTGGATTTAAAATTTTAAAAATTGAATACAACAAGTAACTTGACATACTGCTATGTCACAAATACACATAGAATATGTTACCAGTTTATTCAAACTAAATTTGAAAAAAACTTTTGGTTTCCAACAGAAACAAAAAATTTGGCAAGATTCAGTAATTCAAAAGTTTTTTGGTGTTTAGGGTTTTTTTTTGGTTGTTTCGTCAGCTCCTCCATGTAATCTTCTGTGCTACAACTGTAGCATTGGATCAGCAAAGAGCACTGAGGAACCTACTAAGGTATTTGATGTTTGGCACAGGGTAGCTGCTATTCTTCTGAGTTTTCATGTATCTCCAACTCAGTGTTATCAAAGCACAGCAAAACCAAATGCTGAAGAATATTTAAGACGTACATACCACTGTGCTCTAGTTTTCCATGAACAGCTTTTACAATTCCAAACTGAGATGCAATAGTAGCATAACACCTCTCAACTTCATTCAGTTTCTTATGATGCTCCTCTTTTGCTGTTAAGTGCATCTGCAATTTTTGATCCTGTTAGGAATATAAATGAAGCACCCATTTAATGAAAGCAAGTAGCTCTCTAAGTGCTTTTGAATGTAACAGCATGAATGCAAAATCATTCCCAGAATCTCTCAATTGTCTATTTTATATCTAATGATTGGTTCCTTTTTCCAGCTAGCAGGAAAATAGACAGAGTCACCATGATAATGAAAGGATTTGAACACCTGACATTTGAAGAGAGCCTGCAGTGGAGATGACTCAATTGGGATCTGATAAATTTGTATATACCAGGGAAGATGTGCGTGTGCAAGGAATAAAGAAATCACAGCCAGACTCCTTTTAGTGGTGCTCACTGACACAAAGTGAAAGACAGCAAATTTCTTAACTTAAACATGAGGGGAAAGAAATTAATTGTAAGAGTGGCCAAACACAGGAGCAGGTTGCACAAGCAGGCTACACAATCATGGTTCTGTGTCACTGACTCCACTGGCCCTGCTTGACACCTCATCCATTCCAGTTCTGGAATTTTTAAAAATGACACAGCACAAGGGCAATTAGGAGACAGTTTGTGTCTTTGACATTCCTAAATAAAAGAATTTCCACATGCTTGCTGGAAATCAGAAGTGCATCAACTATTTCTAGAGTAGTGATGACTTTGGTTTAGATTTGTGAAACCAAGGCAGATTAATACCCCGTGCTTCCCATAAAAATATAAATAACCTTTCAATGAGTAATTCTTAATTCATCAGTATCAACTAGTATTTGTAGTATCTTGAAATATGATGATTTCACTTTGTGTATCCATAGGGGGGTTTCTAAACTACTTTTGTAAGCATCTAATACTTTACTTCCATTCACATGCTGGCTGAAGTAATATCTTATCACAAAGAAACCCACATGGTAACTAAGTAAAATGTATTTAATGATTTTTACCAATCTCTCATTTTGTGCAAACTATTCAGTGACACATGCCATTGATTTTTTTAAAACTATTTGTTATCCTTGTAATATTGAGGTCTTTGTGTTCTTCTTTCTACTTTTTTTTTTTTGTTAATAGTTTTGTAGGTACTATTTGGTGAATTGTAAAATTAATTCTCTCAGAAGAGAAGGGTTTAAATTAATTCCTCAGAAAATATAACCAATTGTTTAGATATCTAATCTATTTCTAATCTACAGTAGAGCAACACAGCAATTAAAATGAACTGGGCCAAATTCATTCCTGTGTGTAAATTCAAGTTACACAAGGATGCACCTGGCCCAGTCCATTTGGCTTAGGCAAGGCTCCATTTCCTACAGTAACAAATGCAATACATGTCCAGGCATCAGAGCATAATAAAAGCTGATAGTAATCAAAAGAAATGATCACCATAAGACTAGCAAAACAGGATATACAGTACAAATATCTCATGTTTTATAAGGTATGAAATTAAACACACTACAGCGAATGGAAAGTCATAATGGAAGCACTGGTAAAGAAGCACCACCACTTACAGAAATCACTGCAAGGAATGCAGGTTGAAAATGTTCTTTTACTTTCTCTTTTTCCTAGTCATGAATTAACTATTGCAGATTTGTGCTTAACTAATTCTAGAAGGAGAATTTTATAACAAAAATATTAAAAGGAGAGATTTTCTTTGTTTTTCCTGGTAGTTCCCTCAGATATATTTATTCTAAGAGACTGATGAACAGGAAGGCAGCCCTACTTTGAGATTTGAACAATTTGTGGCAAGATCTGAGGGGTTTTGCAGTTTTTAATATGGATTTTTTCTTAGTGTTAACCCAATTCCTTTTTTTTCGCCAGCAAGATAGTGTTAGTACCTCCTCCTCCTCTCTCAAAAAGCTGAAATATGCTTTGCTACTTCACAGGGCTCTTTCCAGGGAAAAAGGAACTGGCCTGCTCTATCTGCAAGAGTTTTATTGAGATCTTAACACTTGTCTAAATATGATTTTTGATGGCAAGCTGCTCTCCAGGCTTAAAGCACAGAGAAATAAAAGCCTGAGCATGTGTTTCACAGCAAAAAGGTCATAAAACATTCTTTCATAGAACACAATCAAGAAACACCAGGAGACACTGCAGGATAGGGAGTGTATGACCCTGGAGCTGGAATAAGACCCACAGAATCTTGGTTCTTCTTCCTTACATCCGATAGTGCAAGAACAGGAATTATTGCCCTGCCCTCCACCAGTAATAAAGATAAGCTGGGATGGGGAGTGGAATTGATTGTGGCCATATGGCTTGTTGAGGCACAATGATTTCTTGGTGGAACTAGACCAGAGAAATAGCTCAGGGTCAAGTAGGTGACTGGAGGAACACAAAGAGGGAATTGCTCATATCTCAAAGATATTCTGGAAATTGAGTCACTAGTCAGAGGTACTCATTGAAGCAGAAGGTGGTAATTGGGAGGTGAAAGTGTCAGGGAAACAAAGGAGATGTAATGGCATGGAGACCCAAGGCAAGATTACATGAAAATTATGCAAAGGGTTACCAAATGTAAATCTTCGAAACAGGAATTTTTTTCACAACAGTTCCTTCAGTTTTCATCAGTTTTTGACTTTAAAATAATTGGTTCTAATTTATACTGTATCACTGCCTCCTCATTGTGTTTTTAAACAGCATAGTATGATTACAGGCTCCTAAAACTTCTAAAAAATGCAGAAAGGAAATAAAACCAACATTCTTATCTTAGACTATTAAGAACAAACCAACTATTAAAGTTTCATTTATTTACCATTCTGCAGTAATTATTTTTTCATTCATTTGGCAACTACACCTGTATTAGAAAACTAAATGGTGGCAGGGCAGTTCTCAGGAAATGCCTGTACTGCTGTTAAAATATCCCCCTTGACACACTTCAGCCCGTGCCAAGTAGGACTCATGTAAGCTGTTCCTGGGCACAGTTCTGGCAGCTGTGTTCTGGGTACAGTGTGGGTTATTAATGTTAAATAATATTAATATTAAATTCCCTCCTTTCTGAAGAGTGGTAGAGTTTAATCAACTTAGACCATTTGACTGCAGCTTCACTAAACAGCTTCACATACTTTTAGTTTCCCAATAAAAACAGTAAGGGAAGACAAGAACTGATGCTACATGCAGAAACTTCTGGCATTCTCCAGTCTATCATCTGTCAGGAAACCAACATCTGACCATGACCATGTTGGTCCAGCTATTTTCTTATTTCAGCAGCAGGAAAACAAATACAATGCATAGCCACACTCAAGTGTATTCAATCTAACAAGAGAACTGGCTTTGAAGTAATCCCCCTGTAGCCTCCTGGCTGCATGAGTGCTACTTGTCCATATGCAGTGAGGTGCAAAACCACCGCACTGCATGCAATAATCAACATTTTCATTGTGGAAACAAACAAAAAAAAAAAAAGGAAGAAAAAGAAATCCTTTGTTTCTTTTTCTCTCTACTGTCTTTCAATATGAAACAAAATCTTCCACTTTTTCAAAATTATAGCATATATGGTAAGAATCATATCAGCACTACAATTCTTGCATAAACTTAACTGGACAGCATGCTAAAACATGGTGTTTATGTCAAGTATTAACACTGCATATACTAGACTAAAAGAACACAACTAAAGGAACAGAACCAGAGTAAAATGCTTCATCAGTAAGGCACACTCATTTCCCAGCACATACAGAAGCTCCTTCACTGACTGGCAGGCTTTCTAAAGTGCTAGATAGAAACTGAACAGCGCATCTGCTTACACTCAAAACACACACCAGAGAATGACCTAACCTGTACCAAGAACTTAGCATTGAAACAGAAGTGTGTGGCAGATTAAGTATTGGTTCAGAATTGCACCCATTTTACTTTTAAACACTTCGCCATTGGTGCTGACCAAGAGTCTACCTGGGCTTCTACTACTCTGATCCCTTGAACATACCACTTATTTCAGTGCAACCACTCAGGGAGTAAAGTTGGTAGAATTTCACCTGGTCTAAAACTACTAGTCCACTACTGCAAAAGGTTATAGGAAAAAATTCACTTTTGTTTACCTTGTGGGTTTCTTTGTTTTCATCATTTCATATCAGAGCATTTTCCATAAGTCCCAACTGTACATTATGTTTAGTGCTACATGCAAAAGATGATTTCTAGCATCTTGCCCCCCTCAATAGCATTTTTAATTACCATACTCTGTATCAAAGGCACAGTTCCCTAATGTTTTCAGAATATTCAAATAATGAATTAATGAAACGTTTATAAATATAAGAAATACATTTGTTTAAGCAGTGTAGATGCATTTCCACCTCACAGAAAAGGTGTTGTCCTTTAAATATTCTCATTCATATGTAAGAGTGATCTCGTAAGTTATGAAAGAAAGATAATATGTGAAATTACTTAAATGTAAGTCAAACAATTTTCTATATTTTCAATGCATTTTTAGGTCAGCTGTATTTTAGGAATAAATACAAGTTAAAAGTGAAGTAAGACAAAACACATTTTATGTTGCCTTTGATCTTTAACTTGTAGCCTTATCTCCCAGGTCAGAGGGCACATTATTCAATTTCACCATATTTTGTGTAAAACCACTGTAGCGTTGAAGATGACTTTCAGTACAAATGTCATGGTACTTAAAGCTAAACTGGACTCTAGTTTTTTGAGCTTCTTAATTAAAATCACAGTTTGTAATGGTCTGACAATATTATCTTTATTCTTTCCAGTTGAGCAGCAGCAGAATTTTCACAGCATTTATTCAATCAAGCCTAGCAATGTTTCTGTGGCTCACACTTTCACTTCTTAAAACAGACAACAGGGTTCAGAGCCACTATGCTGTCACTCTGGATAAATTTATTCCCTGTGTCAAAGGGAGTAAGCTGGACTGGATGAAATCTAAACTGTTCAGGGAAACTGACATTAAGAAGTAATTCTCAGGAGTAAAAAAAAGTGAGAGGAAAACCACCAGTTTTTCTCAAAAATAAAACTAAGAACCGCTTAGAATTCTGTCCTACTTTTTGAGATTATTGTGCTATATCCTATCAGTAATATAATTACATTATTTGAATCACAGCCTATAAAAAAATCTTTAATCTATAAAGAGAACAAATGTACCAATTCTACTTTAATTCAGTGAGCAAAAAAACCATATGCCCAACAGTAGCTAACACACTATAAAACCTAAAAACATTGTATTTGTAAGACTTTCAGATTTGAAGCTGATACCTCTTGGTGTTATTTGTAATAAATTATCACACATCACTGAAGTATTAAAGTCGGTTAGTATCACATTATACCCTAAGCATACTCTTTCCATAAAAGCTGTTCCTTGTTCTTTTAGCTATATTATTTTCTTACCATTTCATTCAGTTTCTTTTGTAAAGTGTACTTTGAAATCTGTAAAACAGTGGAGAGGTATTCATTAAATTGTACTTACATTTTTTCTGACAACAACCTGCATAATTAAGTATTGTTATTCCTAGGATTTAATTTCATTTGTTATTAACCCATTCAATACAATAATACTGGGTTTGAATTAATAATGGCACAAATTCATTTATTACTAGGTTCACTTCATAATGTCACTTCAATATTTAAATAGTGTAAAACCACTTTACACTGATTTGTTACTAGAGGAGTTTTGAAAAAATGCATAAATCCTTGTGTTTTCTGACAGGCATCATAGAAATAATGTGCAAATGGACCACAGTCTGTAAACTAGACCCTTAGAAAAAAACAGAGATGAAAACAAAGGTTTCAGAAATTAAAATATTCCCTCAAATCCTACAGGAATAGAAATGTGTTCCCTGTTGGAAAAAAAACCAAAACCATCTAATTAAATATTCTAAATGGAGGCATATAAAGATATAACATACCAATCTCATATGATTTAATAGTATGAGGCTGACACTAGAAGACATCAACACTATTTTAATACACCATTTCAATATTTTAATACACCATTGAGAGAGTATTTTGACTTGCACAATACTTAAGAGGGGAAAAAAGAGAAATGTCAAGCCAGAGTGTGCAAATCTTATGCAGAAAATACTATTCAAGGAAAAACCTAGAGAACAATCATTTTAAGGTAGGATTCTGACTGTCTGTATAGAGAGGAATACAGAATCAAATTAAAAATCCTTCACTCGTATTTTAGGCTCACTTCCAAACAATTTTCCTGGGACTACATGTTCATTGTGACCTCTTGCTTCCTCAAGCCGCAGCAGAATTTTCTAGATCTGAACTGTACTGTCACACAAATGCTTGATCTGTGAACATTAAACATTTAAGATATTTTTTTTAAATCTGTGGTTTATCTTATAAAAAAAAAAGTCAGTGGAATCTTTCGTTACTCTTTCTGTCCACATATTATGTTCAGCAGACCATGGAGGGATATTCTGCATCATTTGTGCTTTGCCAAGGTTTGAACAAGGCAACCAAATCCTTACAGCTATTGCACAGAAGGCCAGCCATGAGAATTAATTTCTTTTGCTCCTAAAATACATTTAGTGTGAACTGAGTGATTAAACTTAGTAAGTGCATTCCATTATAAAAGAATGTTAATAAGAACCAACGCAAGTTCCAAAATTATAGTAATAATCCATTATAACAATTTTGTTTTCAATAGAATTATTATCCTACTCATTCTGAGTAGATTCCTGGTAATACTTGAAATCTGGCAATGCATTACAATGCTAATAATTCCTTTTCAATATATCTACCTTGGTCGTAAGCCATGGATGAAGTGTAAGTACAGAAACCTCCCAATGAAACAAAGGAAAACACTCAAAAACACAGTGAACATTCCAAGTTGGAGGCACAGTGTGAATATTTGGTTCTGTTTAGGAGTCCAAAACCAGGGATCCCAGACAGGTGAGAAGTAAGAAGACAAGAATGGGAGGAAAGAGGAAGGCTGTGGAAATGAAAAGAAAGCACATTTCACACACTGTTTGGACTTTTGTATCTTCTTCTGGAGGAAAAGTAGATTATCTGGAAGGTTAACCTGAAGTAGTCTTGACACTGAAGACTGGAACAGAAACTCAGTGTTAGAAACTGATGTGTACATGTCCTAGAAAGATTAAATAAGAAGGCCTTAGAGATACTCTTAAAAACAACTATTTTCTAACTAGTAAAAAATACCAAGAAAAACCACTTGCATTCCAAGAAAAGTTCTTTTCAAAACAACAGTTTACCTGTAATGCTTTTAATGTTTCCTTCAGTCCATCAATTTCTTTTTCTTTTGTTTCTACATCAAGTTGGTATTTTCCCTTTCAATAAAAACTGTACTTCAGGATTTGGGCAGGATAAATGCATTTACAATAGGAATTTATCAAAAAGTATGCTACAAAAATAAAGTCTTACCCTGCTATGACAGAATAATTCATTGGTGAAAAATTCAGCTAAATATTTTTTAAATGCAGATACATATTGCTGTAAAAAAAGGTGAAAACACTATAGCATATTTTCACCACTTATGACTCTATTCATCAAGTCTTATAATTGTCTGTTCTGGGAGAGACAAGCCGACAAAGACAGAATTAACATATTATTTTTGTTTAGAACAAAGATATTAATATTTTCTTTAAAAGTATCATACACACACATACAGAATTCACACATGAACAAAGTCAAAGGACTTCAGTAGAATTAAATCTGGTAAGAATCTCTGGATGCAATCAATTCAATGCAGACCAGAATCTAAATATCAGAAAATATGCCAGAGAACACAAAATCATTTATTCAACCTTCCCTGCATGTTCCCGTAATTTCCAACATAGTGCTGGCTGTGCAATCTTCCAAAACCACCTTGATGACTAATAGTACATAAAATCTAAATTGGAGCAAAAATTGTCTTTCAACTCTGTCTTGAGCTTAATTTACTCTTTCAGTTACTTTGGTATAAAGTACTAGAAGTACTATTCAGTTCAATGGAAAAATTTAGAAGGAAAAATTAATCAGCATAGGATTTAATTCTGGAAGAGTAGCTGCCATTGAAAGTACAAATCAGAGACTATTAAGTGGGTATGTGTGGACAAATGAATGTCTTAACAAGAAAAACTCCAAATACAATTGAGAAAATGACTCAATCAGAAAATATAAACTAAATGTCAATAAATATTAATGCAGCAAACAATAAAGTTTACTTGGATGTATTTTCAAGCCATTTAACCAGTTTGCAAGCCCCTATGTCAGTTCTTATACCACACCCAGCATATTCATGTGCTCTTAACCTCTGGGAGATTTAAATGAAACAATAGAGGCCACACACAGACATTCATTGACTCCACTGTTTGAAACAGGTTCCTTGAACACCAAATGTAAATCCTCCATTCAGAGGAGGAAGTGGGCATTCAGCTTGGTATAAAAATTTATTCAGCTAACAAAATCCACATAAAGGTTTAAGTTTATCTTACTTCTGTTTAGTGCAAGTTCCTTAGGAAACCAGCTCAACTAAATAAAAAAGCCCTATTAAAATCTGGTTTCACTAAGTCAGTTAGAAATGTTATCTTTCACTAGTACTTGGAAAGGCAATTATCCCAATTTATCCCTACCCCCCCCAGAATAAAGTAAATTTTGTATAGCTGCAATATGGAACTATCAAAGAACATTCTTTCTCCAACTGATTTCTAGCATAAGCTGTGACACTCCATGAGGAGAGTTCTATAGGTTTTGAACAAAAAAACCAGAAATAACAAAGTTATGAAGACGTTTCTTTTGTAAAGGCCATAGCAAGAAATATAATTTAATTGTAGAATATTATTTTTATACTTAGGACATGTTTGGTAAGTTATATGGCATTATCATTAGCTTATGTGCTTCTTTGGATGACAAGCAACAAATAATTGTAGAGTACCTTTTCTTCTTCCATGGCAAACATCCTTGCCTGTAACTTGGTTGTCAGTCACATAAAAAACAAAACAAACAAAAAAAAATCAGAATAGCACATGGCATTCATTTTATTCATGCAACTTGACAATATAGTTATATTATCCTGCATAGTGTACTTCCTGGGTTTTTTAACTGCAGGAAATACAGAGTCACAAGGCAAAATTTGTGAATCTGAAATTATTTTTTCAAGGGAAAAAACTAATTGCTTGTCAATTTCTTTTTTGAGTGACATGATTGTGATGCAGCATTAGTGACAAATTCTTCATCACCATGGGCAACAGTTTCAGTTCCTGTGAACATTCTCTGCAAGGTCTCTCAGCACTTGTGTTTGCTCATCATATGATGGAGAATAAAATGCAAGACTGAAACACACTTTCAGATGTTGAGTAGGATAAGTTGTGTGGCAGATCCTTTACCATGGTTTATGAATCTACCCTTGCAGAGGTCACAATAACTTAGAGGGGAAAACCAAAACAAAGCAAAATAGAATCAGGAAAGTATTAAAGGAAGCATTATCTTTTCTAGGAGGTTTTTGAAATATAAAAATGAAAATTCCCAGGAGGAGTGGCTTACTAGGAAGAATTGTCAAAATACTGTGTCCAGAAGAAAGGGCATGATTTTTTGGGGCTGTACATTCTAACATTTTTTATGCAATAGAAAAAATATTTTCACACCAATAACTTGCTGTGATGCCATCATAATTTAAAATCTCACAGGCAAAGCTAAAGCCTTTGTTTTGCTACCTGTTTTTTAAAAGCTGCCATAGCTTCTTTGTTTTGCTGTTGCAGTGTGTCGGTCTGATGCTGCAGAGTTTCCTGCTCGTGTGAAATAACAACAGTGTGAGTTAAGTATTGTCTTAGAGCAAATCACACCTAAAGTATTTCAAGGAAAAAAGCTGACTTCTTGTTAAATATTTTTAGAAAGACAGGACTGACTAAAAAGCCCTGAAGACAAAAAGGAGGCATTTGCATCTTTTTGGTAGCAGCTTCCCTTTAATTCTTAAGGGGTCACATTCTCACATCCACTGCCATCTTAAGACAGAAGCTTGACACTGCTCCAGGTAGCTATAAAAGAATTTTAATACCCATTAAAAATATAATCCCATTTAAAAATGTCAATTACTTATTCTGTTTATAGTTAAATTGTAGTCATTTAACAAGCTACCTGAAAGAGATGAAGGAGGGCAAAAAAGACTAAGAATAAGGCAATAGTTTAAGATTTTTACCATCCTCCTGCCTGGCTTTACTCTCATCCATATAAACAAGAAAATTAGTGAAGATGTACTCTTTAGTGTTATTATTTCTTATCATAATCTCATAGACTAATACTACATTCTATGAGTGGAAATCTCCAGCATCTTTAAGCACCATGTTTCTCTAAAGATACTTCACCCTTACCAGGGAAGATATGTATAGAAGACCAGGTTTTTAAATTGCAAGCAGTGAAATATATTAGGTAAAGGCAGTTAAGAGGCTCTGTCCTTGAACAACTATCTCAAAATATAGATGAGTGTTTAGCTATGAAATATTAGTGTGAAGCAGGAAATTATTCAGTAATGACTACACAAAAATAAATTTGAATTCAGACTATTAAAAAGAATGAATGGGAGAAAATATATTGGAAGTTTGTTTCCCACACAAGGAGTCTAATTTCTTCTCCTGCCTTAATTAGAAATTGAGAGTTATTTAAACATAAAGTCCATTCCAAAACTGCTGTTTTCTCCAGCAAGTTGGTGTTGCTTTCATGTTGCACAAGTGAGAGCTGTTGCCTTTTGATAGAAGACAAGAATCCATGGAGGTAAGGTGTTCAATATTCATGTACTTATTAACTCTTATTAATAATAATACTTATTAACACATACTTATTAAGATAAGTAGAGAAAGTTTTGATTTGTGCATAACAAACAATACACACTACAGAAATGAATATTCAGAACCACATAAAAGTCACAAGAAAGGTTTTTCTCGGGTTGTCCCTTAGCACTGTGTTCAAGGGCAGGATCTCCACTAGGTGACAGGCATGTAGAGTACACTAGAGAGGCAGAAGCAGTACTGCAGGGTCAGCAAATCAACTATTGCCAGTGCAGTGTTCCTGCTCACCGCAGGAATGAAATTTTATATCCACAGTACTGCCAAATTAAGATGACACTACTTTAAAATGCAAAAATTTAAGCCAATATCATATAAGAAATTATGTAGCTATCAGTTTGCTTTCATAAAACAATCATGCTTTATACAATGTTATCATAGATGGAATGGAAAAAAACCCAATGCTAAAATCTTTATAACATGTCACTTTCTTGTACTGTATATTCAGGTATTTTATTACTTGAAAAAGAGACAGGAGAGCATCTACAAATATTCATTTCCTAACGAGCCTCATACAGAGGAATATTAAATAAAATGGTTATGTATAACTCTCCCAGAAATTCAGGCTTGGCAGAAATTTTCCATATATGCCATATATGCAAGGTGGTGCAGGGAGAGTGAAGAACAAAGTTATTTTTAAAAATATTAGCAAAATCATCTTTAATATTGTGATGCTACGCAAGTATAATGAGTATACTCACTAGATTTAAAGGAATATTTTCTCCAGTTATTTTGTTTTCCCTGCTCCAGTATATTTTTTCAAGAGCAGCAAAAGTATTCATAAAATGTAGACAACTGTTTGCTTTAAAATTGTAACAATAAATCAGAAACTTAGCCCAAGTCATGTTTTTTTTTTTTTAATTAGTTTTTTTATATTTAAGGTACAATAAAATGAATGACAGAAATGTTGACTGAAAGGGAAATCTACTAAGGAAATTGCAAAATAGAACATTTGATAAACCAGGGAAAGATGTTTAGTTATTGAACTACTATTGTGATGAATTTGGTTCTTCATTCAGAAACAATCTCATCACAAATTCAATTTAAATATTATACTTAGAATTTCCAACTTACTGGAGTCTCAAGGACTCAAAGTTTGTATTAGCTTGTTCTTTTGATGTTCCAGAATATTTGCTCACGGGAAGTTCCCAAAATCTACCACTCATTGTTTATATCAGCTTTGCCATGTACCAGTGTTGAATGTAAAGTACAGGAAAAGAGTTCACCTAACTACCTGTAAGTCCCATCCTGTTATGAGTGGTATTTTAAATTGCTGTTAAGGCATCAGAATGGGTGGAAATCCTGCCTTTTGAACCCAGAATATTAAGAACTGCTATGCTAGGTTAAGAAAAGCAACGAAGGGTTACAAACTGAAAGCACTTGCTTTTACAAATACAAAATGTTTCCTGTTTCTGTGCGCACATATATATCTCCCAGGAAAGAAAAGCACATAGTTAGGATTATTAATTTAAGATGGTTAGGATGAACTCCAAGATGAAATAGTCTTCCTTTACAACTAAGATGTTAAATATCCCAAGATCAAGGATAGAGCTGAAATTATTGTTTTTTCTGTGATCGTAAAATATACAGAGTGAAGCCTTTTATCTTGTGACCTAGTGACAGGGGTCATAGGTTTGACTGTATTAAAGAAGGGAATGCATTTCCTAGGAAAGCATAACCTCAGGAGCCCTCACTCTGAGAAGAATGCTAGACTCATGTTACTGAATACTTCATTCTCAATATTTAAAAGCTGACAAACTTCTTCTGAGTATGGATAATATACAAGTTTATGTTTGAAATACCTTTTTGGGAAAATTGCCACTTCCAAAAGATTGCAAGTGAAGTTGTTTGCTGCACTGATATTTGCACTTGCCAAAGCCAAGCATAATACAGAGAAGCTGCTACACGACTTTCCCCACACTGACGTGTCAACATGCTTCATATTCAGCTAAATGTCTTATTGCTTCAATATTTCCATCTCTTTTGACTGAAGATTGCTAAGTTATGCCAAATATTGTTATATTCTCTTTAAACAAATTTCTAGGCTGGGCACAATCCAAATCAAAATAAATGCTACAGATGTTCATTGGTAAACAGTAAGCTACTGGCTTGCACATTCTACTACTAGAAAAAAAAAACAGCTCTAAAAAGAGGAACTGCAACAAATCACAATTTATATTAACATATTAAAATTAAATCTCAGCAGGTGAAATATTAAAACATGTAGGAAAGTTACCTTCTGCCATTCGAGTTCCTGTTTCTCTATAACAATTTTATTTATTTGGTGTTCATAATTACTCTCTGTTTCCTAGTTAAAAACAAACATAAAGCAACAAACATCAAAACACTGAAATTAAGAGAAATTCAGTAAGATGCAAAAGTGCTTCAAGAATCCATTGCAGTCAATGATACAGAGAATCATCCTTAAAATTATTCAAAATCTTTGGGACATCTCAAATATTCAGCTCAAAGCATTTGAATCTTTAATCTTTTTGACATCTAGGACAACTGAAAAGTTTGTGTCAGCAATTATTTCTGTTGTTATGGAAAAGGTTAAATATTTGTCATTATCTTCTGTGCCAAGAAGCCTCCTGGCCTACCAAATAAAAGAAAATAAATCAGGATCATGGATAATCAACACACATTTTTTTATAAGACGAACTACCAGAAAATCTGGGAAGACCATTCCTAAGGTTTGAAGTTTCCTTCAAAATGCCAAAGAGGTACTAATAGCAGGAAGGTGTGTTATATCTCCTGTTCTTGCAGAAGAACTTTGTCAAACATCAAACTTTTACTTGTGCTAATAAATGAGAAATATCTCCCAATAATCCTAGTTACTAAAAAATTGTGAGAATTTTCCTGAAACATTCTGGTATCTAAGTTAAATTTTCCCAACAGGAAATCAACTTTTATGAGCACTGGCATTCCTTTACAAGTCCCATACTAAAAAAAAAAGAAGTACAACAAGTTCCCCTATGAATAGTCATGACCTCTTGCAAGAACAGCATTCAGGCTTTTGATGCATGTCATGAGCAACTCACCACTGTCCTGTTATTGCATATAGTCAAAATAATGAATATCCTTCAGAGACCTGGAGAGCTATACTAATGTGTCACTCTGACCTTCAAAAGGCTGCTTTCCTGCCTATGCTCTGCACACTGATGGCCAGCTTGAAAAAGTGACCACATTAAAGCAAGACTGACTTCTCTTTGATGAATTGTTGCACTAATAACATCTACTGAGGTCTTAGACACACAACAAGGGCCAAACTGACTGTGTGAGGGTAAAAGAATATTCCCAATACCTGAACTGTGCATTTTGATATATTATGTGCAAATTTATACTTGTAATTTCAAATTCCCCACTACAGTTTAAAACCTGCAATCTTAATTGTTGCAAAACTTAGCACTCTTAGAGTGACTCACACCTCAAAAATTGGTTAGAATCTTTAGGAAACAGGGACAACTTGGGGGGGGGAAAAAAGCCATGTATCTCTCTAATAAAAAATAAAATAAGACCTCAAAAAGATTATTCTCTTAATACTGGCATTTAAATAAAATTCTACTGAATTGCAATGAACAACTATTACTTACCATGAAACAAAAAAGATATGACCTCTGGATGAAGCAATACCTTTCCTGACACACTGAAAGAACAAATGGAGGCTCTTTCTCCTTCCCAAGTGAAGAAGATAACACAAATTTTTTGGCTATAAAATACACTGCATCTTTAAGAAACGCAATTCTTTCCTAAGCTCAGTACGAATGAGGGTTCCAAGTTTTTGATACAAGAATATTTACAACATTTCAACAATTGATGCAAAACAGTTTTGAGGATTTTGCAACCCTTTCTCGCTTAGTACAGTATTTGATTCATAGTCCCACTACTTATCAATAGAAACAAAAGAACAAAATATGTCCCAAGGTGCTTTAAAATAGGTTTATGACATTGACATCTTTTATAGGTTTTGGGGTCAAAACTGACTTCCTTGATTAGCAGACAGTTTACAGGCACATGTGTGGAGAGAGGCACCCTGCTTTCCACAGGAGGCTATTCCTTAAGCATTTCAAAAGATTCTTGCATATATTCCTTAATACTCACATGAATTTTACATACAAAGTACTGAATATAAATTTAAAATTAAAACTTGGCTCACAGAGAACTAGAGAAAAGTTCCTTAGATTTTGCTTCTCTGATAAGTACCAGTAAAATACAGATGAAGAGACCCAAAGATTTCATGACTTGGAGTAAAAAAAAAAAATAAACTAAGAGAACTTATAAGATTACCAGTTCTTCCCAGGTCTGCTTTAACAAATAGTACTGCAGACTTGCAATGATATTTTTTTTTTCTAATACTATTGTATAAGCACTGAAGGGAAAAACATCCCCCTAATTTCCCTGGAATGATAAAACCAAATAAGATTGACTTGGAGCTTTTTACAAGTGGGTAATCTTCAACCATTTCTACCATTAAGCAACAAATGTTATGAAAATTATATATTATTAGCAAAAGTCTTGCTCAAAGTTGTATGAAAATGTAGTTTCCATTTTAAACAAACACTTTGCTGTGAATACTTAAGAGGATAGGAACCAAAGTTCTAAGTTAACAACACTCCTCCAACTTACTCCCAAATTATAAAGGTGTATCTGGAAGCTATCAAAAATGTGTATGTGTGTAACTACTGTTGAAAAAATAAACATCATAAATACTTAAACTGAGAATGACAATTACATGATAAAAATGTTCTCGTGAAATCGCTAACTGTTATAAGCCTTATCCATCATTTTTGCATCTTTCAAAGGACATTTATAGTTTGTCCATTTTGAATTGAAAGCTTTTAAAACTTGGGTAAAGCACTTTTTTTTAGAAGTTCTATCAGCTGTTTAATAAGACAAAAACATTTTTGTTATACTTAGGAGAACAATATTTTATATAACTCTGATGAGGGATCAAAAACCCACAAAACCTTAAAAGTGTTCATTTTTTATTAGATGCCTTAGGACTACATGGATTTAAGTGTTTTTATAAAAAAAGACTACCATAACAATAAAAGAGGAGTAATTTGATGGTTTATTTACTCGTTATAACCTTTAGAAAGTGTCAAGCCTTCTTTAAAGTGTTTGCTTCAGGCTGTAGTTTTACAAGATGGGCTGTGGATTGGTCAAGCCCCCTCGATTCTTGACCCTGAACAGATTTAGGAACAGAGTACAGCTGGCTCATGTCCAAGCAGCCAAAACTGCTGCTAGGTACTTTTATTATCTTTTTTGAACTTACAATCTCCCTCCTACAAAATTTCACATTCAATTCTCATGCAGGTCAAATAGTACTTACAGAAACTACACTTTCTGATTGTTTCATACTATAATTAGAAGTTCCTCCATGAACTAAGCAGACCAGTACAACTTTTAGTAGGCCACACGGATGTTGTTCTTATGCTTTGTTTCCAGGACAAATGTTAAAGGGAGAGAAGATATTTATACTAGCATTATTCTAACTTCAGTTCTGGATAAAATATTTTTGGATTTTAATGGTTAAGACAGTTAATAAAAAACTGTAGCAACCATATATTTGGAATCTATTCTCAAAACCTTTCCTTCTCCAGGTGCAGAGACACAGAAATTTGTACCAACCATCTTTCCTTTGGAAATCTTTCAGGGATCTGTCCTTGACTCCATTACATAGTCTATAATTGCTCTATATTTAAATAAATCTCTTCTATTGGAATATATTCCTAGAAATGCCTGTATTGACTCTTAGATTACTTTTCATTCCAACTGCAAGTAATCAGTTCCTAATCAAAAACTACGTTATTTACAAACACAGAAATTATCATCTAACACACTTTTTTCTGACTTGAACAAGAATATCACACTATGTCACAGTCATGAGACCCTTAGACTTCAGCACGGCTTGTTCTCTTGTATCTACATACCTTTGTCCTAATACTCAGCTTTCCTTGCTTCTGTCATTTTGATTAAAAGGAAAAAACAACTAATTTATGCTTAGGTGTGAAATCCAGTTATAAGACTGTTAGAAAGAAAACACATTCGGTTGACTGCAGATCTAGACTGGCAAACAACAAACAAAGTAGATGGGATATCCAGCACCAAAAAAATCACTGGCCTGGTCAGTGCTTCATGAGTGGGAAAGTTAAACTGGAAAAAATAGAACAACATTCTAACCATTGGAGTGTGAAGTAATTCCTGTGGGGCAGGAAAAAGATAAATACATTTTTTGTAGATTTTAATTACTTCCATATTATGTCAATTCATATGGATCAAAAGACCCAGTGAACAGCCAAAGGAATTAAGTGAAGTTGTATCAAGTATAATCATTTGAGCAATGTATTCTTCAGAAAAAACTTGCACAGCTATGAAAGACTGAGATTTCATCTGAAAGATGAAGCAGATGAACAGACACTTACTATGAGCAACTCATCTAAACTATTTTTGAGAGTTTAACTACGATTTGATGACATTGAGTAAGGATTGCATCAAGTCTTCTAAAAGATTTTCATATTTAAGAGTTTGATTTTTATCTGTCTAGCTTCACATGGATGATTTCATCCAAAAATTTATTATTATTAATTTGAATTTATACTGCAGCCTAATAACCATTCCAGGCCGTTTATTAAACTCAAAATACATGATAAGTCCTGTCCCAAAGAGTCTCCTGTTGAAGTGACAAGAAAACGAAGAATGGGAAGACAAACAGAAGCAAACAGAGGTAAAGTAATCTCATCTGAGGTCAAGACAGAGGTCAAAGACAAAACTAGAGAGAGTAAAATCCACTGTACTGGCTCTAATGCCTCCCTCAGGCTATCAATCTACTGAACCTCAAAAATAATCTGGAAAGGAAGTGGGAAAAGTTGTAAGAAACCTTCAAAACTTTCACTCTTACTCCTCTTTCTAATGGAGCAGAGGACACAGTTTAAGTTTGTGTGTTTCATTCTTATCCATGGGAAAAATTAGAATGGTGCGAGAAGCACTGTAATTCTCTGAGTTACCTCTGTATTTTGCTCTGAGCTCTACATTTTTTTCTGGGCTGATAAAAAATTTACAGAAAAACCTCATGTTCATTGAATTTTTAAGAAATTCGTTGCTAAAATCAGGAGAGAAATCTTAGGGGTATTTTAAAGCAAAAATATCCGTACAAAATTCTACTTAGATAAAAATGAATGGCATTAGGCATAAGGCACATTATTCAATAACCCTTGCTTCTTCAAAATACTAATGTGTTATATTCCAGACTTCAAACATACTAAGCAAATAGCCATGAACTCATTGTTAAATTAAAAAAAAAAAAGAATCAAAAGTGCATTCAGGGGTACTCTAAGATTTCAAATTGTCTGTCTGTAAAGTGCTTACTTTTTTTACCTAAATTTCTAACTAAACAGGCAAATATAATATATATGTGTGTGCGTATATATTTTTAGGGTGGAGGAAAGCACACCTATTTTAGAAGCTTAGGACCATGTCTTAACTGTGAAATTGATGCATTTGCATCAATTTTGAAACTAAAAATAACTTTAAAGCAAAAAATTACTCATGCTCCTGAGGCACTTGTAGTATAGCAAACACAAAACAGGCATAAAAACCCAAAGAAAAATGCCAAAAGATGAAATTCCATGGCACTCTATGTACACCTTAACCTCTGACCAAGAGCATTACAACCTTAAGTTAACAATGTAAATTCAGCTAACAGATCTTATAAAGAAAAGTACACTCTAATTGTCATAATAAAATTTAAATTATTTAGTCTTTACTATTGATAAAAAAATAGTTTGACTATTTTAGTTAGACGAAACACCACCATTGTAACCCAGATCTGGGGATCACATTATGGGGGCTTTAACAGCACCACACCAAGAAAGTACTATCATGCTGCCTTCTTCTCTTTTTTTTTTTTTTTTAATGGCAGTCGTTCCTTTGTTTATGGCTTTTAAAGAGAGGATTATAGCATTTCACTTTGATAAAAATAAGCATAAATCAAGCATGCCATCAGTACTAATATTTTAAAAGTAATAATACACATCTTTTGAACAGGTCAAATTCATCAGATGAAGAAAAATATACTTTAGGTCTTTGAGTATACACAACAGTTCTGAAACACTATGGGAAGAAATGGAAAAAAATGTTTACATAGACACAACAGAAAAAGTAATCACAGAAAAATACAAATGAAGAATTAACCACAGGAAGAAAGAGCTGCCTTTACCAGCACAGACCCAATCTTACCTTGGTACAAGATGATTCAACTCATTTCAAAAACAAAACAGTCCCACCTCAATATTCAATACATTATTAATGTAGAGCTCTAGATTAATAGTTTAGCAATGTAAAAATAGTGAAATAAAGTGTATCTGGTTATCACAGTAGCTCTGTGCCCCCATAGGTAATTCTGAAAAACACAAGTAAACAGCCAAACTCATCACTTTTCTGGAAAATAGCAAATCAATTATGAAATAAGAAAGACTTAAGGACTCAGAAATCCTGGATTCATTCTTTTCTTTTTATATCAAAAACTGTTCTTAAAAAGAAGAACTATAATGAAAGACAATAATTTCATGTAGATAATTTTCTCAATAGCCTGATTTTCATCTCTAGCAACTTTATACATTATTATAGGAAAACCAAATTCATTCCCATACAACCCTGTTGCCTTTGTGTTATCTTCAGGGAAATTTGTAATACAGACAATACCTAAACCCGTTATATTTTTAAATAAAACACTGGTTGGTGAATTACTTAAAATACAGCACAAGGTTTAGCCACACTTACACAGCATTTTCTACAATTACCTACAGAGAGACAGAATTAACACAAAGAAACACTAAAAGACAAAATAAACAAATTTACCCTTCTTATACGCAGCTCTTCTATTGCCTCCAATAAACTTGTTTTAAAGTCTAACAGTCGAATGGAAAGTAAAGTCTCTGATGGACTTGGAATAGTAGAGTCAAATGCCTGTGCTCCAAAGCCTTCATCCATTGTTCAAACTTCTTTCTGCAAAATAAAAACATACATTTCCTCTCCAGTTTATCTTTAAGAGAATACTCAAACCATAAAACTTGCAAATATGGAAGCACATTCTTTTTGCAAGGAGTAACATTACTAATTATAGCCACTATGCAACTACCAGTATTTTCATTTTAAAGTAATGTGTAATGTTGTAGAAACAGACAGAGATTTATCAGTAATTCACAATGTTCCTTTGCTTCTCCTCTGCATTTTTTGGCTTGGTTTTAGTTTTAAGGAAAAACTGTGATGAGCAGACAGAAGTAGCAGAGTTTTTCCCAGAGTTACTGCCCTGCAGTGGCATGAACATGCTGCAATGAGCACAATGTGCCAGGGAAAAGTTGCTGCCTACCTTCAAGATGTCAAAGACCAAAAGACAGCCTCTATCTTAAAAGAGGTCTTTAGACTGAAATTAGGAAATGAATGGCAATGTTTGCAGTCTCTGCTTCTGAAATTTTAACAAGAAAACTCTCTGATTCTCTTAATTCAAGATCCTGTATCAAAATGTTGTACTCTAAACCAGCTACATCAACTGTTGTTAAGCAAGGAGTTAGGCTAACAGGAGACCCAGGTGTCTCTGTAAGGACAAAGCAGGTTTGTTGGTGACACCAGAGGTGACTTCAACACTCAGCATTTTATTCACAAAAACATAACAACAATACGTACTTCATCTGCTTTTCCCAGATTATAATTTTTGCATCCTTAAGACTGAATTTTCATCAGTGCACTACAGCACAGAATGTTACCCCTGCCAGAGACACCCTGTGTTTTTCTGCACTGAGAATTACGGAGGTTGGGGCAGAGCACAGGAGTTATGACTGACCTGGCTGCTGCCACAGAACCTCTAGGAAGGAATTTCTGCAGGAAGAACAGAGACCTGGTCTGTATCATGGGGCCATAACAACTACAAATCAGGGCTCACCACTTTTTCTTCTGTTGTCCAAATAAAACCCTAACATAGATCACATTTAAGCTGCTTGGTCATGGATAATAGATTGACTTCTTGGTTAGCTGCCCCACCACAGAAGTTATTCTGTTAGTATAACAATGGTTTTGCTAAAATAAAATAATGAGGCTCATTTTTGTCATTCATGTTAAAACATATGACTAATACTGAGCTGTTCAATATGAAATATATAAACTCTTTTGTCAGTGTCAAAAGGTTTGTGTTTGAAGGACTTATAAAGAGATGGCAAATAAAGCCTGAATAAGAACTATGTACAAACGTGTAACACTTCAGGCAACAAATCTGTTGTGTCAATGTGCCAACATGAATCAGGCATTGTGCAGACAATCTGCAGACATTTTAGACAGAGTTTAGGATGAGGCTGTTTGGGGCTTTTTTGTTTTTTTAAAGTAATACGTTAGCCATGTTGTACCACTACCTGAAGAACTGCCACAAGCTTTTGATACCAAGTAATGGGAGATGACCGTAACTACAAATATAATAAAAATGCCAATATTATGCATAATAAACTAGGCACAGGACCATTCAATTTTACTTTTTGTCTTGCTAAGGGTAAGATTTTTGCAAATATAATGTTAAGACATGACACATGGTCTAATTCTATTGCTGTCAGCTGATGCTCTGTTTGGAGTTGGGCGAATCCTACAGTGATGAATTTCTACAAGACTGTGCTGTTATCAAATGGAGAAGCCTGGCAGCCTGTGTTAATAAGCAAAAAAACAAGAGTGCTTGTGAAAAGCTTGACTCAGAAAAAGGATTCATCCTACAAGGACAGATGCACTTGAAGAAGTGCACTTCAGTTATGAAACGACTCCTATTCGGGTCAACCAGCAGAAGAATGTGCATAACTGATACACACTGGGACTTGTGATTTTCCTTCCCGTCACAGAAGAAATCTGAGAATCATTTTCTCCAGGGGATATTTTCAAACCAAGGCTATACTCCAAGGAACAGAAGAAAAGGGGCCTCAGGCATCCCTGGCTTTTTCTCAGCTCAGTGATTTCAGCAGGAGCACTTGACAAACAAGACTTCACCTCCCTAGTGCAGTGAGTAAGGATAAACGCTTTGGTGAGTGAAGCTCATTGAGTTTTCACCCATCCCTTCATTGTGACAGCACTGTTTTCTCACGGGCAATTTGTACTCGGACTGCTTTGCCAAGGCTGCAACAAAATGCTTCACAGCCTCCTGCTGAAACCTGCAAGGCACACACACTCCTCCTGCCCTCCTTGGAATTCAGTGCCACACATCCCTGCAGTCTCTTCCACCACTGGGAGATCAAAAAACTCAGTTAGCCACCAACGAGTTTACACTGTGCCTGACTAGAAACACAAATGTACAAAAAGTAATAATAAAGTTAAGAAATTAATTATCCATCATATTAATAAAATGCCTACTTTTGATAT